>VZQC01003719.1:288340-395250 GCA_009823505.1 Rhizomys pruinosus | reverse complement strand
TTTTTATATAAATATTTTTTTTTTAGTTTTTTTATTTTTTTTTTTTTTTTTTTTATTTTAATTAGCATATTTAAATTTATTTTATTTTTTTTTTTTAAATAATTAAATTTTTTTTTTATTTTTTTTTTATTTTATTATTTTTTTTTATTTTTTTTTTAAATATAGAGATTATATTATTTTTTTTTTTTTATTTACTTTTTTTTACATTTTTTTAGAGTATGAATTTTTTTTCATTTTTTAGCTATAAGTGATAATCCATGAGTATAAGCATCCTTCGTGCAAAACCAATCTATAGACTGTTGTGCCCAAACCCCCACAGTCCCACCATTCAGTGGAGGTTGACAGGTTGTTTGTTCAATCAAGTTGATCAAATGAGTGTCCAGACTACATCGCTGTAGTTTCACCGTTCACCCCAATCGCAGCCTTTACATTCTACCACGCCCCCTCTTCCGCAGATTGTTCCCTAGGCTTAGAAAAGGGGCACAGGTGGATGAGAAGTAAAACTGTCCTCTCTCTCTGGAGCTGTTGACTTGGATTCTGGTCAATTCTGGCTGTTTCCTTTCATGGGCTGACAGTTTGTTCAGGAGTAACCTTTCGATCCTACTAATGAAGCACAAGCAATTAGATATATAGGTATTTAAGCAGCACTAATAGTTATGGTAGGTTACTTTGGCATAGACACATATGTTTGGATGATATGTTAATTCATGAATTACATTTTTACCCCCTGATAAATATAACAGGGTCTTACTGTGGCTTATGACATCTCCTAACCTGTAGAGGATGTAGGCTTGTGGCATCAGCCATGGGTTATTCCTCCAAGGAGAGAGCCAACAGCCAATTAGATTTGGGATATACAGGCACATGGCTGCCTCTGCTGCACAGTATTTCCAGGCAGGTGAAGTGTAGCTGGTGCTGATGGTGGAGTCTTGCTTGACTCAGGGAGACCCGTATTTGCTTTATTGGTTTAGTGGCCTTTGGGAACACTCTCTGGCATTCCAGAGGCCATCTGTACCCTTGCATGTGCGGTCTCAATACATCCCTCCCATGTTAACGTCAGGTCTTCGGCAGCAGGGTCTTATCGCCTCTCCTCCTGCAGGTATCCCAACTTAGGGGCAAGGAGCCCTTACCTTTTGTGGGGCCTTGGATCCCCTGGCCAACATCCCCCTGGTAGAACAATCCATTGCTGATGTCAGAGCTCCTGCATTAATATACTTTGCCTAAGTGCATAGCCCAAGGACTTTAGTATTATATTTGGTTCTGAACAGAGTATAATCCTTTTCACAGTTCTTATGTCTATTAGTCAATTAAAGAAGGCATTTTTACCGGTTTTATAAGAGATTACCTCTATAATAGTTGTCTCCAATTTACAGTTGGAAAATGACATCATCATCGTCATATTTCTCCTTGTTCTATGGGGGGGGAGGCAAGAAAGTCATATCAAAACCTTTGTTGCACCTAGAAGGTATAAGTTTCATTAGGACTCATTATAGATAGTTGTTACATGTAGGATCCACAGAAGGGAAGATACAGCTTTGCATTGAGTAGGATGTACCAAAAAGTGGCAACTGAAAGGTTGACCCGTCTGAACACTGAAAGGAAAAAAAGCTTTTCTTAAGGGTGATTTTGTGCCACCTCCTTTCCCAAACAAACCTACTGTTCTGATTTCCTTGTAGTAGACTATACCCTGGAACTGTGAGATGGAATAAACTCTTTCTCCCTTAAGTTGCTTTTGTCAGAGTATTTTGTTTCAGCAACAGAAAAAGCAGCTCAGACAACCTACCAGTAGGTCTCTTTCTTAAATGTTCTACTAATTTCCAATACTGTCACCCTATAATTTCAAACACAGGAGCCTTTGCAGGACATTCAAGATTCAAACTATAGCATCCTCCTTTTCTTTTTTCCTTTGAGCCTTTCAATTATAACATTCTCTTACAAAGAAACTATATTACAGTTGAGAGGAAGTAACCTTGGTTATTCCATTAGAAACACATGATGTATTATGAATTAAATACGTAAATAAAATCTAAGCTTTCTAGCCAGGAGAATTAGACTAATCTTGCTAAGGTAGCTAGACATTATGCTGACCACAACTGACTCATTCAAGAACAGTATAAACTGGAGATCTCCCAAGACCACCTGAAGCACAGATTCAATGCAATCCCAATTAAAATCCCCAATAGTTTCTTCACAGGCTTGGAAAAAAAGTCCTTAAATTCATTTTGAAAAAAAACAAAAGACCCCTAATAGCCAAAACAACCCTGAGTGAAAAGAGCAACACAGGGGGGATCTCTATACCAGACTTCAAACTATACTACAGGGCTATAGTCATAAAAATAGTATGGTACTGGCACTAAAACAGACCTGTTGACCAATGGAACAAAACCGAAGATCCAAACTTGAGCACACACAATTGCAACCATCTCATATTTGACAAGGGGGCCAAGAAGCCACAATGGAGAAAAGACAGCATCTTCAGCAAGTGGTGTTGGCAAAACTGGATCACCACTTGTAGAAGAATGAAATTAAACCCCTACCTCTCAGCCTGTACAAAAGTCAACTCCAGATGGATTAAAGACCTCATTGTGAAACCCCAAACTCTGAAGGTGATAGAAGAAAAAGTTGCCCCAGCCTACAAGATATAGGCATAGGAAAAGACTTCCTAAATCAGACAGCAGCTGTGCAAGAATTAAGGTCGACAATTGACAAATGGGACCTCATTAAACTCAAAAGCTTCTGTACATCAAAAGAAACAATCAAGGAAGTGAAAAGAAATCCCACAGAGTGAGAGGAAACCTTCACAGCAAAAACATCTGACAAAGCATTGATTTCCAGAATATATAAACTACTCAAAAAACAAAGAAAAAAGAAAACAAATGACTCACTCAATAATGGAGCAAAGCTGAAACAGAGACTCACAAAGTGAGGATTAAGAAGATGGCGAGAAAAATCTTAAGAAGGTTCAACATCACAAATCAGGAGGAAAGCAATCAAAACCATTTAAGAATCATCTTACTCCAATAAGACTGACTTAGGTCAAGAAAACAAATGATAACATGCTGGAGAGGTTTGTGGGGAAAAGGGGAACACTCATCCACTGCTGGTGGGAATGTAAACTCGTAAGACCCACATAGGGAAAGCAGTGTGGAGAACCCTGGGAAGACTTAGAATGAACTGCCACCCGACACAGCCATACGCCCACCTCCTAAGCATGTTACCCCAATACTACACCACCACAGAGATACATGCACACCATGTTTTTATTTTCAGCTCTCTTCACAAATAGCAAGGAGCTGGAACCAACCCAAATGCCCCCAACTGACGAGTGAATAGAGAAAACGTGGTACACATCTACACATGGAGTTCGACGCAGCGAGTAAAGAAAGGTGACGATCTTGAGCTGTGCAGAAATTGAGGCTGGAGACTAGAAGACAGCAGATGCTGAGTGAAGTAACACAGTCCCAGCAAAAACAAACGTGGAATGGTATCCCTCATCCTGTGGTATGCTAGTGCCATTAACCTAGTTGTAGTTCTTGTGCACATGGCCCCTTGAGCTTTTTTCCAAGTAGTTGGGAATGATGCATATTGAAACAAAAACAACAACAACAACAACAATAGAAAGGACCTGGTCTGCAAAGACTACTGAAACAGTGAACTCTGCTCAAGAACAGTCAACGTCCACATGGAGAAATTTTTGAGAAGAGACTGAGTAAAGAGATGAAAGCCATGTGTTGCGAATACAGGTGCTCTGGTGGGGTGGGGGAGATGGGGTGGGGACATGGGTCTAAATTTACAATGCTCGTTCATATATATAGATATATATATATATATATAGTATTATATATATACTGCAATAATTAAACAAATAAGCAAAAAAAAAAAAAAAAAAAAAAAAAAAAAAAAAAAAAAAAAAAAATTGAAAAAAAAAAAAGAACGTTATAAACCAAGTCAAAACTGTGAAAGGATTTTTTAAAATCCTTTTGTTTAAACTTATCTGGAAGTTCCTATTGGAGGCCATGTAAGAGGCTAATAGATTTTCAAATGAAGTTTATGGTGGTTTGAAAGAAAAATGATTGAACACTTCGTCTCTAGTTGGTTGAGTGCTGTTTGAGAATAGATGAAACCTTTAGGGGTTGTAGCCTTGTTGGAGGAAGTGTACCATTGGTGTTGGGCCTTGAGAGTTTATAAGCTTGGCCCCTCTGCTTGCTGCCTCTTTGCCAAGTGTTTTTGTGATGTGAAAGATGCTGTTCGTCTCTCTTCCTCGCCCAGTGCCATGCCGCCCACTGTGCTGCCGGCTCACGTCTGGCAATGATGACTCTTATCCTTGGGACTGTAAAGCCCAATAAACTCTTCCTTCTTTTTTTTGTGTGTGAGTCTTTTTTTTTATTATGTTTTTAATTTTTTTAATATAAATAATTTGTTTTTTAATTTATTAAACATTTTCCCATAGGTCATACATCAATTTCTCAATTGAATCTAGAATCGCTTCCCTCCCTTTCCATGCCCACTAACCCACCCGAGGCCCTCACTCTACCATAATGTCCGTAATTTATTTTTTTTAAATTTTTTTTTTATTATTTCATTTTTATGTTGGTGTATGAATGTTAACTGTTCAATGCCTATGAGTCACTGTCACCCGGACTCGGCAATGCGCGGAGGTCAAAGAGGGTCTCGGATTTCCCCTGGAACTGGAGTTCTCCATGGAAATTGGAGTTACAGACGGGTGTTCTTAGCCGCCATAAAGAGTTTTTTTCAGTTTCTGTTGTTTTTTCTCTCCAACTATGCATTGCTACAGTATATGTACATCATTTAAAAAAATAAATTATATAATATATATATATCTATTATATATATATTACTAACACACACCACACTATCAGCTTAATTGATAGGATTTTTTTTTTCCTAAAAGTGTAGCATGTTTTCCTTAAGGAAGTGCTCACAGTTTCCTCCTGGCAATCCCAACAAATATCAATCCTCGCACTTTTGCTCCACATGGGGTTTTCCCTCCCATGGTCCTCCAATGAAGTCCAGTAAGCATGTGTGTCTGTCTCAATCCCCCTGCACTGGCCTGCCATGGTAGAAAGCCTGGGTAATGCCCAACAATGGCACTCTATAGTCTGAAAGCTGAATCCCACTTAGCTGTTTTAGTGGCCAAAAGCTGGGTATCTCACCTACATCCCATCAGTCTGGCACTGAAGGTTTGGAGGATTCTTGGAGAGACATGTCATCAGTCCATATTGGAAAGTTAAATATGTTCATTCTTGAGAATGCCAAAGCAGTGGCAGACACAGAGGTTGATGCCACTTGCCTAGTAAAAATGAGACATGAGGCACAAAAACAGTATGTCTCTATTTTTCTTTGTTGTCCTCGTTACTAAGAATCTCAAGTTTTATTAAGTTTTAGTTTTTTTCTCTTTTCTTTATTTATATATTTTTTAACTTGTTGTTGTTATTTTCGTTTTGGATGCTTAAGGTCACACAGTAGCCCAGATTACCAAGGTTTTTGTTTTCTCAGGTCACTTGAGAGATCTGGTCTTCAGGAGGTCTTCAGTGAGTCTCTGGTTTTTTTTTTTTGGGTGGGGGGGGGAGCGGAGGAGGGTGGGGCAACCTACTCTTTGTGTAAAGGATTTTTTTTTTTTCCCTGGATTCCTGGAACAGGGACTGCTCTCCTACTTGCACTGGGGCATTGGGAAAGTTCATGGCTGATAACTTTATGCTCCTCTTCGTTAACAGAAGATGTCTCCTTAGATTTTAGTTCTAATGTCTATGCTTCAGAGAGCAAAGGGAAACTTATTTCAGCCAGTTGTGGCTGAGACTTCAAAGTGGCACAACCCCCATCCCGACATGAGGCGATGACTGATTTTTGGCTCCAGGGTCCCTGTTTTTCCAAAATCACCCAAGGGACTGAAAGAAATACTTCGCATCTCTTTTCTTCCATGACAGCTTAAATTTTTCTAGAACCAATAAATTCCTAACAGTGGAATTTCCAACCAGTCTTGGTTTAAAAGTAATGAAGGTGGGTACGCATTTTAATAAAAGCTGGAGCAATAATTTCGAAGACATTACCATTTGTCCCGCCAAATTATTCCAAGAAATGAATATTTTTTTATTGACTCCCTTTAGGTTGATTTTATTCCTTGGCCTACAGAATTAAATTAGATTTTAGGACACTGCTTTGGTGTCTTCAGAGACATGAAAGTTTCTTTTTATTTTTTTATTCTTTTATTTTTCTTTTATTTCAGAGTAAATTGCTATAGAAACACATCTTAGTGTGGTGGTTGGGAGGGCATAAGGAAAGATACTGGAGATTGAACTAAGACTTTCATGCATGCTAGACAAATACTCTAACATTGAGTTGTATCCCAACCTATTTTTATAATTTTTTTTTTTTTGAGATAGAGTCTTGCCGTCAGTTGCCCACGTGGATCTGAAATTTGCTGTATAGTCCATGCTGGCCGTGAACACCTACCTCTGCCACTAGGCCCAGCTTGGACAATCATTTTTCTATCTAATACACATTTCCTTTTAGTCATGGATGCCATGCTACTCTGCCAGGATCTCTTCGTAGGTATGAAAGTTTTTTTTTGTGTTTTTTTTCGTCTCAATACCAAGAACATCAAGGGATGACGGCTCTCTGTCATGTGGGAATTACCTCTGAAACACAGGAGCCTAGGATGTCACTCATCTCTCCTGAGTGTAGTGGAAAAAGGCCTGGCCCTTTCATCTCCACCTGGAGCAATTCTGAAAGGATTTCCTAAATTTAAGCATCCCACAGAGGCAGCTAAGTGTCATAGTAATAGATCATTTTACATCTGGTATGTAAAATAATTTTATTTATTGATGTAGTTTTCTTTTTACTTTTTTGTTGAATTTATTGTTGTGGTAGTTCGTACAGAACGTAGCAATCGTAAATAACCTTTATCTCTCTTCTCTCTTCCACTGTAACCCTCCCACAGCCTCCCCCCACTGGAATTCATAAGCTATTGAAGTTGTGTTAAGGCCTATTGTGCCAAGTCAGTGTAGCCTGGATATTCCTAGTGGCAATTTTTTTTTATGAGTATGAGTATATTGCCCTGCATGAATGTATGTAATTGCACCTGTTCCTGAAATACTGGTGGAAGACAGAAGATGGTGTTTGGTAGGGTCCCTGGAACCAGGAGTTTATGGAAGTTGTAGCTACCATGTGGTAGTTGCAAACTGAACCCAGGTCCTCTCAGACCAGCCTGTGTTCTTAAACCACTGAGCCATCCCGCTAGCCATTTTTGGGATTTAATTGATGAGTACATGCATAATTAGTCAAGAATAGTTATTCCTGCTGATGTATTTTTATTTATGAATGTAATTTACAAGAATTTTAACTTTCAAAGAAAATAAAATGAAATTTGGTCTTCCCTTTAAACGTACAATGGTACAATAATAATCCATCATTGCAAGTTTATCACTGTCCTATTTTCTTTCATTCATGCAGGCACACAGATACCAAGACATCAATAATTATCCTGTATAGTCATCACCATCTCAGAATTCATGCCAAGGAACAAAACAAATGCCTTCTATTAGATTTACTGGTGTTTAAGTGTGTCGTAGGTCATATTTGAGAATCACTCTGATAGTATCTACTATACATATGTAAATGTGTCTCTAATGTATTCAGGTGTCTAATTGATATGTTATCATAAATGTAAGAAAAATATCTAAGGAGAAATGGGCAAACACTGTGGAAGCTGTACTGCACTGAGAGCCCATCAACTCTGGATACAAGAAACATACTGCTATATGATGATGAGAATCATATGTTTCTCCTACTCCTCTGAACAGAAGAGCAGTTCAGGGATATGGACTGAGGTACTTCTTTGTGTTCCTGTCTACCTTTCCATTCACTGGTAAGAGTGACTCAAAATTGTTTATGAAGAAACCTGAAGCCTTCTTGGCCGGGGAAGATGGTGCTGTGGGAAAAGCACATGCGGCACACAAGCTTGATGACAGGAGTTTGATTCCTGAAACCCAGTAAAAAACTGGAAGTTATGACACACGTATGTGTAATTCCAGCATTCCTAAAGCAACATGGAAGGTAGAGACAGGAAAATCAACCAGAACCTTGTAAACTTAGAAACAACGTAGCCTGAAATATACTGTTTAGAGACAGAAACAAGAAAGACAAAACAATGTGGAAGTAGGTAACAGACCTGAAAAGTGGCCCTCTCACATCTAATATACATGTATGTGCACACCTGGACCAAACACCACACAACACACACACACACATACATGAAACGTTCACATCCTTTCTCTATTGCTTCAGTGTTAGGCACAAGCAACCTTTAGATTCAACAGTACAAAGCATTTCTAGTGCCTGGGATCATATGCACATCTGTAATCTTAACACTCAGGAAACAGAGGAGGGAAACAGTGAGTGCAAGGCAGTCTGGTGGACGACATAGCAAATTCTAGGCAGGCTGGTCAGTTAGTGAGACCTTGGTGTTCCATCATTAACTAAAATATAAACATGATAAATAAAAGCTTTCCCATGGCAGAGCATGAATTTATTTTCAGGTGCCAGTTTCAATTTCTGGGAAAGCATACTCATTGTTGCAAAGGAATGAATGAAACATTGATGTTTCTTCTCCCAGAACTGAATTTTGGCCGTCATCCCTTTGGCTCTCCAGTGCCAGGAAGTTACATTTGTTGAAAGGAAAGGTCAACAAATTTTGTTGTTGGAGTCTGGTGTGAATTAATTTAGAATAAAACGAAATCAGGAATTTCTGAGAAGCAGCATGGGCCTAGATGGGGGATGGGCTGCTGAGAACAGAGCTCATCCAGAATACTGTCATTGGAAAATCAAGTGGGATACAGCTGTGAAGCTCTGAATTTCTCTTTTGTTTCATGGGAAAATCATCCTGGGGCAGTCTCCATTTGATTTAATATCTATCCCTCTTGCTAGTTAGTAGATTCCTTCTAGTTAGTGCATATGTTAGTTAGGGCCTAAGTGCATTTTGTTATTGCTAAACTGTCTTATCTGCTTTTACTGACTAACTTACTGAGATTTTAATCTCTTAAGTGAAGGGTTAACGTGCAACTGCCTTCCGCCAAAGCGTTAATTCACACCCAGAGCTTATCTAATGAAGCTTTTCTTTCTGCCCCATCCTCTTTGTATGAGGAAAACATTCCGTGGAATCTTAGCCCTATTTTTGTGTGGGCCATGTTCTGAGACCCCCTGCATTTTTACTAGATAAGCTTGTGACAAAAAGGACAAGAAATGAGATTTTGAAGAAAAAAAAGTCTCACCAGGATTGGGTTATAGTAGGCAGTTCTGCACAACTCCCTGCTATGGCTCACAGGGAGCTAAGAGTGGGTCAACACTGGCATAGGTCCCGGCATTTTGTTATCTCTGGCTCCAGGTACAGAGAAACAGAGTTGCATTATATAGTGGCTTTATGATTTTGGAGTTGTATGTCTAAAGCCATCTGAGAGGCAAAGAAAGGAGACTATTCCCCACTACTTTATGAAGAATGAGGAGTTCTTACCATTCATTCATTTGGCCACAGGAACAGGCTGACTATTTAGTACTTGCTATTCTGATGTTTGTTGCACATCTGGTGAGGAACAAGTAGCTACAAAATTTGCACAAATAAAAAATTATAGATGTCCTGTCTGACCTTCAAGATCATAGAGTAGGATGAGAANCTCCCTGTGAGTCTGTCTGGATTTTGGTATGTGTCATATCTCCGCATTTCTCTCTGTTTTTCTCCCTGCATTTGTGTGTATGACTGTATATTTATTTATTTATTATATATATTTATATCTGTATGCTTGTGCCTGTGTCTGTGTGCACATCAGGATGTTGATGTGAATGGTGGCGTAGTGTCTGTGTGTGTCCACCTGCTCTTTCTCAGGATCCTGTGCCTGTGCTTTCTTCTTCTGGGTCAGCCTACAGTCTCCTCCCACACCACAGCTGTTAGCTTACTTGTGAGGACAGAAAGTAAGTCCAGGGTCTTGAGGAATGCATGGCAGATAGCAGGTGGTACAGTCTTGACCTGAGATGTTTGGGTGGAGAAATCAGAAAAATAATATAAAGGGAAGCCTGGGTCAAGGGAAGAATGGTTTTAGGAGGGTTAAATTGGAAATATTTGCGTGTAGACTGGACATGGATATTTAGAAAATGCAGGTGAGTGGGCAGAGGGAGGGTCCAAAGGGAGAGTGAGGATATGTGACCAGGACAGCACCTAGAGTACTTGAGAAAACTGGGAAAAGATGCTGTCAGCTACTGTTCTGCTTCAGATTGTTTCCCAGCTGTAGATAACTCACACCACAGGCTCTAGTGCTGTCACTCAGGAGAGAGCTCTGACTAGCACAGAAAAGGAAGGAAGAAGTCAGCCTAGCAGACCTGGCCAGTGGCCCAGGAAGACTGACAGCATGTATCATACATATGTGCATATCCATGTCCTCTTATGACTCATGCCATGAGTCAGGTCTCAGGCAGTTGCTGCCGTCTGCCTCTGAGAGGCTCTGGAGCTTTTGTGATATGGACACATCAGGTATTTTTTTGTCTTTTTGACACAGGATCTCCTGTCCTGTAACCCCAGCTGGCCTGTAACTTGCTATGTAGACCAGGATGGCCTTGAACCCACAGAAATTAAAGGCATTCACCACCATGCCTGGCGACACAACAGATTTTTAAATGTACAGGCTAGTTTGTCCCAGAGGCTTTCACCCCTACCTATGTCACCTCTGTCTCATCTTAATCCTTCTTTCAAAACTCATGGATTCTTCATTAGAAAAGAATGAGTCCAGAAAAAGTCAGAACTATGCCCAAAGTCATACAGCTGGTAAACAATAGAACCAAACCCCAAACCTACCACTGCCTGATAGCAGCACTCCAGCTCTGAGCTTCTATGCCATGGCCTGTATGAGCCTGGCTGCTGGTCCCTATACTCTTTGACCTATGACTCTGTGGCCTAATTCCCCTTCAGATCCAGCTTTGTCTGCTTCTTTACTGCTGGCCTCACTTGGATGTTAGCTGATCACTCTTCAGTCAGCTTTGTCTTCTCAGCTCAGAGCTTTCCACCAGCTACTGGCATACTGTGGAAGTATGGATGTGGGTGCTTGTGGTTTATGTCAGAGGCCATCCTTGCATATCATTGCCAGGATACATTGACCTTTCTTTTCTGAGACAAAATCACTTCCTGTGCCCCAACTGTCCAAGGAGGGTAGGCTGGCAGTCAGTAGACCTAAGGCAGGGATCTATCTTTCTCAGTCTCTCCAGTTCTGGTATTAGAGGTGCATACTAACATGCTTGGCTTTCAGCATGGGTTCTGGCTCATTAACTCAGGTTTTCATGCATGTAAGTCAGGAACTTCTTTTTTTATTAATTATTATTTTTAATTTAAATAATTTTTTATTATTAAATTTTCCCTAGGTCATACATCATTTCTCAATCGAATCTAGAATTGTTTCCCTTTCCTTGCCCCCACCCCACCCGAGTTCCTGCACTCTGCCATACATGTCCCGTATCTTTTTCTGAGACTTTCCAGAGGTTTTTTTTCAGTTCTTTTGTTGTTGTTCTCTCAAACTTGTATTGCTACAGTATATATACATATATACATAGTTATATATGTATATATACATAAATAAATATATACATGCATACATACATACACATATCAGTTGAATTGTAGGATTTTTTTTTCCTAAAAGATGTCATGTTTTCCTTAAGAAAGTGCTCAAAAGTTCCTCCTTGGCAATCCCAAACAACTATCAATCCTGCACTTTTGCTCCACATGGGGGTTTTCCCTCCCATGGTCCCTCAAATGAAGTCCAGTAAGCATGTGTGTCCTGTCTCAATCCCCCTGCACTGGCCTCCATGATAGAGCCTGGGTAATCCCAACAATGGCACTCTATATTCTGACAAGGCTGACATCCCCTTAGCTGTTTAGTCCATAAGCTGGGTATCTCACTAATCCCCATCTGGCACTGAAGGTTTGGAGGATTCTTGGAGAGACATGAGTCCTCAGTCCATATTGGAAGGTTAAAAATGTCTTTGAGGAATGCCAAAAGCAGTGGCAGACACAGAGTTGATGCACTTGCCAGTAAAAATTGAAGACAGGCCAAACAACAGTACTGTCTCTTTTTCTTTTTGTCTCTTTACTAAGATCTCAAGTTCTATATCTGCAGTATAGTTTCTCTAGTCTTACTGATTATTTATATCTGGTTGTACTTTCGTTTTGGATGCTTAAGGCCACACAGTCAGCCCAGATTAACCAAGGTTTTTGTTTTCTCAAGGTCACTTGAAGACCTGGTACTCAGAGGTCTCTTGAGGTTTTTTTTTTTTTTGGGGGGGGGAGCGGAGGAGGGTGGGAGCACCTTACTCTTTTGTGAAAGGATTTTTTTTCCCTGGATTCCTGGAACAGGGACTGCTCTCCTACTTGCACTGGGCATTGTGGAAAGTCCATGGCTGATAACTTTATCTCTCTTCTTTCTTACAGAAGATTCTCCTTAGATTTTAGTTCTAATGTCTATGCTTCAGAGAGCAAAGGAACTTTTTCAGCCAGTTGTGGCTGAGACTTCAAAGTGGCAAACCCCCATCCCCGAGCTGAGGGCGATGACTGATTTTTGGCTCCAGGGTCCCTTTTTTCAAAATCACCAAGGGACTGAAAGAATACTGCATCTCTTTTCTTCCATGACAGCTTAAATTTTTCTAGAACCAATAAATTCCTAACAAGTGGAATTTCCAACCAGTCTTGTGGTTTAAAGTAATGAATGTGGGTACCATTTTATAAAAGCTTGGAGCATATTTCGAAGACATTACCTTTGTCCCCTCAAAATTAGTTCCAAAGAAATGAATATTTTTTTGCTCCCTTTAGGTTGATTTTATTCTTGGCCTACAGAATTAAATTATATTTTAGGACACTGCTTTGGTGTCTTCAGAGACATGAAAGTTTCTTTTTATTTTTTTTTCTTTTATTTTTCTTTTATTTCAGAGTAAATTGCTATAGAAACACATCTTAGTGTGGTGGTTGGGAGGGCATAAGGAAAGATACTGGAGATTGAACTAAGACTTTCATGCATGCTAGACAAATACTCTAACATTGAGTTGTATCCCAACCTATTTTTATAATTTTTTTTTTGAGATAGAGTCTTGCTCAGTTGCCCACGTGGATCTGAAATTTGCTGTATAGTCCATGCTGGCCGTGAACACCTACCTCTGCCACTAGGCCCAGCTTGGACAATCATTTTTCTATCTAATACACATTTCCTTTTAGTCATGGATGCCATGCTACTCTGCCAGGATCTCTTCTGTAGGGATGAAAGTTTTTTTTTTTCTCTCAATACCAAGAACATCAAGGGATGACGGCTCTCTGTCATGTGGGAATTACCTCTGAAACACAGGAGCCTAGGATGTCACTCATCTCTCCTGAGTGTAGTGGAAAAAGGCCTGGCCCTTTCATCTCCACCTGGAGCAATTCTGAAAGGATTTCCTAAATTTAAGCATCCCACAGAGGCAGCTAAGTGTCATAGTATAATCATTTTACATCTGGTATTTAAAAATATTTTATTTATGATTATTTTTCTTTTTACTTTTTGTTGAATTTTTTTTGTGTATTTCGTACAGAACGTATCAATCTTAAATACCTTTATACTCTCTTCTCCACTGTAACCCTCCCACAGCCTCCCCCCACTGGAATTCATAAGCTATGTAATTTGTGTTAAGGCCTATTGTGCCAAGTTAGTGTCCCTGGATATTCCTTAGTGCAATTTTTTTTATGAGTATGAGTATATTGCCTGCATGAATGTATGTAAGTGCACCTGTGTCCTGAAATACTGGTGGAAGACAGAAGATGGTGTTGGGTCCCCTGGAACCAGAGTTATGGAAAGTTGTTAGCTGCCATGTGGGCATTGGCAACTGAACCCAGGTCCTCTTCAAGACCAGCTTGTGTTCTTAACCACTGAGCCATCCCTCTAGCTCCTTATGTCTGGTATTATAATTGATGAGTACATGCATAATTAGTCAAGAATAGTTATTCCTGCTGATGTATTTTTATTTATGAATGTATTTTACAGAATTTAACTTTCAAAGAAAAGAAAATGAATGTGTCTTCCCCTTTAAACGTACAATGGTACAATGGAATAAGTCATCATTGCAAGTTTATCACTGTCCTATTTTCTTTCATTCATGCAGGCACACAGATACCAAGACATCAATAATTATCCTGTATAGTCATCACCATCTCAGAATTCATGCCAAGGAACAAAACAAATGCCTTCTATTAGATTTACTGGTGTTTAAGTGTGTCGTAGGTCATATTTGAGAATCACTCTGATAGTATCTACTATACATATGTAAATGTGTCTCTAATGTATTCAGGTGTCTAATTGATATGTTATCATAAATGTAAGAAAAATATCTAAGGAGAAATGGGCAAACACTGTGGAAGCTGTACTGCACTGAGAGCCCATCAACTCTGGATACAAGAAACATACTGCTATATGATGATGAGAATCATATGTTTCTCCTACTCCTCTGAACAGAAGAGCAGTTCAGGGATATGGACTGAGGTACTTCTTTGTGTTCCTGTCTACCTTTCCATTCACTGGTAATAGTGACTCAAGAATTGTTATGAAGAAACTGAAGCCTTGGCCTGGGGAGATGGTTCTGTGGTAAAAGCACATGCTGCACAAACATGATGACATGAGTTTGATTCCTGAAACCCAGTAAAAAACTGGAAGTTATGACACACGTATGTGTAATTCCAGCATTCCTAAAGCAACATGGAAGGTAGAGACAGGAAAATCAACCAGAACCTTGTAAACTTAGAAACAACGTAGCCTGAAATATACTGTTTAGAGACAGAAACAAGAAAGACAAAACAATGTGGAAGTAGGTAACAGACCTGAAAAGTGGCCCTCTCACATCTATATACATGTATGTGCACACCTGGACACACACACACACACACACACACACACATACATTGAAAACTTTCAGCCTTTCTCTATTGCTTCAGTGTTAGGCACAAGCAACCTTTAGATTCAACAGTACAAAGCATTTCTAGTGCCTGGGATCATATGCACATCTGTAATCTTAACACTCAGGAAACAGAGGAGGGAAACAGTGAGTGCAAGGCAGTCTGGACTACATAGCAAATTCTAGGCCAGGCTGGTCAATTTAGTGAGACCTTGTGTTCATCATTAACTAAATATAAACAGATAAATAAAATTCTTCCCATGCAGAGCAGTGAATTTATTTCAGGTGCCAGTTCAATTTCTGGGAAAGCATACTCATTGTTGCAAAGGAATGAATGAAACATTGATGTTTCTTCTCCCAGAACTGAATTTTGGCCGTCATCCCTTTGGCTCTCCAGTGCCAGGAAGTTACATTTGTTGAAAGGAAAGGTCAACAAATTTTGTTGTTGGAGTCTGGTGTGAATTAATTTAGAATAAAACAGAAATCAGGAATTTCTGAGAAGCAGCATGGGCCTAGATGGGGGATGGGCTGCTGATAACAGAGCTCATCCAAGATCCTGTCAATTGGAAAATCAAGTGGGATACAGCTGTGAAGCTCTGAATTCCTCTTTTGTTCCATGGGAAAAATCATCCTGGGGCAGTCTCCTTTGATTTAATATCTACCTCCCTCTAGTTAGTGCACACTTTAATCAGGACTTAAACTCATTCTGTTATTGCTAACTGTCTTATCTGCTTTTACTGAGATTTATGCTCTTAATGGTTAACTGCCTTCCGCCAAAGCTGTTAATTCACCCAGAGCTTATCTATGAAGCTTTCTCCCCATCCTCTTTGTATGAGGCACATTCCTTGGAATCTTAGCCCTATTTGTGTGCACTTTCTGAGACCCCTGCATTTTACTATATAAGCTTGTGACAAAGGACAATAAAATGAGATTTGCAGAAAAGACAAGTCTCCCAGGAGTGGTTATGTAGGCACTTCTGCCCCACTCCCTGCTATGGCTCACAGGGAGCTAAGAGTGGGTCAACACTGGCATAGGTCCCGGCATTTTGTTATCTCTGGCTCCAGGTACAGAGAAACAGAGTTGCATTATATAGTGGCTTTATGATTTTGGAGTTGTATGTCTAAAGCCATCTGAGAGGCAAAGAAAGGAGACTATTCCCCACTACTTTATGAAGAATGAGGAGTTCTTACCATTCATTCATTTGGCCACAGGAACAGGCTGACTATTTAGTACTTGCTATTCTGATGTTTGTTGCACATCTGGTGAGGAACAAGTAGCTACAAAATTTGCACATAAAATAAAAAATTATAGATGTCCTGTCTGACCTTCAAGATCATAGAGTAGGATGAGAAGAAGAAAATAATAAAATATTAGCTTGAGCAATGATATAATGTGAGCCATATCCTCCCAGGCCCCTGCTCAGGGAAAAAAGATGGAATTACATGGCAGTGTGTCAATTCTCTTTATGAGAAATGTTGATGCCAGTTTCCTTGCTCACACCTCTTAATTTATTTTTTTTCCTCTTGTCTTTTAGAACACAGACATACTTAGAGAAAGTGATATGTTCTGATGGTGTTTGTCTTTGTAAACTTATAGCAATAAATTTGCTTTACAAAGAAAGTGAAGTGAATGGGTTCATTTTTTTCCCTGAAAAGATGCACGAGGAAATAAAGACACATGACATGCTAGGAAACATTTAATAAATTTAATAAATTAAGAGAAATTATCACAAAACAGGAATGGATGACATACAGGGATCAGGAATAGGACAGCACTTTGCAATCTTTCACAAAAGTACATTTGACAAAGAAGAAAAATTACAGGAAATAATATAAGGCAGTCTGTTGCACGTGTCTTAAACAGTATACATATATAATAGTACATCAAAATGATTTGACAATAAATTCATCACATTTATATTTATCACGTTGATTTTTAAAACACTTATAAAAGTTTGTAGATTTAACACTGAACTGTAAGATTTATATTGAAAGGAATATATTTGTTTCATACCAAATGCACACAACTTACTAACAGCACACAAGTTGAGGATAATTACTGTGTTGGGTACTATGAAGTACTACTACTTGATGACATAAGAATTCTTAACGAATGTGCTATAAGCTATTATCATCCAACTTATTGCTAGTGCTTTTGGAAATCCGCAGTTTATACTTCATTTCTCTGTAACACATGTGCTATGAGCTTGCCCTGATAGTTAAGAAATCAGATGTTTCCAGTATTTCTCTAATACAGAACTTCAGATCTGAATGCCTTTTAGGGACTGCTGAAGGATTTTCCTCCAGCTCTTTTTATATCAGCTACTCTGCCATACACTAATACGGATCAGTGGATTCATGCAACATACATGGCATACATGCACAGCACCATCTGTATGTGCACAATTCATGTGAAATGCATGCTGCGTTTCTTCAGACATTTTCATTTCAGGAAGAATTAGATCATCTCACTGAATTTCAGGTAAATGTTTTAACATGCAGTTCAACTGACCTAACAGGCAGGTAGACTTCACTTTTGCATTATAGTTGGGCATGCTCAAGCAATTGACTGACATTTGGCAGTGTTGTAAATCAAATAGAGACTGTTTGAGTTTCCTCAAATACAGACACTCTCCCACTGCCCCTGTGGCAGACTGTTGGATTTATCTATGCTGTATGTTGAGAACACACTCTAGGAGTTTTGGAAACTCAGATTCTGCATTCACCAATTTTAGGACACTCCAAGGTGTGCAAGTAACTGTCAATCATAAGAACTAGCATCATGAACTCTTCAGAACTTTATCCACAGTTGTGGGGAAAGGGCATACATGGGAACACAGTTACTGGGAATACTTATATACTCTGCACACAGCATAGACTTAATGGTCTGGCTTTAGCAATGTTTGAAAACCTTCGATGGTTTACAAACTATTAAAATGATACTTAATTCTTAGAGAGCAGCAGGCCCATGAATGAAACGATGGCCAACACTTATTGGAACACAACACTATATTTGAACAAAGATTTAAACTTCTGGTACATAACTGCAGTACAATGGAGAGCTTGCCACGTTCACAATTAGCTGCAGCCTTTTCCCGCACTAGAGAGTTTGGAAGGATCTGAAAATAAGATAAATTTTGTTTAAAATCCAAATGGAAACTCTTTCTCTTATTCCCAGAGTTCAGTAAAAGCGTCTTTTTAATTACTTTTTTCACATTCTAAGGGCCTAGTTCAGTAGTCCTTAATCAAGTAAAACTTCCAAGGTTTTGTCATCTACCTTTCCCATACTAGTTTTACTTAAAAATGGACTGCTAAATTGGGTCCTATAGATAGAGGTACCAAAATTAAGAAAATATTTTAATAAGGCTTAAAATGCAAATTTAACATTGTGTGTAGCACACGAATTTCCAGGATGTTGAGATCAAAACCCAATTGATGTTGAATCCTGGAATGGGAAATAACTCTGGAATCTCATTTCCCAGTTCTGTCGTGGAATTAGGTATTTACTAAGGACCAGAATGAAAACGCTAATTCCAGTTTGCTTATTGTTATAATCAGAATTTGAACATTGTCCTTAAGAAGTGAAAAGCTGTTTGGTATATGTATCTGTTTGCTATCCTTCCACTTCTGTAGTCCTGGTTAACCAGCTGCTATGTTAAATACCACTATGTTTGGGGACACACATTGCAGCAAAAATACTGACACAACATTCTGACAATGTCAAATTTTGCCTCTATGTGTGACAAAAAGGCTTAGTTTAGCCTTTGGTTCACTGATGGATGGTTTTCACAAGACAGAACCTATCTTACTGTGTTTACGTGTGTTGATAAGCAGGTCGAGAATTTAAAGTACTAATTTACTGTCAACCCGGAAAAGATGCCATTGAATCTGTCAATTTAGGTCTGGTGTGAAGTATCACCATGGTCACGTGCATCATTCTGGTCGCCTGCAAATGCCACCTGAGAGAATATCAACATTTCCACATTCCCAAAACAAACAGAGACAGGAAGGAAGAAAGCAAAGAAGGAGGAAGGAAGGACAGGAACAAGGAGGGAAGGGAGAGAAAAAACACAAACACTATTCATCAAGAAATCAAAATAAGTTAGTCTCCATTTTTATAAACAGTAAATATAGAACCCTAAATCTCACTATTAACGCATGATTGGAAGTACAGGGCTGCGAAGCTATATATAAAAACACTGTTTGTCACACAGCAGTATTTACATTAGTTATGTATGACCCAAAGGATAATCAAGGGAGAAAACATTCCTACATATGTAGCTTCCTTGTAGGAAGGCTGTGCTGCTCTTGCTTACACACTACTAATCCTCTCACTGACCACATTGGAGGGATTGACTGGCAACTCTAAATTCTCCACTTGCATCTCAATGCCAGGCTCATCATCCTTAGGTTTTCTAATCACAGGTTCATTGGTATGCCGATAAATGTTAACATTGAGCTCCCTCCCTGACAAAGCAGTGGCTGCAACCCTAGGGATCTGTCTGATTGGAGGCTTTTTCTCTGGCTTATAATTGCAGCGCAAATAGTTGGAGAAAGCCCTTCGATAAATTTTGTTGAAAAGAGTATACACCAGAGGATTGATTCCTGAACAAACATAGCCGATCCAAACAAACACATTCAGAAGCTTCTCCATCAGCTTTTGGTTACAGGCCTTCCCACAAAGAACAGACAGGATATTGGTAATGAAAAACGGGCACCACATGATCAGAAACACAAAGAATACAATGCCAAGGACTTTGGAAGCTTTCTTTTCATTGTTGATAGCCTGCATTGTGCCCCTAGGACGCTTGTCTCTCTTCTTCTTTGGACGTGGATTTTGATCTTGAGTGGGTTTCGGAGGGTTCTCTTCATCACCGCCATTTCTCTTGCAGCAGCTCAGAAAGTCCAGCCTGATATTGCGCAGTTCTTCCTCCGTGTGACCTTGAAGTAACATCAGAGCTTGGCGTCGCAGTACGTAGATTGTCAGGAAGTAGGTGATCACCATGATCGTCAGCGGGATGAAAAAAGCCACGAAGGATCCGATAAGAACGAAGTTTGGGTCGTTGAGCACGCAGGTTGTGTTGTTCACGAACACTTTCTCTTCATTCCTCAGTCCAATCACTGGGATAGGGACTGAAACACCTAAGGGAATAAAAAAAAAAAAATTGGGTAATTGTTACAGCACATGGAATGACTGGGAGAATTTGTACAGTGACATACATAATTCATTAGCATTTTACTAAAAGACATTTACACTTGATGTTTGTTGAAAGCTATTCACAGTGTTCCAGTAGCTCCTGGAAAGTTAGCAGTGGATTAGATAATGATGGCAGTCCTATCACTTGATGTAATGGGTATGGAATCACCATAGTTGAGAGAAGCTATCAGATGTATAGTTGTGTCTAGGAGTGAATTGCGTTCGTTTTGTTCTATTTGCATTCCCTAGCTAATGGAAGGCACTCAATAAATATTTTGTTGACCTATAGAACAATTTCCCATTTGTCCTCAGTCATATCATTAAGGTCAATCATTCCTTTTTGAGATACAACTGGCCTTGAACTCAAAGAGGTGAACCTGTCTCTTCTGGGATTAAAGCCTTGGGATTACAGGCCTGTAAATATGTAAGTTTTTCAAGGGACAATTTTATCTTTTTATTTGTTTATTTATTTTGGGACTTCCTGTAGCTCCACTTGGTCTGGAGCTGGCTATGTACTCCAGAATGGCCTCAATCTCACTGAGATCTGCCGGCCCCTGCCTTCTTAATGCTGGAATTAAAGATGTGTACCACCACGACTGGCATTTTCTCTTTTTTTAATCCCTTACTAATTTCTCTGAATAGCCATAAAATTTCGTGTAGCCTAACCAACCCTTCACAAACAAACAAACAAACAAAAAACAACTCCCAAAACCACAACAGAAACTCCCAATAATAATATACACAATAATAGAGGAATTTGAAAATTGAGACACATAAAAACTCCTATTAAATAATGATTGAACATGGACTTCCTAGGAATGAGGATAGCAAACAAACACATTTTGAAAAATATTTAACAAGACATATTTGGAAATTAGAACAATGATACATAATTGTAACATTAATTTTTAGGAAAAATGCCAAAAGTATGGTCTTGTTAAAAAAGTTTTTAGATTTGTGATGTATGGAATGCATTTCAAGATAATTTGAGTGGGAGAAGTGAGTAAGATAACCAATGAAACAAGACAAACCATAAACAGAGACATAAATCCTGGACCTGAAAAGAAGACATGGAAGTCCTTTGTGAAACAGAAAGTATGTATTAAAAGTTCAGATCAAAATATCTCAAGACTTTGTGTCTATTACTACCTTTCAACGGTGAATTTTAGAGCAAATTTTGGACCCTAATGTACACAAACACTCAGCCTTTTAATAATGATCACAGAGAAGGCCACTTTCTGAGAAAATTCTGGAAGAAAACTGAGGCTAGAGATTCATCTGGGGAGTTTATCATTCCTCTGGGTGTTTCTCTACTGAGGTAGATGTACCTATATGCCAATCCAGTTTCCCAATGAAAATTCAACACAATATTGTAGGTATTCTGAAAGAGCCCTGAAGTCCCTGGGGAAGACATCATACACTGGCTGGAAGATGAGTACACATTGACATCAGAGCCCAGCTCTGGAGTACTGTTAGCTTGCTTCTGATAGCAGATTTACATTCCTTTTTTTAAAATTTTTTATTTTTTTTTTATGTGTATGAATGTACTGTCTGCATGTAGGTTGGTGCACCCATGTTGTGCAATGCTGTGGAGGTCAGAAGAGGGTGCTGGATTCCCCTGGAACTAGAGTTAAATACAGTTCTTAGCTGCCATGTGGGTGTTGGGAATCGAACCTGGGTCCTCTGCAAGAGCAGTAGGCGCTCTTAACCACTAGGTCATCTCTCCAGTCCCCAGACTTGCATTCGTAAGGGACACTTGGCTCTAAGGAGAGGACTTGACAAAGGGCAAAGGAGAGAGGACCGGGGCAATTATTGAGTATGTGACGTCAACTATTTTACATTTATTAAATTATTTATGTGTGTGTGAGCGCATGTAGGTACTTGGGCGGGTATGCTCATGCCAAAGCATGAAAGTAGAATTCAGAGGACAACTTGCAGGAATGGGCTCATTCCTTCTGTAATGTGGATTCAAGGGATGGAATTCAGATCATCAGGCTTGGCAGCAGGATCTTATACCTGCTAGACCATCTCACTAGCCCCTGTAAGGACATGGTTATAGCTGGTATTCTTTGTATAATTTTTCTGTACATTGAAGTAAGGGTAAATTTCATAACTGCTTTTTGCTAAGTCTATTCTCTGTACCATATGCTGAGACATGTGTATTGTGAATGACACAAATAAAACGTTTTATGTTTGTTTGATTAAGACCCCCATATAATAGATATAATTTGGTGAAGTATTTTAACATCTTTACCAAATCTGTACCATCATAAATTTTGTTTTGGGAAACTATGAATGCAATCAACAAGCAAGCAAAAAAAAAAAAACTTTAAAAGTCATTATCTAAATATTATCAACAGTGATCACAACGATAATAGAAACAGCATTAATAACAATATATCATGCACGGACAATATTATTCAATTCTTTAAAACTTAAAATGTAATAACAGCAATTCTCAAAGTGTGCTTCAAGGACCCTGGGGACCTCTGAGATTTTACACATTTGGGGGGTGTTCCTTTTCCCAAATTTTTATCTTATTTTTTGGATTTCTGAGACAAGATCTAATGTAATTCAGGTTGACCTTGAATCTCTGATTTTCATGCCTCCACCTCACTATTTCTGGGATTACAGGCATGCACCTACCTCCATTTTCCATCTTTTTGTCTTTGAAATTACATGTTTTCTTCATAAATTTTTATGTGTCACAATGGATTGAATGCATAGATACATGTAGGAATCAATCTATCTTTGTATCAAAATAGAGATTAAAGAAAACTTCAAACTTGCTTCGATTTTTGAAAATTTTTAGATTATATAGTATCTTTAATAAAAATATGTAGCTTGTGTTAGCATTAAGAAGGCTTAGCCCATTGTTGTTATTTAAAAGAAAATGATTTATTTGTTTTAATTTTTTAAATCATAACTGTCAATATATATTACCCACATAAACAAGAGCCCTTTGATGTTCGCAAGTGTTTTCAAGACTATGAAAGGCCCTTAAACCAAAGATTTTGAGAGCAGCTGTTTTCTGTTAAAAGAAAAATTATTTAGGCTATAGACAGTTAATCTAGCCAATGTGAAAAGTCTCTCTTAGCATTGTCTATGCAACCAACAGTAATTCATATGTTATTATGTCATTAAGTGTAAATAACAGTTCTACTACCAATAAAACATCTTAAATGCATTAACTTATTTTCATAAATATTCTCAAAAGGCATTTACTGTTTGGTGATGTCAACTTCAGAAAAGTCAAATGAATTTAGAAAGTATAATATTGCACTCTTAAATACTTTTTAAAATGTATTTTATTATATTTTTGTGTATTTCATACTTCATCATAATTAGACCCCTCACTTATCTGTACCCCCATAGTTGTCCCATATCAGATTTCATAAATTCTGTCATTTATGTTACGGTCAATCCTTGATTTTCTCTAATACAAAGAGTGGAAATAAACTATTGTTGAAGAAAACATGTACCAAAAAAACAACTGCACTAAAAATTGCACTTTACTCAATGTTACCTGTTTTTATTAGCCTAACACAATTATTTGAAAAAAATTATGTATATTCATATATCATTTAATTCAATGAATATAATAAAATATACAAGCAATTGTTAAGGGGAGTCATTTTCTATTTCTGAAGTTGACATTGATAAGTCTGCAACATCTTAGAATATTCAAAACAACAAAGACATGTATCATTTCTACTAATAGTCAAATATTGTGCATGGTTAACTCAATTCTTACATACTCTAAAATATACTTTAATTTTAACTAATTATTAATGTTAGTTA
Source organism: Rhizomys pruinosus (assembly GCA_009823505.1). Classification (NCBI taxonomy): domain Eukaryota; kingdom Metazoa; phylum Chordata; class Mammalia; order Rodentia; family Spalacidae; genus Rhizomys; species Rhizomys pruinosus. The sequence continues at coordinate 371,289 of VZQC01003719.1, read as the reverse complement.
AAGAGAAATATACTTTCACTAGGCATATAGAATCTTACTAACATTTTAGAAACATTGAATTCAGTAATATATTTCAAGTTTTGTTGAAAATAGCATCCATTAGTACTATGGTTATTTTATTGAAAATATTGTTTGTCACTACAACACCAACAGGAACTACCTCAGCTACTACTGCTGCTGCTAGAATCACTCCTTAAAGCACTATTATGAATGCTCACTGACTCTAATCCTTTATTCATATTACATATTTTACATGCATTATATCATTCTAATATAAAAACACAGTTGAAGTTATTCACTGAAAATTATAAGTCTGAGTATATCCTGACTCTCATACTTTATTTACATTACAAGCTTTACTGTGTTCTACTCTCATAAAAACTCATTTATTGAAGTTACTGTATTGAAAAAAATAGAGATCTAGAGTAGACTATGACAATGTTTACTTTGTTTCATAAAACCTTGAATTCAAGCAACACAGATTAGTTCCTTTCAAAGCATCAGATAACATTTGCCAATGATATCAAAGTGGAAATTTCCTTTAATTGTGACATCTTTAGATTTAAAATGCTTGCATCTTACAACTGAGAGTATCTTATAATCATTTTTTTGGCTTGATAGCAACTACTAAATTGTTCTCACAGTTAGTAAACCGGGTCTGAAACACTACTTTAGAAGTCTTCTTGGTAAGAACAAAATGGTTAGTAGCTTTATGTGCAAAATGAGTTTCAGAGCACAATAATACTATAAGAATTTTAAAAATTATGCTATAAGAGCCACAATCAATTCTAGAATTTGAAATATTTCATTTTGCCTCTAAAAACAAGGTCATCGTTGCTTATAGAGAAAAAAATCCTAATGGAAAAAGAAACAGATTGTTAAGATCTGGGTAATAAAAAACCTTGACCTAAGCTTGTCAATCAATCAGAAAAGATCAGTTGTAGAAACCGAAATTTCAGAATGAATCTTAAAACTAAGGGAGAAGGAAATCTTGCAATGTTAGAGGCTCACTTCTTAAAAAACTGGATGGGGTTCTCAGAAGAAGCAGTAATTGGTGAATTTGATGGTCAATGCATATTGTCCAAACTTAAGCATAATGATATAAAATATTGCAAAACGTTGAATTTGTGCTTTAGTCTTGATAGGATTCCTAATCCTAGACCTGTCATACCATAAAGTGCAAGCACAAAACTTTCTAGAATATGAGACAACTCTTTTTATTTACAAGACTGTGATTTTTAAGGAAAACATGTAAGCCCTCTATTTGGCATACTCTTTCTTCCTGGACATAGTCTTGTTTGTAGTAGGGAAATAGAGCTCAGCGAGGGGCTGGCTACCGTGAAAAACAGGGAAGCAAAGATCAGAGTAGTGGGCTGCACAACACCTATAACTTCTTTGACAAAAGGTAGGAGAGTGAGATAAGTGGGGGTGGGGGGTTAAGGCAGATGTATTTGTACATGTTCTTTCTAGGTTAAGGCAGATGTATTTGTACACGTTCTTTCTAGGTAGCTGGTTGAGGGCTAGGCTGTTCATGTACAAATGGGACTCTAAGGCCTAGTATAGAGAAGCAGCTATCAGGACAAGAAGAGAAAAAAAAATGCAACAAGTTCTATAATTGTAGAAGTTGGAGTCAAGCACAATCAGAAAGAATAAGCATTGTTAATATCTTAATAATACAGAAGCTTCTGTTAACACAAAGATAAACAATACTCATTAGTAGTCAAAGCCTTAAAAACTATATTACAATACAACCTGAAATGAAACCCCAACATGTACAAGGAGACCAGTCAATAAATTAATAAATAAACAAAAAATAAAACACTCTTGAACCTGAAACAATGCAGTCCAGACTCTGTGTGATGCCTTAAAAAAATAAAAATAGCAATAAGTTTGATTCCCATTGTCCTTCTATAAAGATGTTAAATGACTTACAGACAAATGAACGGGAAATTGAAAACCACAGAGTAAAATGCCTTAATGAAAAATAAAATGGACAATCTGAAGAGGATGGTTGGAGATGACAAAATAAAGGAACCATGAACTTGAAGAAAAGCCCATAAAATTACGCATCCTAAATAACAAAATAGAAAGATAAAACAGAGTTTCACTAGAGCAATACCAGACATTTTAATAAACAGGTAAATAATGTTTCAGAATGAGAGAAGAATGAGAGAAGAAGAGATTGAATATGCTTAAGGAAATAATTGTAAAATTTGACTTAATTTGGTGAAACTTTGCATGTATAGATCTGTGCAGCTCAGTAAACATTTAGATGGACAATTTCAAAACAAATGAAACTATCATTATCTAACCAATTATGTTTATAAAATTTAAAACTCTAAAAGGTAACCAGAGAAAAATGACACATCTTAAGAAAGAATTAACAAAAGACTATCCTAGGACTTTACATCATAAAGCAAGGAAGATGGAAGAGCAGTAAAGCATCTTTTAAGATAAGGAAAAAATGCAGCTAATAGACCTGCAACTCTCAACTCAGAATTTTACATTTGGTAAACATATTCTTAATAAATGAAAGTATGATGAAGATATTTTGCTTCTGATCGACCAAAGCTGAAAATATTGACAACAAACTTTCATTAAAGGAGATGATAAGTGAAGGTTTATGAAGTTGATACCAGGTGGAAATTAGATTCACTAAAAGCAAAAAGAGCAGCAGATATCGTAAAGATAGAAGCAAATCTAGCCAAATAGCTTTTGTTTTGTCCTCATTTCTGTAAAGGTAAGTGAAATTTTGAATCACAAACAATTTAATGTTGTATCTGTAACATATGTAGAAATAGCACATAAGACAATTACAGCATAAAGGGATAAGATTTTTTGGATGAAAATTAGATTTTTGAAGTGTAAAAGTGGTAAGTTCTTATAATTAAGAATGGCTACAAGATGAGGACATGTATATTAATATCAACAACAACATAAAATAATTAAAATACAAGTAAGCTAAGAAGCTAAGAGTTCAGTACAGAAACTGAAATGCAGTGCTAAAAGTTTATCTATATAGAATGGAAATTAGGAGAAAAACTGAATAAAAGAAGGTAAGCAAATGAAACAGAAGCAAATATCAAGATGCAAAAATTAAAACCATGACTACATAAACGTGCATAAATTTGCGTAATATTTACTCATAAATACTACAGACTAAGGTAGAAAATTTCTGATTTGGATAACAAAATAGGTCTAGTAGTTGTCTAAAAGACACAAGCTACAAAAAAGACATTACCTACAAGATTTAGGCATAAGAAAATACTTTCTAAATCAGACAGCAGATGTGCAGGAAATAAGGTCAACAATCAACAAGTGGGACCTCATTAAACTCAAAAGCTTCTGTACAGGGAAAGAAATGCTCAAAGAAGTGAAAAGAACACCCACAGAGTGGGAAGAAACCTTCACCAGTGATACAAATGACAGAGGACTAACATCCAGAATGAATAAACGACTCAATGAAACAGAGTAGCAAGAAAACAAATGACCCAATCAAAAGATGGAATAAAGAGCTGAACAGAGACTTCAAAAATGAAGCAATAAGCCGGGCGTGGTGGCGCACGCCTTTAATCCTAGCACTTGGGAGGCAGAGGCAGGCGGATCTTTGTGAGTTCAAGGCCAGCCTGGTCTACAGAGTGAGTTCCAGGCCAGCTGGGACTACGGGGAGACCCTGTCTCGAAAAGACCAAAAAAAAAAAAAAAAAAAAAAAAAAAAAAAAAATGAAGCATAAAAGATGGCTGATGAAGAAACTTCTAAAAGTGTTTTAACATCTCTAATAATTAAGGAAATGTATGAAATAAAACCACTTTAAAATATAATAAGACTGGCTATGATCAAGAAACAAAAGGATAACAATGCTGCAAAGGTTGTGGGGAAGGGGGGGAACACACATTCACTGCTGGCAGGAATGCAAACTTTTGCAACTCCTATGGAAAGCAGTGTGAAAACTCTTAAAAGAGCTCAAAAGGGACTACCACCTGATCCAGTCTACCACTCCTGGTACTATTACCATACCAAGACTTATATTATTGTATAGAGATAAGTGCAAAACCATGTTTATTGCAGCTCTCTTCACAATAGCAAAAGAGCTGGAACAACCAAATCCCAATGCCCCTCGACAAAGTGGATACAGAAAATAATAACTACAAGTGAGTTTTAGTTAGAAAAACAAAAAAAAAAAAATTATGAAATTTGCAGGTAAATAGATGGAACCAAAGCCAATGTTAAGTGAATAACACAGCCCAGATAAGAAATGAGAAACATGTAGTGCATCCCTCATTTGTGGATCCTAGTGTATATATATATATATTATATTATATATATATATATTATATATATAACTTTAAAAATTTGCAAATATTGGTGGACCTTATTATAAGAAATTGTAATAGGGGCTGGAGATTAGCCTAGCGGTTAAGAGCACCGACGCTCTTTGCAGAGGATCCGGGTTCGATCCCCAGCACCTCACATGGGTTAAGAACCGCCCTGTACTACGATTCAGGAGGAACTCCAGTTCCAGGGGAATCTGAGACCTCTTCTGACCTCCGCGGCATTGCATGACACGGGTGCACAGACGCAATGCACAATTACATTCATCACCAGCAATAAAATAATAATAAATAAAAAAAAAAAAAAAAAAAAAAGAATTGTATAATGGACACATTAATGTCAAGAAAGATCAAGAGAAGACATAGGAGGAAGATGTTAAAAATAATGAAAGGATTGACTTAATAGTGATACATAATAATTCTAACTGTATTTTCCCTAATAATGTGGCTTCAAAATATAACCAAACTAAAGGAAATAATAAACAAATCAACAGTCTTAACTAACAATTTTAACCTTCTTCCATCAGTAACTATTAGGAAAAGAAAGATAAGATATAAAAAACTATGAATAATATTATCACCTAGCTTGATGTAACACATATCTAGACACTGTTGTATGAAAACACAGCTTTTGAAAGCTCACATCTATACTCATAATCATGTGCTAAAACGTAATTTATTTAAATAATAAAGAATAGTACCTCAAAGAATGTCTTTTGACACCATCAGAATTGAATTAGAAATGAATGTCAAATAAGATGTAGACAGTTTCCCCTCATCCTCTTATAGTCAATAGAAAAAAATAACTTATAGTCATCTAAATAAGGCTCATAGGCAAGAAAAAGAAGCACAAAAACTGGAAAGACAATTTGGAAGAACATGCTTAAAATGGTATGTAAATTTTATGGATCTAGCTAAAAATAGTATTCAAAGAGAGTGTTAATAAAAATGTTTCTATCAGAATAGAAGAATAGCTAAAAACCAGTGACTGACTTTTGCAGTAAGAAGTTAAAAAATATAATAGGAGCTTACATTTAGTATATAATGAAGGGAATAAAGGCAAGAAAAAAAGCAAATAGAGAAAACAAATATAGAGGAAAAACTTTTATAAGACAGGAGTTTATTCTCTGGAAAGTATTATAGTTGATTAATCTCAAGTAACATGCAGGAAGAAAAAACTTAGAGACAATGAGAACAATTTATCAGTGTCAAGAATATCTGTATATCACTACATAGTGTATAAATATTAGCAGAAAAGATAATACTGTGATGAATTTTGATCAGCGTAAGGTCTGCTATTTCATACACAATGAAAGAGTCATTCACTAATAGATCATTTACTTTCCCAAACACACATCTATCCCTAAATATAAGGGCAATATATATTTTTATATACCTCAAATATATCTCTCACACAAGAAATATGCCTTAAAAGAATCAAAACCCACACATATTTCAAATATTAATTTGCATGAAGGTGTACAAATGAACATAGCTGTGAAAACCCTATTCCAATAAAATAGAGAGCATTTTCAACACTGCAGAAAGTTTCTTCTAGCTCTGTTTATTCAATTTTCCCTCTTAAAGAATTGCCATAAAGTAGTTTTGCATTTTCAGTATTTAATATAAATGGAGTCATACAGGATCTATAAGTCATTCGTAGCTGTTTTTGTTTACTATAATGTCTGTGAATACAATTGTAGTTTTTTAAATAAATATCATTCCATTTCACTGTTTACTTATGTATGGATATTTGAGATATTACCAATTTTTAGTAATTATGAATAAATTATTCTTGACAGGGATAAGAAGTACAGGGTAACAGAGGAATCACTGAGACACACTACCCTCGAAGTAACCAGATGCCAAGAAAACAGAGCATCAACTGTTAGGAAAACAAATTTATAGTTAAAGCACTGAAATTTAACTCTCTCACTTAAAGAAAACCAGTAATATTCACAAGATAAAACAAAGTTCAGAGTATACAATGTGTAGCAATATCCAGTTTTCACTCAAAGTTGTTCTACTCAAAGTGCCAGAAAGTGGAAATAGTAAACAGCAGAAAAAGAGAAAGTATAAACAGACTCTGTTTGGCCAGAGGGATTTGACTTAAAAGATCCAAATCTCAAATTCAGTATATTTTTATATGATCAAGGAACTAAAGGAAAATATAGTGTCATATAAAAACAGAGGAAGGGCAGGTATAAAAAGACCAAGTTGAAATTGTAGTGCTTATAATATTAAAGCAATGAAAGAAACACTAGATGACACAACTACAAACTTCAAAAGCTAGAAGAATCAGTGACTATGGAGGAAAAGGACTGAAGAAAAATGAACAAGTCCTAAGATATACAAAATAATACTAACTAGAAGAATTTGTGTATCACTGGAGTGCCAACACAAAGAAAAAAAATAAAGAGTAGAAAAATATTTTAAGAAATAGTTGCCCAAAATTTCACAAATTGGTGAAAAGTATCAATCTAGGTTTCTTTGAAGTAAAATTGTCTCCAAACACAATAAACAAAGAAGTCACACATTTTAAAACAAGTAGAATGGATGTTTAATTTGTCTGGCATACTTGAAGCCTTGAGATTAGCTTCAGCAATGCAAAGATCATGAAATAAGAAAAAATTGAAATCATTAATAAGAAAAGTCATATTTTATACAGAGAAAAATATAATTATTATTCCTATATTGTCAGAAAACATAAAGACAAACACATTGAAGAGTCTTATCTAAAAGTGGACAAGAATAATGATTGACCAATAATTCTAAATCTATTAAAGCCATCCTTCAGAAAGTGAAATGAAAACATTTTTGCTAAGTAGAAACAGAATTACTGGCAGATTGCACTATGTGAAACACTGAAGCAAGTGTTTGAGGATGAAAAGAAAGACCTACAACAATATAGACTGGACACTCATTTGATCAGCTTGATTGAACATACAAGCCTCCCCTGCTGGATGGTGGGACCCATGAGCTGTGTGGGTTTTGGCACAACTGCTTGCAAATTGGTTTTACATGAAGGGTGCTTGTACTCACAAATTATCACTTATTGTTAAAAAAAATGAAAACAAAACAAAACAAAACAAAACAAAAAAACAGAGAGATGCAGAAAAGTTACAGCAGAATGCATGATCTGGGATTGGTAGGGGTGGGGTGGGGGGAAGGGAAAGGGATATATGCCTGAACTGAATTGGAAAATGATTTATGAAATACACAAAGCATCAATAAAAAAAGTTAAATAAAAAAAACAAAAAATTAAATAAAAGAAAAGAAATACCTGAGCAATAAATGGGAAGGGAATATAAGGTTAAGAATAAGATCCGTCAGGTGGATTTGGTGGTACATGCCTGTAATCCCAGTACAAATTGAAGATCAACGTGGTACACAGAAGAGGATAGCTAGCGATAGATATATAAGATTAACCCTGTAGAATATATAGTGATTATATTACACAATATATAGATTAAACAATCTTATATAGTATTACAACATAGGATATATAATATTACACCAGTATATATATAATATATAATATTACACAAATCATTATATATATATATATATATATATTATGGAATAGAAGGAAACAATATACTTTCGTTTTGAAAGGACACCTAAATTTTTAAAGCAAATTTTAGTATACCAAAATGGATAGAGAGATAATCTTATCCTATAATAATCTCTGGGGATGTTCAAAGAAAGTTTTGGAAACTTTAAAAATATATGGAAATTAAACAACTTACACATGAAGAGCCATAGATCAAAACCAGAAGTTAAAAAAGCTTGAGTGAATAGCGATTCAATCTATTAGTATATGAGATACAGCAAATGCAGTATGAGGGAATTTTATAGCCAGGTGAGCCTAGATATCAAAAGAGAATAATCTCAAAGATGCTATGGTAATCAAAACAGCATGGTAGTAATATAGCAATAGTCACATAGATTACAGGAACAATAGAAACCCTGGAAATAGATGGCCAGAATTAAGCGACAATTTACTGAATTTGAGAAGATATGTTCAAATTGCACATCTGGCAAGATGTTAATAACCATAATATTCAAAGAACTCAGTATATATATAATTGTTATCCCATGAAGAAAGATGATACAGAAATGGTCAGAAACAATAGTAGATGTAATGCCCAAATGTTTATGTAATTTGAACAGAAACAATCGTCTTTACGTCCAGGAAGCACAATGAACTCCAAGAAAAATAAACTAAAAGAAGACCAAGTGAAGAGATAACATAATGTCAAAGTACAAAGTCAATGCAAGCAAATCAAAAGCAGAAATGGAGAAGCAACTCATTATATAAATAGAATTCTGAACAGGATTACATGAATTCTCACCCCAAACCAAGAGGTGAAATAAATGTACAGTAAATCAATAGTGCTCAGATAAATAAAAGGCGAAGGAAATATTTTTTTTCATATTGATAAATTGTAAATCTGTCAGGACGATACAATGATTACAAATACATATTCTCTTAATGAAAAAACAACCAAGGAAGTGAAGAAGAAACCCACGGGGTGGGAAAAAATATTCAACTGCTACACATCCGACAGAGGATTAATATCCAGATTATTCAAAGAACTGAGAACAACAAAACAAGAGAATAAGTTACCCAAGAAAAAGAAGGAAGGACCTGAACAGGGAGTAATCAAACAAGGAAATAAAAATGGCTAAGAAACAAATGTGATCAACATCCTTAGTAATTAGAGAATTAGAGAATTGTAAAGCAAAACCTTAATCTCACTCCTGTCATACTGGGTAAATTCAAGGGAATAAATGACACCAAATACTGGTGAGGATGTGGAGAATGGGGAACGCTCAGTCCCTGTTGGTGGGATTGCATACTCTTGCAGCCAATATGAAAAGCAGTGTGGAGAATTATTAACAAAACTAAAAATGAATCTACCATATTCCTTGGTTGTACCACTCCTTGGCATATACCCAAAGGACTCATCATACTGTACATCAATGTTTGTTGCTGCTCTTTTCACAATAGCTAAGAAATAGAAACAACCTAAATGTCCCTTAACTGATGAATGGATAATGAAAATGTAGTTCATTTACACAATGGATTCTTTGTGTGGTAAAGAAAGATGAAATCATGAAATTTGCGGGTAAATGAATGGAACTAAAAACTGTTATGCTGACTAAACTCTAGAGAATGAACTTGAACCAAAGGACATCTGGGTACAAATGCTTGACTAGATAGGACATTCCATATATGACAGAATTCATGAAATCCAGTTGAGGGGTGCTATGGGGGCTTGGATGAAATCTAAATTTGAGTAAGAACTATTATTTGAAATGGACAATATTCAAGAGAAATATTTAAAAAGAATATTGGGATTTCTGTAAAATTTGTATCTACCTCTGAGAACTTAGACTCCTCCCAGTATCTACATTTTTTTTTGTTATATTGGTAAGGATTGATGTACACAAGATATTTTAATAATGTATAATCAACATTCAGAAGGTCTGTATAAATCAATGACCGAATATGTTCCTCAATGACTTCTGCATGAGGTTGCCAAATTATTTACATACTTAAATTACCAAAAGGCTATTGGATTGCAAATAAAGGAACCACCATCTACTGAGTTCCGGTACAATCTTAAAGAATAACAACCACAATTATTTGAAGTCATTTTAAAATAATTTCCTATATGAAAGCCTCCTATCTGTATGAACATATGTGTCTTTTTCATACAATTCAATGAAAGAAGCTTGTTCAATAAGCTAGATGCAGATGCATACATGAGATCTTAGCCCTCTTCATTTAAGCAGATGATGAAGACCAGAAAACAATGCTATACTTCTCATTGATTTATTTTTGAAAATCTAGTATTGTCCTATATCTAGTCATTGATCTTATGATGTAATAGTTTATTATTGTTTAAAATAATACATAAATAAATAAAAACTTGCTCAATTTTAATTAAGGCAATTAATACTGATGTAGCATAAATAACTGTATAGTTAAGAGTAATGGGGCTGGAGAGATGGCCTAGCGGTTAAGAGCGCCGACCGCTCTTACAGAGGACCCGGGTTCGATCCCCAGCACCCACATGGCGGCTGAGAACCGTCTGAAGCTCCAATTCCAGGAGAACTCCAGTTCCAGGGGAATCCGAGACCCTCTTCTGAACTCCGCGGCGTTGCACGACACGGGTGCACAGACTTGCATGCAGACAGTACATTCATACACATACAGAAATAAATAAAATTAATTTAAAAAAAAAAAAAAAAAAAAGTAATATGATCCAGACACCAAAAATTATTATATTTGTGATCTAAAAAAATTACTAGTAGTTTTGTTCCCTTTCCCATTAAGTGATTAATGAGAAAGGCTTCTTAAAATCTTATGTCATCCTCATAGTTTTGTCTATCTGTTCTTGGAGTTCTGTCTTTTTCTGATTTGTGAATCTTGAGTCTACATTATTGTGTAGTTACAATTTTATTGAAGTATATTTTCTAGATGAATTAAATGTATCAATATACGGTGACACTTCTACAGAAATTTAAACCAGACACCTAGTCTTAATGTTAATGTAGCTGTACAGTATATTGACTGGTGTTTGAAGAAAATCTGGATCTTTTAAAAATTAGACTTTTTACTTTGTGTTTGCTCTTTATAAACCTTATGTAATGGAGAGATGTGTTATTTTTTACCAGTTCTGGCATTCTTAGAATATTAGCTCATTCATAGATAATGTAATTTGGTATACATTTCGTTTGAATCATACCATTTAATATCTGTTTCATATTTTCTTACTTGATCTGTTTCTTTTTTGCCTTCTAATATCATAATTTGTCTTATTTATTTATGATATTCATTTTGTAATTGTAAGTTAAACATCTCATATATTCTTTTAGATGTTGCCCTTTAATATTCAAGTTACATTTTTCATTAAATCTTAATTTGGATATCATTTTTATCTTCAAAAATCTTATAATAGTATCAGACACATTGCATATTTATTTAAAAACTAAAAATTTAAAAAATGGAAAAGAAATGTGAATTATTCACTTCGTAAATAAAATTCTGCTTATAGATCCATTTAATTTTGTAATAAACTTCATGGCTTATTATCTTAAGGTGTCTGTGGTATTACTCAGAACAATGTATGATAGTTACAATAGAACAGTATTAAAAGTTAAATAAATTTGATTCATCAAGTCAAACAAATATTTAGATCATAATAATGAAGACTGAAGAGACATTTTAATGTAGTTGTAATCGTGATCTGAATGTTTTATTAAAACAACATTGAGCTCCGGGTGTGGTGGCGCACGCCTTTAATACTAGCACTCAGGAGGCAGAGACAGGCGGATCTTTGTGAGTTCAAGGCCAGCCTGGTCTACAGAGTGAGTTCTAGGACAGCTGGGGCTACAGGGAGACCCTGTCTCGAAAAGACCAAAAAAAAAAAAAACAAAACAAAAACCAACATTGAAGAGAAATTATGTAATTATGCGAAATAAAAGCCAAGTGGAGAGAAAAAGAAATAAAGAGATTGCAGATGCTGTAAATTCTAATTAGTTTAAATTCTTGACTTTAATATTAACATCTTAAATTTATGAGATAATATGATTATCTCTTGTCTTTCATGTTTGCACCAGCTTTCCAGCCAGGTATTTTTTGTTTGTTTGTTTGTTTAAACAGAATCCAAGAAAATAATTAATGTTGTTGAGAAATAGTATATTTTGTTTAATAGTGGCTTAAATTTAGACATGTTTACTTCATGCCCACTCAAATTATTAACTTTTCCATTGAAATTTGAATATGTAATTTGTATAAATTAGTAAGGCAAATATTCTGGGATGGATAAATTTTTTCTCAGATTTCAATGTCACAGTATTTAAATTTTAGATAATCTTATAGCTTTGCAATCTTCAAAGCTTTTAAAATATCACAAAGGCTGTTTATCTGTGTTGCAGAATCCATAATTATACTAAGGTATCATAATTTAGCTCCAAAAATGGAAAGCTTAGATTTAAATATTCATTATGTTCCTTACATTATTTTTAACCTAAATATCAGATACATAGGTTAAGAATAATTAATAAACAGCATCCCGATTATACGCAATGTTACCAGTCGATGTCTGTACGTTGTTCACAGTACATAATCCGAAAGTATTGAGCATAGCCGCTGCAATTCTATGGCCAAAGGTATTTATTTACCTATCGAAATTGCCCAAACAATAGCAATCTTCATGATGGCCTTAGTCCGCGAATTGAACCGGCTATGCTCAATAGGATTACGTATTGCTACATACCGATCCAGCGATATAGCGCAGAGGTGCATGATGGACGCAGTAGAAAATAAAACATCTAAAGAAATCCAGACGGGGCACAAATATCTAGGTAATGGCCAGACATAATCTGAAAGAGAACAGAGAGAAGGCACAAACATGTTATTTAAATTGTACTGACTATACATTTACATTTTAATCTACATTTTTCCTTTCCATCTCAGCAGTCAAATTTCAGAATTATTAGTCCTAGTGATTATGATGATGTTAGTGCTATAAATTTTTATTAAAGTATGTTTTACATAATATATTCTTTGCATATTTTCATTGAAGTTTTGTGCATTTCCCACAAAATATCTTAATCAACTTTATTCCCCTTTCTTTCATCATCCTCCTCCTATCCCTGCCTCCCCTAATTTTCATGCATTGTGTCAAATATGTTAATGCATATCAAGTCAAGTTTGTGTACTCAGACGTCCCTGAGTACAAGTTCATCCACTGGAGTCTAGTCAGCCTAATTAGATTCATTCATTTTTTTAAAATAATTTTATTTTTTTGTCTTTTCGAGACAGGGTCTCCCTGTAGTCCCAGCTGTCCTGGAACTCACTCTGTAGACCAGGCTGGCCTTGAACTCACAAAGATCCGCCTGCCTCTGCCTCCCAAGTGCTAGGATTAAAGGCGTGCGCCACCACGTCCAGCTAGAATCATTCTTTGAGTCCTCCATCATCCAGAAGGAATCAGCTGTCTATAGTTCTTTGGCTAAGGCTGGGTCCTGCTGCTTATTTCCCCAGATCTGTGATGGATTTTTTTTTTTTTTTATCTGATTGAGTTTGCCTGGGTCTTGTGTATACTGGCACCATTGCTGCATGTTCAAATGAGTAAGTTACCAGAGGCCTGGAAGATTGTTTCCTTCTGATCATGCCCTAAGCCTGGCATTTACACTTTTCCCTCCCCCTTTTCTGAAATGGATCCTGAGCCATAGGTGGGTGAGTTTTAATACAAAATTAAGACTTTAAAGTATGAAATCCCAAAGCATTTAGTACTTTTAGAAAATCATACAAACATTGCCTCTCTAGGTTTGGGTCACTTCATCATTCCAAAAGAAAACTACTAAGTATCTATTATGAGGAGTAACACACCACTCTTCTCTCCCTTACCTCTGGGAAACTTCTAATTTGTTTTCTATCTTTACAGGTTTACCTAATTTAGATTTTTCTTTTGATTGGAATTACATTTTCATAGTGATGTTAATGATAATGGTGTTTTTGAGGCTTCATCCATTTTTCATGTATGTATCCATCCCTTTTAATGTGTGGTGATGATGTGAGTTTTGAGGGGTACTATAGCAATTATTTCTTGATTCTCTTTATGGGTTGTTTATTGCAGTATATATAATTACATATTTTTCATTTATAGTTTCTGTACCCTGTAAGTGTACCAATTTTATTTATTATGTTTATTTTCTTGTGTGAAGGTTTCCTTAGGATTTTAGCTATATAAGATTACCAATAATTTTGTTTCTAATTGTCTAGGTTGTACACTGTGTATTATTTCCTTTCCTTGTCTATTTGCTATTTTCATTTTTAATTGTATTATTATTATTATTAGGTCTTTCTGAGTCAGGGTCTCCCTGTAGCCCCAGTTGGCCTGGAACTCACTCTGTAGACAAGGCTGAACTTGAACTCACAGAGGTCTGCCTACCTCTGCCTCCTGAGTGCTAGGATTAAAGGCGTATGCCACCATGCCCGGCTAAATTTATTATTTTTATTTTATTTGTACTGGTACATTGTGTGCATGTATATCCCATGTCATGCAATGCTCTCAGAGGTGAAAAGAGGGTGTCTGATTTCCTGGAACTGGAGATATAGACAGATGTTAGCCACTATGTGGATGCTGGGATTAGAACCAGGTCCTCTGGTAGAGAAGCCATTGTTCTTAAGCCCTGAGCCATCTCTCCAGCCTGCCTATTTATTTTAAGTATTTGCTAATTTGTTCCAGTAGTGTTGAATAGAAGTAATAAAAGTTGTCATTCTTTCTTTTTTCCTGATATTATACTTAAATGTTTCAGCTTTTTACTATCCAATATATTAGGTGTGGGGTTTTTTGTGAATGTCTTTCATCATGTAGGCCAAATTCCTTTACAGTCTTCATGCTTTGAGTGTTTTTTTAAATGAAAAAGAAGATATAGAGTGATGGTTTTAAGAATGATGGATTTTGTCAAATACATTTTTCTGAATAAGATAATTATTTTCTGATGAACAATATCAGGTGATTTTTGTAAGTTCAACCACAGTTTCATCTTTGGGCTAAGTGCTACTTCCTCATGATGCATGTAATATGGTGCTAGATTTAGTTGGCAGGACTTGGTTGAAAATGTTTACAACTATACTCATACATGTTATTGATGTATAATTTTCTTGTAGTTGTATCTGGCTTTGTATTAAGATAATATTAGTTTCATAATACAAATTTTGAAAATATTTGGCATTTATTCTTTTTTAAGTGTTTAGTGAAACTCATCAGTGAAGTTTTGGCCATGTGACTTCCTTGTTCAGAGATTTATGATTATTGAGTGAATGTCATAACTTTTTATAGGTCTCTTCAAATTACTTCTTTTGGATTCGTTTTCAATAGTTTTTTTTTTTATTACTAGGAGATGGTTTCATCTAGATTATTCAATTGCTATAGGGCAACTGCTCATTGTATTGTTTTCTAACCATTAAGATTTATTTTTTATTTGTGTGTGTATGTATGTGTGAATGCAAATATGTACAGGTGGAGACCAGAAGAGGGTGTTGGATACCCTGAAAGATAACCAGTTGCCTGATTGGAGTTTTGTGAATTGAACCGAGGTTCTCTCAAAAAAATAGTAAGCACTTGTATCCTCTGAGCCATCTCTGCAGCCCGTTTTTTATTCTTTTAATTTCTTTTATTTATTTATTGATTTTTTTTTTGTCTTTTTGAGACAGGGTCTCCCTGTAGCTCCGGCTGTCTTAGAACTCACTCTGTAGACCAGGCTGGCTTTGAACTCACAGATCCGCCTGCCTCTGCCTCCCAAGTGCTAGAATTAAAGACGTGTGCCACAACGCTTGGCTCTTTTAATTTCTATACAGTGTATAGAAAGGTACTGACTTTCATGATTAATTTTAGTTGATTGTGTCATTTTTTTCTTTTTTCTTAGATTATTTCATTAAAACCTTGTCAAATTTTAAAGAATCAGCTTTTTGTTTACTTAATTGTACTTATTTGCCTTAATTTCTGTTATGTTTATCATTTCACTTTTTGCTAGTTGGGTTAATCTTGCTGTTATTTTATATATTTTCTTATATACCTTTATATATATTCTGTTATTTATATATTTTCTTAAGGCATGGAGTAAGGTTAGGTTATCAATATTGTCATAAACATAATAGTAAAATTATTATCTTGATTTCATTATATACATGTTCTCATGAAATGTGTCAGAGAGGTATGTCTATGAATAGGTAAGAATATTACCTTTTCCTCCTTATTATAAGGTAAACAATATGAATACTATATGGCTGAGATACTGGATTTTGTTATATGACTCTAAAAGGTATTTATTTGTGGTTTGGGTTTCCAGGCATCACTTTAGTTAGAAACAAGTCACAATTTCTATGCCTTGAGCTACAACTCAAAGGAAACCACTTATATTTCTAAGCTGTTTGAAGTTTTTTACTGAAAGTGGTGGTTTAAATGAGAAATATCTCCTATAGGCTCATATATTGGAATGCTTGGCTCCAGTTGGTGGCACTGGGTGTGAAGGGTTAGGAGGTTTGGCCTTGCTGGAAGAGCATATGACTGGGGGTGGGTTTGGACAGTACATCGCATTGTCCCAAATCCATTATATACTCTCTGCTTCCTGCACATGTTTGAAGATGTGACCTCTTAGCTTTCTGTTTCACCTCCTTCTCCCCTCCCCCCCGAAAAATGATGGACTCGTATCTGTCTGGAATCATAAACACAAATAAACTCTTCGTTGTATAAGATTCCTTGATCATGATGTTTTATTATAGCAACAGAAAAGTAACTAATACACAAACAAGCATAAATTAGAGGTGAGCTAAGATTTAAGAGTTTTTTTCTACTTTTTCAGAGAATATTTGGTGCCCTATCTCTATTACTACTCTAGCTTAGATATTCTTTCACCTACCAGATTGAATTTTCTGTTTACTTAAACAATTTTCCTTAGGTTATCTTTC
Source organism: Rhizomys pruinosus (assembly GCA_009823505.1). Lineage (NCBI taxonomy): Eukaryota > Metazoa > Chordata > Mammalia > Rodentia > Spalacidae > Rhizomys > Rhizomys pruinosus. The sequence goes on along the minus strand of VZQC01003719.1, from coordinate 354,468 downwards.
TTTTCCATTTTTTTAATTCTCCTCCTCTTCCCCCTTTTCCTCCTCTTCCTCCTCTTCCTCCTCTTCCTCCTCTTCCTCCTCCTACTTCTTATCCTGCTCCTCCTGCTCCTCCACTATCTTATCACCACTTTCTCTTCCTCCTCTTCTTCTTTCTCATCTTCTTCATGCTTCCTTTTCTTCCTTCTCTTTCACCTCCTCCATTCCCACCTCTTCATCATTTACCTCCTCTCCATATTCCTCCTCCTCCTCATCTTCCTTTACCTTGGTCTATAGTTTTTTTTTGTTTGTTTGTTTTGTTTTTTTTTGTGTGTGTGTGTGTGTGTGTGTGTGTGTGTGTGTGATAGAATCTCATTTTTTTCTGAAGAAATCACTGTGTAGTCCTATCTGTCATTCAACTTATGGCAATCCTAACCTAGCATTCCACGTACTAAGACTAGTGGTATGAATCAATGCACTTGGGTTCTTCAGGGTTTTCTTTTTTAGGTTGTAATACTGAAAACTGTTTATCAGACCCTTAGCTACCTTTCATAGAAGAGAATATTTTTCTCCTAAATTATATATGTGATTAGTATTGAAGCCTCAACCAATGTTGTTATTCAAGTGTTCAGACTATCCAGAATCTCTGTCTTGAGTTTTTCTCCAGTATGTTTAGGCTTTTAATATGCTTGTCAGAATCCATAGCTTTTATCAACTGAAAAAAATGTTCCAAATAGAAGCTTATTGAATGATACAGGTAGTAAAACTATCAAATAGTAGCATTCAAATAGTGTAGTAAAAGAGCAATGCTATCCCTAGAAATTCTTCTAAACAAAAGATTTTATGAATTTTCACTAATAACATTTCTTTTCATTTTTCAGAGCTGAGGATTGGCCAGGATCTCTTGTATGCTAGGCATGTACTCTACTACTGAGCTACAAACGCAGCTTATTATCATTTCTTAAAGTTTTATCAGATTATATCTACCATGGAAATGTAATGCATTGAGGATTACAGTAGTTTATTTTCCATGGATTGCACAATTAAGATGTGGAACTAGAGTGAAGCAGGATAGGCAGATAGAGTCAGTGAGACAAACCCCCTGCTGGCCACCTGCTTCTAAATGGTATGGAGTAGCATGTTTACTTGACCAGAGAAGGTCGTTGTGTGAATATTGAGATAGCTTGAAAACCACAGAGGGTTTGGAGCAGACTTTACAAGCCCTGAAATTAGGTCAAATGCAGGAGGTGCAGCAAACTGGCTGAGGTGACCTGGATCCTACTGAATGTTATTAAGAATGTATCCCAATTAGAAGAGATGGTCCAAAGAGAGATCAAATATTTAAGGGAAAAGTTAGAACAAGAAAAAATTAAGAGGTTAGCTTCTAACCTTGCCAGTAATTTGCATAAAGGAGAAAAGGAGGTAGAAATGTCAGCCTGCCACTTTTGCAGCTAGGAGACCCAGGAAAAAAGGCATATAATGAAAAAAAGTAGAATGACATAGGAAAAGTGCCAGGTGCTCCTCGGTTTAGACCTCTAATACAAAGAAAGGAAAATAATCCAAGTCTCAACATGCTAATGGTGAGTTAATCAATGACCCAGTGCAAGAAACTAAGACACTTAGAGAGCACTCAGCACTAGAGTTGTTGGAATTGGGAAAAACTTATAAACAGGCTTAGAAGGCCTTGGGACCTGTGAAAGTGTAAAATTATTTTAAGTGCTGCAGAAACAGGAAAACTGAGTAACCACTCATCCCGCCTTGAGACATAAGCTGCACAGCCTGAGACAGTATAAGAGGAGTAAGTCCTAAAGGATTGGCTAATAAGAGCCATTAGAGACACATAGCTATCCCCAAAAGAGGTTCGCATAAATACCAGGGGGTGGAAAATAATAGGAGAGGGGCAAATGCTACTGAGAGAACTAAGTATGAGTCAAACACCATATAGTGCCAAGTTCACCAGGCCAGTTAGAGCTATGTTTACCAGCAATTTAGGAAAAAAATCTTGATTGAAAAAGGACCTTGAGAGTGGGATGGAATTTTAATGACTGTGCTGAGCCCCTTGAGATGACAGAGTCTTTATAAAGTAAGGGAAGAATTGTCAAGTCTATGTGACTTGGGCGAGCATGTAAAGTATGCCTGTAGAGGAGTGAAACAACGTAGAGGAGATATAAAAAAGACAAAAGAGGTGGGGAGTTCACATGTCAGCAGCCCAGAGCAGAGCAGAAGCAACCAGCAGGCTGTAAGTGCACACAATGGTGGCAGGAGCCCAAAGTGGAGCAGATCTGGCACAACACCCAGTGGCTCTAGCTCCTGCTTCTGATACACCTGGTGGAGTGCCAGGACTAGGCAGGCCTGTGCAGACAAATTAAACCAGGCAGAGCTCTGGAACCACCCATTGGAGTGACCTGGCACAGGAAGGCTGTCACAGAGGAGCTAAACCAGATGGACTTCCAAGACAACTGAGCAGAGCATGCAGGTGAGTGGCCCAGCCCAAGCAGGTCAGTGCTGGCAAGTGGAACCATGAGGAACTCAATCACAAAGTGGCTTGGCTCCTGCAGACTACTATGGATGGCTACAGCCAGGCCAAGGGAACTGGTAGACTCACATCATGAGGTACAAGGTTCAAGATAATCTGATTTTTACCTGTCCCAATCTCTGGAGAAGCTCCAGACCCTAAGGGCAAGAGCTACCTAGTCCTTCCAATACAAAAACCAAAAGTGAAAATCTGAAGCTGAGACCAGCCAGGCCATCATAACTAATAAGAAGATAATGAAGGCACTCAAGAAAACAAGAAAAGTCAGCCTTCAATACAAGGAAGAAACACTTGAGTGTCATAACAGAATGCAAACAACAAAACAAATCCACTTGTCAAAAGCACAATGAAAAACAATAACATGGGAAAACCATATAAAATAAATCCCCACTAAATTCTACCAGTCCTATAGAAAACTCCTACAATGAGATTTCCCTGGAGGTAACCCAGGTTACAGATCTTAAAAGAGCTGTTGTAGACACACTCAAAGAATTCAAGGAATATAAAGAACACACAGACAAATGAGTCAAGAATTAAAAGGAGAGAAAGATAAATTTTCAGAACACACAGAAAAATGAATCAAATCAGTAGAGGGAGAGAATGCTAAACTCCAGAAGGATGTGGAAATACTGAAGAAATCTCAGGCTGAAATTAAAAAAAGAAATCAAATCAAATATTCATCTAGTCAACCAGAAAGGATGGGAGGGAGCCTCAGTAACAGAATGGATGAAGCAGAAAATAGAATATCAAGACTAGAGGATAACAAGGAACATCTAGAATATTCAAGCAATGTTTAAAAAAAAAGAGTAAAATAATCAGGAAATGTGGGATACTATGAAGAGACCAAACCACTGCATCATAGGTATAGAGGAAGGAGAAGAATAATGGGATAATGGTATTGGCCAGAACTTCAACAGAATTATAGAAGAAAATGTCCCAAAATTGAAAAAAAAGAATACCCAATCAAATACAAGAAGCACATAGAACACCAAATAGGTAAGATCAGAAAAGAAATTTCCCATACCACATCATAGTAAAAATAATACATGCTCAAAACAAAGACAGAATACCAAAAGCCACAAGAGAAAAACAACAAGTTACGTAAAAAGGGAAGCCTAACAGAATTACAGCTGATTCTTTAATGTAAACTATGAAAGCCAGAAGAATGTGGATGAAACCATCCCAGGTTACTTTACCCAGCCAAAATGTTATCAATTATAGTCAAAAGAGAAAGAAAAATCTTTTTGACGTAAACAAGATGAAAGAATACATGTCCAGAAACTTTCAGAAAATACTTGAAGCAATTCAAAGTCAGAGGAAAGGAGCAACTATCCCCAAGTGACAAGAGAAAGAGTAATTAATGAGGGTACAACAGTGAACATACAAAACTAGACCAAAAATGCAAATGGAAAATAAACTGAAGGGATGCAATATACATCTCTCAATAATAATCTTAAATATTATTGGTCTGAACTTGACAATCAAGAGATGCAGACTGGGAGAATGGATTAAGAAACTGAATCCATCATTTTGGTGTCTACAATAAACCAACCCATCTCACCTTTAAGGACAGACACCATCTCTAAGGTGAAAGGATGGAAAAAATATTCTAAGCAAATAGTACTGAAAAACAAGAAGGAGTTGCTATTCTAAGATCAGACAAAATAGACTACAAATTAAAACTAAGCAAAGAGATGAAGAGGGTCACTACATCCTTATTAAAGGAACAATTAACCAGAAAGATTTCACAATTAGAAATATATATGCACCAAACTCTGGTGCAAAGAACTTCATAAATACAATTCTGCAGGACTTCTAGGCATAGAATAATCCCAGCACACTAATAGTGGGAGACTTTAATAGCCCATTGAGCCCATTAGACAGGTCAATTGGACAAAGAATAAACAGAGAGACATTTGAACTGAACAATACTATTCACCAAATGGACTTAGCAGACATTTACCGAATATTGCACCCAAACACTGAATACTTTCTATTCAGCACCTACATGGAACATTCTCCAAAATTGACCATATACTGGGACACAGAGAAAACCTCAACAAATACAAAAAAAAGAAAGAATTCTATGCATTCTATCAGACCACAATGCAATAAAGCTTGATATCAAGGCCAGAAAGAGCAAGCCCTATTAGCTACAAGAACACATTGCGACTACACAACACACTCCTGAATAACGAATGGGTCAAAGGAGACATAAATAAAGAAAGAAATAAAGTATTACTGGCACTAAAAGAAAAAGATAATACAACACAGCAAAACCTATAGGAAACTTTAAAAGCAGTCTTAAGTGGGAATTTATAGCTATAAATGACTTCATTAAGAAAACAGAAAGAGGGGCTGGAGAGATGGCTCAGCCCTCTTGCAGAGGACCCAGATTCAATTCCAAGCATCCACATGGTGGCTAAGAACAGTCTTTAACTCCAGTTCCAGGGGAATCTGACACCCTCTTTGGACCTCCATGGTGTTGCATGACAGGAGTGCACCAACCTACATGCAGACAGTACATTCATACACATAAGAAAATAATAAAATTAAAATTAAAAAAGAAAAGAAAACAGAAAGAGCATAAATGATCTAACACTACAGCTAAAATCCCTTGAGAGACAACAACAAATGAATCCTAAACCCAATAGACAGGAAGAAATAACAAAATTCAGAGTGGGAATCAATGAAATAGAAACAAATAAAAAAATAGAAATAGTTAATGAATCCAAGAGCTGATCCTTTGAAAGGATTAAAAAGATAGATATACTTCTAGGCCAGAAAACCAAAAGAAAGAAAAAGCATCTCCAAGTCATTAACATTAGAGGTGAAAAAAAAAAAGGAATCATCACAATGGATAAGAAAAGATCCAGAAAATCATATGGAAATACTTTACAAACCTACACTCTTACTAAATTTGAAAACCTAAAAGAAATGGATGAATATCTGAAATCATGGAAATCACCAAAGCTTAACCAAGAAGAGATCACCAGCTTAAACAGATGTATAATATATGAGGAAATGGAAAATGTAATAAAAACACCTCCTGGCTACAAAAGCCCAGGTCCAGAAGGAGTCACAGCAGAATTCTTTAACACATTTAAAAAGAACCTACAGCTATTACTACTCAAATTATCCAAGAAGATAGAAACAGAGGGAAATCTCCCAAATGCCTTCTATGAATGCAGCATCAGTCTAAAACTAGGTAAATATACAATCAAAAAAGAAAACTATAGACCCATTTCATTAGTGAAATGCAAAAATTCTCAACAAAATACTCGCAAACCACATACAGGCACAAAACAAAAATATCATCTATCATGACTAAGTTGGATTCATACCAGAGATGTAGGGATGATTGAAGATCCCAAATGAGCACATGCAATTTCAGCCACCTCATATTTGACAAAGAGGTCAAAAAGACTCAATGAGAGAAAGACAGCATCTTCAGCAAATGGTCTTGGCAAAACTGGATCACCACTTGTAGAAGAACAAAATTAAAGCCCTAACTCTTACCCCATACAAAAATCAACTCCAAGTGGATCAAAGACCTTGATGTGAAACATGAAACTGAAAATGATAGAAGAAAACTTTGGCAGTAACCTACATGACAGGGGTAGGAAAATCAGACTATAGGTGCAGAGGAAATAGGGACAACAATCAACAAGTGGGACCTTGTTAAACTCAGCAGCATCTGTATAGTGAAAGAAACAATCAAAGAAATGAAGATAAAAACCATAGAATGGGAGAAAACCTTCACTAGTGATACATCTTATAGAGCATTAACAACTAGAGTTTATAAACTACTCAGAAAACAAAGGAGCAAGAAAATAAGTAATTCACTCAGAAGCTGGAGTAAAGAGTTGAACAGAGACTTCACAAATGAAGATGTAACGATGACTGAGAAACATCTTAAAAGATGTTCAACATTGCTAATAATTAAGGAAATGCAAGTTAAAACCAACTTAAGATTTCATCTTACTCCAGTAAGACTTGCTATGATCTAGAAAACAAAGGATACCAAATGCTAGATAGGTTGTGGGGAAAGGGGAACAATTATCCACTCCTGGGTTGAATGCAGTCATGCAATCCCTATGGAAAGCAGTGTGGAGAACTCTTAAGAAACTGAAAACTAGCCTACCTGACCCAGTCATTCTACTCCTGGGTATATAACCACAAGAATCATCTTATCACAGAGATACATGCACATCTATGTTTATTGCAGCTCTCTTCACAATAGTGAAGAGCTGGAAGCAACCCAAGTGTCCCTCAACAGACAAGTGGATAGAGAAAATGTGGTACATCTACACAATGGAATTCTATGCAGCGGTAAAGAAAGATGACATCATGAACTTTGCAGGTAAATGGATGGAACTCGAAGCCATTATGTAAGTTAAGTAACACAGTCCCAGAAAAACAAACGACATATGGTGCCCCTCATTTGTGGATCCTAGTAATAAATCTCTATTTGTAAGGCAAACTAATTACTATTATTTCTTTTCATCAGTAAATATACCTGATGTTACTCATCAACTTGTTATATAATGTAGGAATTTAAAGTAATATTTTTTCTTTAGCTGCATACAACTCTACTGTTAAAATGTGGATCCTTAAACATGTTTTAAAATTAACCTATAGCTTATTTCCAGATATCATCATTTTGATATATGTGTGGCATATATATATATACATAGTTTGGAGCTATACAAATTAGAAGGAACAACAACAACAACAAAAAAGACTGGGTCAAAGACCTGACTGCAACAGTAAATTTCTGCACCAAAACCATTTTAAAAAGACTGAGAAAACGGTGCAAGACATGTATGGCAGAATGCAGGACCTCTTCCAGGGTGGGGGGCAAGGAAGGGGGAATGAGTCTAAATTTGATTAAGAAATATTGTATGAAATGGACGAAACTTCCATAAAAAATAAATAAATAAATCGGAAGGATGAAATTTTTAAAAAGTTAGTCTGTTTGGGTTAGTAGTAGGCAAATGTGGTGGGATTGATGTCAAGCCCAAGTTCCTAAAGAAAAGAACTGATAAAAAAGGCAAATTCCATGCTGAAAAGCCTCTGGGATGCTTTAAATCTGGAGGAATAGTTTACAGGAGGTATTAAAAAACTGTTTGTGGGGGGTGGATAATTAACCCCCCAAGTCCACCAGTTCTTTGAAAACCCCAGAGACTCTCTCCTTCCCTCCTATTCAAGGCCCAGGGACTCTCACAGAAGAAGTTGGCATATCCACTTTGTAAGGGCCAAAAGAACTCAGAGCAGGGGGAGTGTGGGATAAAATATATATTCTTTAAAATGGACTTATCTATCACTGGACAAGCAGCAAACTAAGGAGGAGCTAAAGGTAAGGCTGAGCCCATGCAGCAAGCTTTCCATGATAATGTAGGATGGTGCACACAGCTCTGGAACTCTGGGATGTTGTCGAGGCATAGAAAAGCATACCAAGAAGTGCTGGGCCAGCTCTCTCACCATTGCACCATCATGGGCATAGGGCACAGGATTCATGCCAAGATTCTAGGTGGCCATGATGAAAAGGGGTGGAGGGGGAACTGGCTGTGCCACTCGGCTTGTGTGAGTGTATGTTTTTTGCCATCACTTTGTAGGCAAGCCTAATAAATTCTCTAGTCTAAGATTGGAGAATTCTCTCCTTGTTTGGCCTTACTAACAAGGAACCGGAAATGGCAGGGGAGGGGTGAGATGCTATGTGTGTGGGTACATTCTGAGGGCACCCCTGCCCCAGGAGGAAAAATTCTCTGCAACAGCGGGCCAGTACTCCAGGAAAAGGCATCTTAGCGACCTTCAGTTGTTATCTGCCTCACACAGGTCTGCTGCATAAAGCTTCTCCCAAGTTATACGTAAAAAGTCAAATGTCTCTTTTTTTTTTTAAACTTATTTTTGAAAGGTTGCTGCTGCATATGCTTGGTAATGGCTGCCAAGTCTTGACTATATAAACCTGAGTCCCTGGGAAAATAAATTGTTGTTCTGCACAAGATGGTCATCCCAGGAGTGAGTCTTTCATCATGTGATGTTCTGACATTGGCTTTCCAGGAGTGAAGGGCATATTTCTGATTAGCAGAAGCCCTCTACAATTAGTGGGAGTATTATTTGTCATAAATCTGAGGATATAGTTCTTGGGCCTTTGGATTGGTTTACTAGAGGAATATAGAACAGTTTGAAACCATTGAGTAGAAAAGCCCATGAATAGTATAAACATAGCAAAATGGAGCATTTTGGTGGGTTATTGGAAGACAAAAATGTATAGATAAATGTAGATAGTGGATATCTGGTTGAGAGAGGACCAAAGAATCTATCTTGAACTGGAATGGGGGCCCTTGTTTCTGAAAACTTGAGGGGAGTTGTATTTAAAGGCAATGAACTAATTTCTTTAGTGGAGGATATTTCAAGATATTATAGCATTCTGGATGAGTCGTGCTTAAAGTTCTCTTCTCAAATTGAGGTGTGCTGTGTGTGTGTGTGGGAGAGAGAGAGAGAGAGAGAGAGAGAGAGAGAGAGAGAGAGTGGCAAGAAAAAGTGTGTGAGCAAAGTAAAAGTTTGAAGAAGAGAGAGTGCAGATGGACAAAGCATCTTTTTTTTTTTTTTTGGTCTTTTTGAGACAGGGTCTCCCTGTAGCCCCACCTGTCCTGGAACTCACTCTGTAGACCAGGCTGGCTTTTAACTCACAAAGATCTGCCTGCCTCTGCCTCCCAAGTGCTAGGATTATAAAGGTGTGTGTCACCACACCAGGCTTAGCATATTTTTAAAAAATATTATCATTTTTGTGCATATGAGTGTACTGCCTGCATGTAGGTTGGTGCACCCCTGTCGTGCAATGCTGTGGAGGTCAAAAGAGGGCATTGTATTCCCCTGAAACTGGAGTTAAAAACGGTTCTTAGCTGCCATATGGGTGCTGGTAATCGAACCCAAGTCCTCTGTAAGAGCAGTTGGTGCTCTTAACCACTGAGCCATCTTTCCAGCCCCAATGCATCTTTAGCTATAGAGACTACCACCATTAAAAGGAAACGTAATACTTTGTTCTGGGACAATAAGAATGGTGTCCCAAAGGCCAGATTTCAGGATTTAAGGCTTCATCGTTTGAAAAGAGAAAGCTTTAAACAACATGCCAGTGGAGGCATTTCAAGGGGGTTTTCTACTAAAAAGCATCCACCTTGGAATGTATATCCCTGAGGTCAGAAAACAAAGGTCAGTGTAATTGTGGTCTGAGGGCCTATGCAGATCTGGCAGTAGAACTTGGCCATGTTGTCTACATGGTATTGTACTTTGGGGCAAGGATATTACTGGATTAAAGGAGTCAGTGACTCTTGTACCATAGTTTCTGATGATCTCAAAGGTCAGGCAATATATGACATTTTCAGAGTTCCTGTAAGGAGGCCATGAGATGCTAGAGTATGAAGCTATGAAAGTGAAGTCTAAGTTCCAATGGAAATTACAAGATATTTGGGGTCCTACAACCATGAGATGTCTGTAAAGGAAAACAATATGATGAAATAAGCTATATATGCTTCAGGCATCAGAGAAGAAAGAGTAGGGCTATGCCTTTGTAGCCCACATGGTCCTATCAAAAGTCCCAGAAGCTTGTCATAGAGGTGCAAAATTTGGAGGTTTCCTTTTTAAGTTTAAATCTTGCTTTATTTTAAGAATTACTTATATGGCCTCATTCTTTCATTTGGAATTGTTAATGGTTATACTGTGTCAATATTTATTCAAAGTATTAATATTTTATGGAGCTCACTGTTAAGGGATTGCTTTGAGTGTCAGATAAGATTTGGATGTTGGACTTTTAATGTGTTGGAATTGTTAAAAATCCTGTGGACTTTGGAACATGGACTGAATTGATTGTGAATTAGGAGACAATCATAAAGTCATGTGGACAATGAGTAGAAGTTGATGGTATCAAACTGGCAAGGGACAGACAGCACTGTGTTGGTTAATACTGATTGTCAACTTGATTGGGATTTAGAATAACCATGGCCATGGAAACAAATATTTGGGCATATCTGTAAAGGAATATCTAGATAGGGTGAACTGATGTGGTACCCCAGTCCGTGGAAAGAAGGCAACCATACCCCATGCCATCTTTCCATGGACTGGGGTACCAGATGAAATAAAAGTGTGAAAGTGAGCTGAAAACACACAGTCATTACTTTCTTCTTCCTCACTGTGAACAGTACAACCAACTGCCATCTGTTTCAGCCACAATGCCTTCCCTGCCATGAAATACATATCCCCTGAAACTGTAATCCAAAACAAACTCTTCTTTATTCAAATTGCTTTTGTTGGGTATTTTGCCACAGCAATGAGACAAGTAACTAATACTTTCTATTCACATTCTTAGTAATGGATAGAAATGTATACAGAGCAGTACTATCAGTGTATCTTCACTTCCTAAAACAATTGATGTTTAAGAGCTCTTTTTCAGTTGACTATTACTCTGTTTTTTGTTTGTTTGTTTGTTTGTTTGTTTGTTTTGTCTTTTGGTATTTTTGAGACAGGGTCTCCTTTTTTTTTTAGTCCCAGCTGGCCTGGAGTTCACTCTGTAGACCAGGCTGGCCTTGATCTCAGAGATCTGCCTGCCTCTGCCTCCCAAATGCCAGGATTAAAGGTGTAGCACCACCAGGCCCGGCTTCTACCTTTTTTTTTTTGACTATTACTCTATTTTCATATTAGGTTTATGTCAAAGAAGTGATGATTTTTGCAGACAGTGTTCTCTCAGAGAAGTCCTAGGGATATACCCTGGTGTCATGAGCACTACAAGAGTAGAGGAAAGTCTCATTATAACCCTACTACAACATGGTCTCCCCCGAATATTTCAAAACTAGGAAGAAGAAAGTTGGCTTCAAATACAAAACTTAACTGATAACCTTACCTGAGATGCACAAGTTCTAATACAAAATCAAAAATAATGTGAAAAACCAAGATGTATCTCCTGAAAAATTATCAACCCCACAATATTGCTCCCCAATGAGATTAATGTAGATGAAATTCAAAACAATTTAAAAAGTGTTTATAAATATGTCAAGAAAAAATGAAAGATGTGTAACTTCTGAATTAATTCCAAAAGAACACATTTAAAAAGTTCAATGAAATTAGAAAATCAAGGTGGGATTTGAAAAATTGTATTAAATAAAGAGATATAAATACTGAAGGAAAAAACAAGCTGAAGTGCTAGAAATAAAAATTTCAAAAAGTCAAATTAAAATTTAGTGGAGCTGGACATGGTGGCATGCGGCATCCACCTCCGCGTTTGCCACACCCACTCCAGTGTCGCCTGTGTAAAGCAACATGAGAAATCATGTTCAAGGCAGGCGGGGGAGCAATGTCCTATGGGGCTCGACCCCCTGGAGGTCCCTGGCAGAACACTCGGCTAAGATCACCCCCGAGATTGAGATGCTTTCCTAGGATATTACGTTTTTCTGGTGTTGGACTTAGCAAAACACTGAGCACAAAAAGAATTTTTTCTTAAGGCCAGCTTATAGATACAAAACAAACTATTTAAATGTGCCAAGAACTGGCAATTAAAATGCCTCTCTTGGGCACAGGGCTTTTTCTTGGCAGCAAGAATTTTCTGCAGATCGCAGGTAAAAAACAGACCTTTCTCCTTAACAAACAATATAATGTAAGCTGTTAATATATATGGCAAGGTTAAAACTTGCTTCAGATCAAGAAAACAAAATAATTGTATGACAGTAATGCTCTTGCCTTACATGAGTGTCCTTGAAGAAAACAAATTCCAGTGGTAAATGTGTGTGATGAAAAACATCTCTTCATTAAGGTTAAAACAAAAATTCCCCTTAAACCTAAAATAAAAGAACCCCTTTATCTCATTTTCTGGTCCTAGACAAAGAGGTAGATAAGACATTCTTCTAGTTTCACATAATTGTTAAACGCCTGGATTCTAACACTCCCAGTAAAGCAGGACAGAAACTAAGTCTCCTTACACCAGCCAATTATCTAACAAAAACAAAGCTGTTAGCTGGATCAAGCAGTCGGAACAGCTCTTAGTTTTCAGTAAAGGTTGAAACTTTAGCTTAGCAGTTAGAGTTAGAAAAACTAATAGGTAACTTAGGATATTATAGGAATAAGGTTTTTACTTCAATAGAAACTTAAAAGAAACTATTAACTTTAGGATGTTAGGATATATTTACTCTAGAGTTAAAAAGTAGAAACTGATCATGTTAAAAAAAACTATTGATGTTCCTTTTTCTTCTTAAATGTTATTTCCTCGGTAAAGGTTATCTTAAGATTTCTACATTTTACTTCAAAGAAAGTTCATTTCCTAACTAAACTTTGTGATGTTTTAGTTTCCTGCTCTGTGTGTTCTGTATCTCGTTAATCATGATGTAGATAATGAGCTTTTCAGTTAATGTGTAAATCTTGACTTTTTTTACCTACCTATGTAATTGTGAAGCTTTGCCAAATCCTTTGTTCTGCCCTCTTCTAAGACTACTATATAATCACTGCCCCAGTTCAATAAAGTGCTGCAGATTTGGAAAAACTTCTCTTAGTTTTTTTCTTTCTGTACGCCGTTTTCACTGAACCTGTGTTTTCCTGCCAAGGGGATCCTGGTACCCACGACCCCCGGAGGGCTAGGCGGAAACAGTGGCACATGCCTTTAATCCTAGCACTTGGGAGGCAGAGGCAGGTGGATCTTTGTGAGTTCAAGACCAGCCTGGTCTACATACGGAGTTCCAGGACAGCCAGAGATACAGGGAGACCCTGTCTCAAAAACAAAACAAAACAAAACAAAACAAAAAACAACTTAGTGGAAACCCTTAGCAATAGAATGGACCATGGGGAACACAGAGTATCAGGCCTCCAAGACAAAGTAGAACAATAAATGGAACATTAAGTCAATGGCAAGTATATTAAAAATGTATTACTGGAACATATGAGATCTGTAGAACTTTATAAAAAGACCAATTCCACAAATTATGAACATAGAAGAAAGAGAACATACCATGCAAAAGTTACAAAACACTTTTTAAATTTTATTTATTGTTATATATGCCTGAGTGTATTGCCTGCTGTGAAACCATCTGGGTCTGGCTTTTTTTTTAGCTTGGAGGGTTTTTATTACATGTTCAATTTCCTCAAATGTTATGGGTCTATTTAAACTGTCAGCCTCTTCTTGGTTAAGCTTTGTTGGTTCCCAGGATTTCAGATATTCATGCATTTCTCTTAGGTTTTCAAATTTAGTGGAGTATAGGTTTTTGAAGTATTCTCGTATGATTGCCTGGATCTTTTCTTTGTCTGTTGTGATGTTTCCCCTTTCATAACGAATACTATCGATTTCAAGTTTCTCTTTCTTTTTTGATTAACTGGGCTAGAGGTCTATTTTGTTTATCTTTTCAAAGAACCAGCTTTTGGATTCATTTAGTTATCAAAGTAGTCATAAGTATATATATATCATATACGCGTTAAGCCGTACTTATAGTATAGTATAGTTTTGCTTTCTATTTGCATCTGAGTTTTTCTGGTTATCTGCTGCTAATCTTTTGGTGTCTATTCATTCCTGCTGGTTGGTTAGAGTTATTTCTCTTTTTTACTGCCTCCAATGTTTTTAGCTGCAGTGGATTTAGATCATTGTATTTTTCCCTTGCCTGGTTGTTTCTTCGAGTGGCGCATCCTCAGTGGTATAAATTCTTCGCGATACTCGGACAGACCTGCTTTTAAGAGTCTCCGCCCACAGCGTTCTTGGTTGTGTTGTTTGTCTGTTTGCTCAGTTCCGATGAAGTAGTTTTTATTTCAACTCTTTATATCTTACCCGCTGCACCCTAAGAGTTGCATCCTCTGGTTCAGGATGGATGGTTGCTTTTTTGAGTTCTTTCGATAAAACCTGGTGCGTTCTCTTGCCTAGCATCTAGCTTATGGGCTGTATACTTGTGTAGTTACATATCGTAGGTTTAGATTGGTACCAGGCTGTGGTCTGAATAGAATTACGTATAGAGATACCATAGTTCAGGCTGGGCGTTGGTGGCTCACGTCTTTAATTCTAGGACTCTGGAGGCAGAGAGGCATGCTGAAATCTCTCTGGTAGTTCAACTGGCCAGCCTCGGCTTAGCACGAAGCTGAGTTCTCAGGAACAGCTCGGAGGCTCACGATGGAGGAACCCTAGTCTAAAAAGACACAATCAGATAAAAGACAGATGACAATAAGAATATCATGTTAAGCTGAAGTCCTTGGGCTCTAAAATGCACCCTGTTAGGCCAAAGTGTGTATTGAGATGGCAGCGAGCTGTCTGTACATTCTAGTAGAGCGGGTACTTGTTCTAATTCTCACAGGGGGATGTTTCAGTGCCCAGCGCGAGGACGTGTCATCCAGGAGTGGGGCCTCGACCATAATTACTTAGGGCGTCCTTTGCCTTCTAAGTGCTTTGTGGCATATATCCTGCCACGCGAAGACGGCGATAAGAGCCCTGCTGCAAAGGACCTGAGGCATTACATTGGCGAGGGATGTATTGAGCGACCTGCATCCATTCGCAAGGGTACAGGGCCTCTGGAACGAGTCGAGACGTGGTTACCCAAAGGCCGGTCTAAACCATAGCAAAATATGGGTCTCCCTCGATCGAATGCAGCAGACTCCACCATTGCAGCGACCTCAGCTACACCTCACCTGCCTGGAGAAATCTACTGTCCAGTGTCAGCAGGCAGCCATGTGCCGCTGTATAGTCCCAATTCTAATAGCGTATGTGCCCTCTCTCCTTGGAGGAATTAACCCATGGCGCCTGCATGGCCGCAAGCTTACTCCTCCACAGATTAGAGATGTTATAAGCAACAGTATGACACTGTCATATTTAACAGGTGGGAAAAATGTAACTCATAGGTTAACATATCATCCAAATATATGTGTATATACCAAAGTAAACTACCAAAACAATTAGTACTGCGCTTAAATACCATATATTGCTACATTGCTTGTCTTGTTCATTCTAGTAAGTGCCATCGAAAGTACTGGCCTGACAACGAACTGTCCACGCTCTCAGTGCAAAGGAGAAACACCAAGAAATTGAACAGTGTCCATTCAAGCAATGCCAGAGAGAGTGGGACTGTTTTGCTTCTCATCCCCAACGGCCTGTGCCCCTTTTCTGAAGCGTCTAGGGAAATCCTGCGGAGATGAGCGGCTGCATGGTATTGAATGTAAAGGGCTCGCGACTTGGGTGATATGGTGAAACTACAGCGATCGCTAGCCGTGCTCGGACATCTCATGAGTGGTGATCAACTTGATGAATCAAACTAACTGTCACCCCCGCACTGGTGGCTGGTGCTGTGGTGGTTTGTGGGCACAACAGCCTGCTCAGAGATTGGTCTTTCGCAGCGAAGGATGCTCTGTACTCATAAATTATCACTTATTGCTAAAAAATGGAAAAAAAAAAAACAGAGAAAGATGCAGGACAGTTATGGCAGAATGCATGATCTGGGATGGGGTGGGGTTGGGGGGGAAGGGAAAGGGAAATATGCCTGATCTGAATTGGAAAATGATGTATGAAATGCACAAAGCATCAATAAAAATTAAATTAAAAAAAAAAGATTGGCTAATAAAAAAAAAAGAAATAATCCATATGAGTACATGGAAGTAGCCATCTGCTGCCACTTTTAATAACATAGTTTCAATATACGTATGCATATTTAATAATAAATGCTATATGTTGTATAATTTTCTTTATAAAAATAAATTAATTAATTAATTTAAAAAATTAAAAAAGAATAATTTCAACCATTTTGTATTTGTTGAGATTTCTTTTGGGCTCCAGTATGCGGTCAATTTTGAAGAATGTTCTGTGAGGTGCTGAGTAGAAAGTATATTCTCTGGTGTTTGGGTGGAATATTCTGTAGACATTTGTGAGGTCCATTTGGTGTATTGTATTGTTCAGTTCTGCTGTCTCTATGTTTATTTTTTGTCCTGTTGATCTATCCAAGGAGCTCAGTGGGGTGTTGATGTCCCCCACTATTATTGTGGTAGGATCAATCTGTGTCTTGAGGTCCTGAAGAGTAGTGCTTATAAAGTTAGGTACACCAGGGGCTGGAGAGATGGCCTAGCGGTTAGGAGTGCCAACCGCTCTTACGGAGGACCCAGGTTCGATTCCCAGCACCCACATGGCGGCCGAGAACCATCTGAATCTCCAATTCCAGGAGAACTCCAGTTCCAGGGGAGTCCAACACCCTCTTCTGATGTCCGCAGCATTGCACAACACAGGTGCACAAACTTGCAGGCAGATAGTACATTCATACACATACAGAAATAAATAAAATAAATTAAATTAAATTAAAAAAAAGTTAGGTACACCAGAGTTTGGTGCATAAACATTTAGGATTGTGAAGTCTTCATTGTTAATTGTTCCTTTGACAAGGATGTAATGGTCCTCTTTGTCTCTTCTGATTAATTTTACTTTGAGACCTGTTTTGTCCGATATTAGAATAGTGACTCTGGCTTGTTTCTTGGTACCATTCAGTTGGAATATTTTTTTCCATCCTTTAACTCTAAGGTGGTGTTTGTCATTGAGGGTGAGATGGGTTTCTTGTAGACAGCATATAGAAGGATTCTGTTTCCTAATCAATTCCCCCAGTCTATGTCTTTTGCTTGGGGAGTTTAGACCATTAGTATTTAAGATTATTACTGAGAGATGTGTGTTGCTTCCTTTCACCTTATTTTTTGTTTGCATTCTTGGTCTAGGTTTGTATTTACTTACTTATGCTTTTGTTGATTTCTCTGTTTAATTGCTTAGGGATTGCTGCTATCCCTTTTTGCAGATGATATGATAGTTTACTTAAGGGATGCTAAAAACTCCACCAGAAAAATGTTAGAAAGGATTAAGTTTCAGCAAAGTGGCGGGATACAAAATAAACATTGAAAAATCAGTAGCCTTTCTTTACACCAACAATAAACAAGTGGAGAAGGAATATAAGAAGACCTTCCCACTCACATTAGCCTCAAAAATAATAAAATACCTGAGAACAAACCTAACCAAAGATGCCAAAGATATCTACAACAAAAATTTTAAACCCCTGAAGAAGGAGATTGAAAATGACATCAAAAGATCGAAAGATCTCCCATGTTCATGGATTGGAAAAATTAATATACTAAAAATATACATTCTACCCAAATTGATATACAGATTCAATGCAATCCTAATCAAAATTCCCATGAGCTTCTTCACAGACTTGGAAAAAATCCTTAAATTCATATAGAAAAACAAAAGACCCTGAATAGCTAAAGCAACCCTGAGTGAAAAATGCAATACAGGGGGGGATTGATCTACCAGACTTCAAGCTATATTACAGGACCATAGTCATAAACACAGCATGGTACTGGCACAAAAACAGACCCATTGACCAATGGAAAAATTTGAAAATCAAAACATGAAGTCCTACAATTTCAGCCACCTCATATTTGACAAAGGGGAAAAAAATCTCAATGGAGGAAGGATAGCATCTTCAGCAAATGGTGCTGGCAAAACTGGATCACCATTTGTAGAAGAACAATATTAAATCCCTACCTCTCCCCCTGTACAAAAATCATCTCCAAGTAGATCAAAGAGCTCAATGTGAAACCTAAAACCCTGAAGGTGATAGAAGAAAAAGTTGGCAACAACCTACAAGACATAAGCATAGGAAAAGACTTTCTAAATCAGACAGCAGCTGTGTAGGAAATAAGGTCAAGAGTTGACAAATGGGACCTCATCAAAATCAAAAGCTTCTGTACAGTGAAAGAAACAATCAAGGAAGTGATGAGAAAACCCACAGAGTAGGAGGACATTTTCATCAGTGATACATCTGACAGAGCATTAATGTCAAGAATATATAGACTACTCAAAATACAAAGTAAGAAAACAAATGACCTACTCAAAAGATGGAGTAAAGAGCTAAACAGAGACTTCACCAGTGAGGAAGTAAAGATGTCTTAGAAACATCTGAAAAAGTGCTCAACATCATTAATAATTAAGGAAATGTAAATTAAAACCACACTCAGTTATCATCTCACTCCAATAAGACTGGCTAAGTGCAAGAACACAAAAGACACCAAATGCTGGAGAGGTTGTGGAGAAAGGGGAACACTCATCCACTGCTGGTGGGAATGTAAACTTGTACAAACATTATGGAAAGCAGTGTGGAGAACCCTTGAAAGACTCAAAATGATCCTACCACCTCACCCAGTCATACCACTCCTGGGTATTTTCCCAAAAGATTCATCCTACCGCAAAGATACATGTACAGCCATGTTTATTGCAGCTCTCTTCACAATAGTGAAGAGCTGGAACCAACCCAAGTGATCCTCGACCAATGAGTGGATAGAGAAAATATGGTACATCTACACAATGGAGTACTATTAGGTAGTAAAGAAATATAACATCATGAACTTTGCAGGTAAATGGATGGAACTTGAAGCCATTATGCTAAGTGAAGCAACACAATCCCAGAAAAACAAATCGCGAATGGTTTTCCCTCATTTGTGGATGCTAACACCAAATCCCCAACTGCAAGGCAAGCTGAACAACATTATTGGTATACTTCTGTTTATCTGAAAGCAACTATGTTGTTATAATGTAAATCTCTTAATGGGGTATAGAATTGAACCACCACTTATTTTCAGACTCTGTAATTACTGTATATGGGTGGAAAGTATGTATTCATATTTTAGAGTAATATAAAATTAAAGGAGGAAAACGTGAATTCCTAAACACACACACCCAAAAAAACAACTGATGGAAAGATTCAGGACATTTATGGCAGAATGCATGATCTGGGGTGGGGTAGGGTGAAGACAAAGTGGAATATGTTTAAATTGAACTGAAAAATGATGTCTGAAGCACACAAAACATCAGTAAAAGCATTATATTATAAAAACATGAAAGAAGTGCACTCCTTTTAATTAAGTCTGAGTATTAAGGTCTACATGACATAATCAAAAGACAGAGATTAGCAGACGGGATTATAAAGGAAATTCATCTTTGTCTTTCCTCCAAGAAACACATTTTGTCATCTGCAATAGACATCACCTTACTGTTAAATGATGACAAATGAATTATTAGCAAATAAAACTAGGAAATGAGCATATGCTATTTTTCTATTATATGAGAATTAGACTTAAAACTAGTTACAAGAGGTAAAGAACTAATTCATAGTGAGTAAGGTAAAAATCCATGAAAAGAACATTATAATCTTAAACATATATTCACTGAATTCAGCTGTCTCAGATTTCATAAGACAAATATTTCCAGAGAAAGTCACAGATAAACCCTCAAACAATAATAGTTCTAACTCCAGTAGCATATTTTCACCTATAGACACCATATTACAACCAATTTTTTTAAAAAAGGACGTTTACTTGAGTATTTCTTAATAGACAATTTTATTGATATTTTCTGTAAACTTCTCTAAAATAGATAATATTTTAAAACAAAAAGAAAGTCTAAAAAATATCCAAGTTAAAATTTCTTTTGTTCTATCTTACCACAATTGAATAAAGCTAGAAATCATCAACAAGTGAAACAGCAGATTATACACAGACTCATATATTAAACACCACACTGTTGAATGATGAAGATGGTACTGAAGAAATCAAGAAGGAAATTTAAAAATTCATAAAATGGTTGATTATCAACACAAAACCCTGAAAATCTTTTAAAGCGGTTAGGGAAAAACAGCATTATTTAATATATATTTAAAATTCCATTCAAAATATTAATAAAGTAACAACTGCAGCAATACAAAGGTAATTCAATAATGTGAAATATGCCAACATAATATTTTATGTTATCATTTTGAAGAAATTTTCTAAAGGGTTAATAGATATTGAAAAATAATTTGATTAAATACAATGGGCATTCTTAATTACATTTTTATTTATACATAGACCCTTCTTAAATTTGAAAATTCACCTCCAGAATAACAACAAATATAAATAATGCAGTGAAAGTATTTTAATTACATTAGATTTAGGAATTAGATATTCTAACTTTTGCCATTACTATTTGTATTCTCTTTTCTTTTTGCAGCACTAGAGATTGAACTGAGGGCCTTGTACATGATGGATGAGTTCTCTACCACTGAACTATATGCCCATCTCACTATATCTCACTGCTTTTTAAAATTTATTCATTTTTGTTTGTGTATATTCATGAGTGTAAGCAGGCTAGGTCACTATGAGCAAGTCAGGACAATTTGTGGGAGTTAGTTCTCTCCTGCCACCATTGTAGATATTGGAGATGGAACTCAGGTAATCAAGCTTGGTAGCAAGTGCCCTTATGTGCTGATCCATCTTGCAGGCCCAGATTAATATTATTTTTAAAATCTTTACTGGCATGCATATTTGAGAAAATTATTTAGCTTTAAAAAACAAGGAATTAAATTATGTTTACATTGATGTGGCTCTAGGTATAGCAAAATCTGTGACTTCTGAAAACAGTAATAGGTTTAGTAAGAAGTAATTATAGGTTGGCTGGATGCAAGATAAATACAAAAATCATCTAAAGATTTAAATAGTATAAGAACAAGTACTCAATATATAAAAGGAAAAGAATTAATTTGTAACAGTGCCAGTATTCATAATAATTATTATTAAATTTTTAACAAGATATGTACAGGACTTACATTTTAAATTTTATTCTTTAATTAACTGTAAATTTTACAGAACAATGCAAATATATCTATATTCATATAAGCCAGTATACTTTTTGTATATAAAAAGACAAGAACAAAATATGTTCACTTGTGACTGACAATACAATTGAAAAAAACTTGTATCAATCATAGACAGGTAAATAAAGTACTTGTTTCACAATATATTTCACCTTGAAAACAAAACATAGATATGTATCATAATATACAAATAAAATAAAAAATTTTGGAAAATAATCTATGCATTCTGTTATTCAACATGATTCATGATAAAATAAATTTCAATAATTTAGGATTAGATTCAGATTTTAAAAACCTTGTAATGAATATTTCCCAACAACTTATAATAGATACCACATTCAGAGGTTAAATATTGAAGGCTCTCCTTCAAGTTTGTTAAGACACAATAATGCCCACTCTGAGTATTCATTTTGTCTTGCATCTGAGTGTCCGAATAATATACTATGACAGATAAAATTAATTAAAATTTTGAAGATGTAGCTAAATCATGAATACAAGATTATTTACTTAATAAATTAAACCTCACTCTTGATATTTCCTATCACCTTGGCTTTTTTTTTTTTTTTTGACGGAATTCCTTGGATTTGACAGATTGCTGTACCTAACATTAATTATGTCTTCAAAAATATTAGTAAACATACCACTTTTACTCTTGGAATCATTCCTTTCCCAACTTTGTAACTTGGATCTTTGCCTGAAATTAGCTGGTTTCCATCCAATTTAAAATTATTTAATCTTCTTTGGACTCCTGATGCCAGGTGTTTGACATCCCTTTAAAGTTTTCTACTTTAAATCTATAAACTTCTTTCTTCAAATAGGGATTAGATTCTTTCTCTCTCTTGCTACTTTGACTTTGAAAATCCTAAATAAATGTGTATAACAACCAAACCTCACTATGCTCATATAGTGCTAAGTGTAGGCGACAGGGTTCTGGAAGCACTGCCGGTAAGGCTAGAGGAATTTCTGTGTTTTTTGCTATCCCTTTCGCTAGCTCATATAGTTCAAAGCAGAATTACAGGCCCACTCACATACCCCCTTCCTCTTATGAGCCAAAGGCATAGCAGTCACTCTCTATCCTAAACATAACTACTTTCTAGTGATGTACTTTAACATCTTTGTTTCCTTCATGCAAGGATTGTATGGCTCTTCGGCGAAGCAGAGTGGCATTTCCAGTATCCACGATGAAAGTGGGCAGAGAGATGGGACATCCTACATATGCAACCAGCCAGCCCTCTCGTAGTATGAAGTGGGGATTTCCTGGCAGCACTATGCAGGATGTTCAACCTCCCTGCCCATGTGAAGGTCAACTGTTGCAGTGCGAACTTCCAGTCTCGTTTGAGGAACTTGCAGTAGACTGATGTTTATGCAAATGATGACATAAAGTCTGAGTTTGTCTTCTGTTCCTGATGAT
This sequence comes from Rhizomys pruinosus, assembly GCA_009823505.1. Classification (NCBI taxonomy): domain Eukaryota; kingdom Metazoa; phylum Chordata; class Mammalia; order Rodentia; family Spalacidae; genus Rhizomys; species Rhizomys pruinosus. Next base: position 331,880 of record VZQC01003719.1, on the reverse strand, counting down.
ATTGTCTACTTGTAGCCCACATGGCCTAGAAACCTTGAAACTAATAATTCATCTTTTCCTCAAATTTATACCCATATTTCACAATTATTAACTGTCACCAACCTAAAAACATAATACAAAGGCCTCTACACAATTACAGATTCCAAAATATTTCATGGGTTATAGTCTCAGAAAAACTCCCAATTTAGGCAACCCCAGCTGCTTGTCTCTCTAAATAATATGCCCACAGTCTTACAGAATGAGAGAGACAATTCTACTATTCAAAGTGTGTCCTGTGAACACTGTTTTTGTATAATGATAGCACAGATGAAATTAATGGTCTCACATGTATAATAAGATAATTACCAAATATGCAGGCACAAACAACACTATCCTGAGAACTGAGGTTCTGGCTCTGAAATATGACTTCTGTATTATGAAAGAAATAGTTATCTAGGAGCATATTAGATGATCTATCTTCTTTCAGCTGAGGAAATTCTGCCTGATATACTTATTCAAGTCTCATATGCTGAGAACTTAAAGTTATACTAGGAACTCATGTCTGAGAATTTCAATATGATTTACAAAGTTTCTGCATAGCACTCTGGATTTGCCCATGTGAGAGAGCCCCACAACCCTGAAACGTTCTATATGACTTCTTTTTAGACAGGGTTTCACTGGTTGGCCTGTAACTTAGTGTGTACATCAGACTGGCCTTGAATTTACAGAGGTTCGCCAGCCTCTGCCTCACCAGTGTTGGCATTAAATAGATTCACCACCATGTCCTGCCAAAATAAGCATGCATGTCTTTTAGTGTGGGTTTGAATCAACAATCTTTCAGTTAACAGCATGGGACACAGATAAGATTTTATATAACTTTTGATAAAGCTACTTTCTTTCTAACTGACAACAAGCCTTTCATTTTGAGCAAATGGTAAATCCATTTCTCCATTGATATATTATCTTCAGATTTGGATAGTAGGCTAGAAAATTATATATATATATAGGCTATATTCTATCTTAGTATTCTGTGATGAACTAGGTATAAGGACAAATCATCTTCTTTCTTTTTGCTTTCTCGCTCACCAAGTATATGTTAATGGGGAAAAAATCTCACATATATGTGTATTCTATGGCCTCACTCTCTCAGTAGCAAAGAAATGGTATAGAAAAAGGAATAAGGACTGTGACATTTACTTTCTATATCTATATTTTCTGGCTTTCATGTTAATTTCAACTTTTTTTCTTCAATGCATACTTTTGTGGATTTCATATAATACATCATTGCACCCTCCACAGCATCTTTGGGCATTATGAATTTCCATGTCACAATCCCAAGTTTTTAAACATACCAGGGAAGTGCTTTACCACCAATCTACCTATGCAAACTGCCAAGGGAGAACATCAATCCATAGTCTGAACCCAGTTTTAAGGACTAATCACCACAACAATGATTGTCTCAGCAAAATATATTGGGGCAACAGTGGCACTTTTATCTTGGAGGCAATCCATAGCTATATAATTGTAATTAAAGCCCACTCAGTGGGAGGAAAATCATGTGTGATACTGTAAATATAGATGCACACAACTGAGGAGGTCATAGATTTTAAAGAGGTTGACACATGCCTAGGCTTAAGTAACATCTTATTAATTGCAAAATGGTTACTCTTATGTTTACAGACAAATATATCCCAGACACCACTCAATAAAGAAACTTCTTTTGCACCAGATGAAAAAGAGTACGCAGCTCCACAACTGGACACACACAGACATGGTCTATGAATTGCTCATGCCTAAGCAACACATCTACAATCTTTCTCTACCCTAAAGCTCATAAAAAATAGAACAAGGGGCCAAGAGGACATTAATTAACCTCTTAACTCTTGTTAAGGAAGTTCCCCCATGCAACAGGAGGCCAAGAACTCAAAAGGGTATGAATGGCCAAATCTTGAAGATTAGGAGTCTACAGAGTGGGGGTTCATGGACAGGTCACCTATATTCAGACTCACAGACCCAGGGCCCAGAGAACATTGCAGAAGAGGGAACATAAAGATTGTAAGAGCCAGGTAGGTGGTGCAAGACCATATTAAAATGAATTCTACGCATTCCTGGGTCCCTATTCAAGCTCAACCAGACAAAAACCCAGTGTGGAACTTCAGAAATGGGTAGCAGAACCCAATGTTAGCTGAAGAAATATTGGCAGCTGATTAAGGTTGGGTGAGGAAGAACTGGCCTTTTTAAGAGAGGGACTTAGAATTCAGAGGATGAACTGGCACTGTAGAATGTCCAGGGAGAGTAATTTGGCACAATAGACCCTAACACAAATGACAGAATGTATCAACTCCACAGAAGGGGTGTTGTGTGAGGGGGCCAGTGGAAAAGTGGGTATAAAGGTGATTAAGAGTGATTGAAAAATTAAATATCAGCCAGGCGTGGTGGCATACACCTTTAATCCTAGCACTTGGGAGGCAGAGGTAGGGGGAATCTCTGTGAGTTCAAGGCCAGCCTGGTCTATAAGGTTAGTTCCAGGCCAGCTGGGGTGACAGGGAGACCTTGTCTCAAAAAAGACAAAATAAAAGAGAAAAATTAAATATCTATATCAATGACCATCACATATGACATTGACGCAATAGTGGCCATTTTGTCTTGGAGGAAATCAATGGCTTATTAAATGGATCTAAAGCCCATTCATTGGGAGGAAACTCATGTATGGTATTGTAAACATAGCCAGATGCACACAACTGGAGAGGTCATAGATCTTAGAAAAATCCCCAAGGTTGACACATCCCTAGGCTAAAGTAACATCTTACTAACTACAAAAGAGGTAGACTTATATTTATAGACAAATATCCCAGACACCGTTCAGATAGGAAACTTTGTCTGCACCAGATGAAAACAGTATAGAGCCCCAGAACTGGACACACATAGGCATGGTCTGTGAATTGTTCATGCCTAGGTAATACATCTACAATGCAATCTCTATACATAAGCCCCAACCATCATAGAACAAGGACTCGAGAAGGCACTAGCTAACTACCTTTTAACTCTCATTAAGGAAGCTCCCCAATGCAACCAGAGATGAATTTATGGCCAAACCATGAAGATTAAGACTCTATAGAGTGTGGTTCCATGTACACATCACCTATATTCAGCCTCACTCACCCAGGGCTCAGGGAACAGAAAGAATGTAAGAGCCAGGGATGTGATTGAGCAAGATCAAATGGAAATGAATCCTACAAGCTCCTGAGACCCAGTTCATATGAACCTACAGCATTGGTGTCAGCATGCATAAGATCCATGTAAGCTCAGCTGGCCAAAAACCCAGTACAGAACTTCAGAAATGTGTTGCAGAGCCCAACCTTGGCCTAAGAAATACTGGGAGCTGATGGCAGTCAGGTAAGGAGGACATGGCCTTCTTTAGGAAAGGGACTCCAGATAGGCTGACCAGAGCTCAGGGGATGTGCTTCTACTGAGGAGTGGGCAAGGAGAGTAGTATGGCACAATGGACCCTAGCACAAGTGACAGAATATGTGGACTACTGCCTGCAGGAGGGTGTCAAGAGAGAAGTAGGCATAAAGGCAGTTAAGACCAATTGAACAAATTTTTATGGAACACAGAAAAAAATCAATAAAAATTTAAAAAACAAAATTATGTATAAAATACACAGAAATTCAGTAAAAATATAAATTACATATAGTTCTCATTTTCAGAGAGAATTGTCAGTGATTTCCTTTGTATCTTTTGTAGGTATTTCCTATTCACAAAGTTTATATCTTCATAAATACAAAAGTTGATAAAAAAGCAAATAATATAGCAAACCTGGCTTTATATGAAAGCCCCTGTGGTAATTACAAACCTATGAAACTAAATCTACTTGATTTCCTTAGATTGTGTGGCTTAGGTTTTAGGAACCACAACAGTATCATCTTTAGTCATTTTCCACTTTGACATTATCACATCTTATTGTCTTTTTTTTCCAGAATGACACATGTACAATAACCCTTTGCAAAAAATCTTCCAGGTCCCCCAGGGAAACTCCTACACACAACTGGAGACCCTGCTGAGACAGTATTTCAGATTTGAAGCCCTTTCTGAAAATCCACATACTGAGTTAAACAACCCTTGTGCCATTGAACTACATCCTACATATATATTATATATAACATTTATTGTAATGCAATCTTACGTTTATAATTTCTGATACTTTGGAAATATTTTTATGTTATATTTAGTGTTAGTGGTCCGTAAAGTGTGCTGTACCAGTACAGGTACAAGTAATTTATTTAGTTATTTTTCATTATTTTTGAGACATGTTCTGCCTATAGCCATAGCCATAGCTTATCTGGAATTATGAAGACCAGGCTGGCCTCCATCTCAGTGCTGGGATTAAAGGTGTTTGCCATCACACCTGGCTAAAGGTACCAGTGATGTCACAATTCATTTCGTTATTGACATCATCATCCCTACCCATATTCTCAACCAATGAGGAAAGTCTCAGTCTCACTTGTTGGCAGGCTGCTTAGGAAGGCTGCTCAGCAGGCAGGCTGCTTTTCCAGCTGGTCAAAAGACATAAGTTCCTGGATGCTGACTTTTCTAGCTGCCCCACTTCATAAAGAACCATTGGGGGGCTGGAGAGATGGCCTAGCGGTTAAGAGCGCCGACCGCTCTTGCAGAGGACCCGGGTTCGATCCCCAGCACCCAGATGGCGGCCGAGAACCGTCTGAAACTCCAATTCCAGGAGAACTCCAGTTCCAGGGGAATCCGACACCCTCTTCTGACCTCCGCGGCATTGCACGACACAGGTGCACAGACTTGCATGCAGACAGTACATTCATACACATGCAGAAATAAATAAAATTAATAAAAAAAATTAAAAAAAAGAACCATTGGACGTCTAAGGACAACACTTGCTGTTTGGTTCAGAAGCAGAGTATCTACGTTTGACCTTCAATATTGTCGTGGTTTCAGTGTCTCTGGACTGAACTTTCCACCTATATTAGATCTTCTCTCAAGACTGAACATCAACCATATTATAAACACGATGTGAGCAAACAAGTTCCTTTGGACTGTCCAGATACTCCGGTATTGAATTTCTCCTTTACATCATGGATTTGCCAACGTGAAGTAAACCTGCTGAACCTGATTTCAAGATGGGGATAGTGTTTTTATCCCAATTCTATTATCCTCCTCTGGAAGATATTTATGAAGTTCTTAATGAACTGATTAAGGCCGATAACCCCGAAGAATATCCCAGACTGTATTTTCCGGTTCTGATTCTGAAAATAATTAGCCATTATCAAGGGGGTGGTTTCAAGTTTTTTTTCATATAATAAAGGAAATTGTGAAATATCATTTTAAGGTGTATATGTGTCTTTTATGGTAGAGTTTTATTTGGGAGTCAATTGCATTTTATGAGTAAAATTAACCAGTTTAATCATTAGTTCTTTTTGACTTTGGAAGTATACATAACTTTCAAAAGTAACCAAAGCCTAAATGTTGAAAAAACTCTTATAAGCATAAAAATATGTATTTGAATATTAGAGACTAAAAAAATGATATTTTATTTAACAATGTCTCAAAAATTCACCTTGGTAATTCTTTTAATAACCAGGTATTAGTAAGGAGAATATTGATAAGCTGGTATTAGTAAGAGAATACTTATTATTAGAATAGATAATTATCTAATCATTTGAGTTTAACAATAAATGGGTATTTGTCATTCTGTTTAAGCATATCTTGACTCTGAGCTACTGAAGAGTGACTTCATATCACAGCATATGGCATGGCTTCCATAGTGCAGATTTGCTAAGTGTGTGTCTTTAGTGTGTGTGGGGCGGGGGCACAAAATTAGAGTAACTACGGGACGAGTCACAGAGTTTTAGATGTTTATCACTCTAAATAATACTTTCTTTTCATTGCTAACAAACCAGTTGATTAAATAACCATTCACAGAAGCACCAGGCAGGAAAGAGAGAAGGTAGTGGCTCCAAAACTATCTCAAATTTCGTATCTGTGCAGTAGGAAAAAGTTGACACTAGGAAGAAATGTTTTACCATGAGGAACCATGAATGCTATGAGAATTGACTGGTGGTTGTTATTGGGTGACTAATAAGGGAACATGATGGGAAAAGGTAGTAACTCACTACAAAGCAGCACAATTTCCCATAAAGAAGCTTCCATCAATAACTAACCTTCAATCTTCTATTTACACTATGGATTTAAAGAAACACTGATAACAGGCAAATTTCAGATTTATTAAGTTATTGTATTTCTCAGTGAATCAAAGAGGTAGAGAGGCATGTATATGTAGTAACACATGTATCCAGCCTTCCACGGGATGTTCTCTCTCTCTCCGGACCAGGGCTCACAGTCCTGGGGTCATCCGGGCCCAGCCAGTTAAGAACCCGGGTCTAAGCCCTGGTAGAGAGGAGGAGGGAGAGAGGAAGTGATGCCCAATGAAATAGGAGAGAGAGAGAAAGAAAGAATTAGAGACAGACTCAGAGAGGAGACCAGGAGCAATTCCACAAGGGACTAACTGGTTGTATTTCTGTAATCTGGGGTTTTTATACAGGACCTTGTGGGGGTTGGGGAATACAGGATTGGGGGTTGGGACATACAGGTTTGGGGGTTGGGACATACAGGATTTCATGCCATATACTCCAGATCACTACAGGAATGTTCCAATGCTTTGCCCAAAGCATCAAAGGCAAGCACCAGGCAGGTTTCAAAGGCAAGCAAGAGAGCAGCAGGAGTCCAGCCTAAGGGCTGGAGGTTGCTTGCTGACTCCCTAAGTGCTTATGCCAAGTTCACCATGAAATCATGCTGGACTAGTATGTCTGAGGTAATAGTAGAGGCTCATACCCAGAAAGCAGGAAAAACATAATAAGAGAATATGGCTCTAGAGTAAAATAGAACAATCACAGTACCACCATGGGACATCTTAACAGAAACATAACAGGAAGAAGCTTCCATTCATTCATTTGTGCCTATGGTGAATCTCAGTTCTACTGTCCTGCCTTAGATTCAATGAACTATCTATCTACATTCTTAACAGTAAACCTTTTTATTTTGTACCAGACCATGAAGAGTTTCTTTTGTCTTTCACATACTATTTTTATAGCCATAAAGTATAAAAGTAAAGAGCTCAAAATATGAAAAAAATATTTGGCTTGGATTTTAGACTTGAATGTCATCAGCAGTTGGGTGCAGAAAATATGCAATTAATTATATTGACTAGGGCAAGCATAGAGGGGAAGTAGGCACCAAGCAAAGGACTTCAATAGCATTTTAAATAGTTTATTTTTACTTTTGAGATGCTGAGTACAAAATATGGGTTCTCACATATAATAAGCAAGAGCACTTTACTTACAGCTTTTTAAATGATCTTCTGACTGAAAGTCATATCTTTGCAACAAGCCCCAGGAAGGACTAGTTGAAAAACATTCAGGCGACCACAGGCATAGAACACTGACATTGCTTGCTACTTAAGTTCATCGGAAATTAATGTGCATGTTATAGGGTTCTAGGAAAAGCAATTATTTGAAAAGTTAAAATTTTTCTGTTTATTTCCTTTAAAATTATAATAGTATGGGGCTGGAGAGATGGCTCAGTGGTTAAGAGCACTAGTTGCTCTTGCAGTGTACCTGGGTTCAGTTCCTAGCACCCACATGATGGCTAATAAATGTCCATAACTCAAGTTCCAGGGGATCTGACACCCTTTCCTGACCTTTGTGGGCATTGTACAACATGGATGCACACACACACACACACACACACACACACACACACACACAGGCAATACACTTATACACATAAAATAAAATTAAGGCATAGCGGTGGGCAGCCTGTGCCAGACCAGCTCAGGAGCAGTGTGCTGGGGTGCCAAGGCAGACACTCCCAACTGGAATTCCGGAGAAAGTATTCAGTGAGCCCTACAACCAACCTGGAGGGAGCACAGGGTTCAGAAAGTGTCATACCAGCTGTTACCTACCCAGTTCTTGCAGAATAGAAAAGGAAGAGTGAGCTATACCTCCCAATATATAACCAAAATTGAAATCCAGAAATCTAGACAAGTCAACCCTCCATAAATAAGGAGAAGGAATCAGGGAAAGCAATCCTTCAACACAGTGAAGAGGCATTTGAGATTCATATCAGAATACAGCCAAAAGAAAAACCACATGCCAAGAGCACAAAGAATATGGGAAAAGTACAGAATAATTCCACACTAAAGTCGACTGATCCTGTGGAGGATTCCCACAATGGGACCCCCCCAGGAGGTAGCCTAGGACACAGATCATAAAACAACCACAGACATATTCAAAGAAATCATAGAACTAAGGGGAGAGAATGTAAAACTCAGAAAAGACCTAGAGGGAAAGAATGACAAACTTCAGAAAGAACTAAAAGGAGAAAATTACAAACTCCAAAAAGAGTTAGAGGGAGAAAATGACAAGCCCCAGAAAGAAGTAGAAACACTGAAAAGATCCCATGCTGAAATGAAAAAGGAAACCAACAAGCAAAGCAAGGAACTACAAGAAGAGATTGAGAAGCTCCAAAAGGAAGTGGAAATGGTAAAGAAAACAGAAGACAAAATGAAAAAGGAAATCGAACACTGATCCAGTCAAGAGGAAAGAATGGGGAAAAACTGGACTGAGAAATGATGTATGAAACACACAAAACACCAATAAAATATTTTATTAAAAAATAAGCTAAAATTGATAAAACATTTTTAAAAATTATAAAATATTTATAAGATTATATTTAACTCTGTAGTCTATATACTAATGTTTATTCATTTGTTTATTTATCTTTAAGACAGGGTCTCACACAGTTCAGGCAAGCCGCAAGCTCTTTATCTATCAGAGGATGGCTTTGAACTTCTGATCCTCCTTCCTCTACCTCCTGAGGGTTCGGGTTAAGGGGGGTAAAGAACCATGCCCACCTTCTTCCAGTCACATTAAAATCTCTATGATTTTGCAAAATATTTTAAAGCCAGGAAATAGTTCTGTACAATTTTAACAATACATAATATTAAAGAAAATTATTTCTTAATTTTTTATTCTTAAGTATGTGTGGGAAAAACAAAAGTATATTCTTCTTAAATTGTGAAACTTACTTGTCTGGCAACATTTAATTGCTAGTATGGTATTGCACGATCTCCACTATACTATACTATACTATACTATACTATACTATACTATACTATACTATACTAGAGTGGAGTCAATGTGGACTTTGATACTGGATAAATCTAAATTTGAGAAACAGATAGAAGCTCTGTGAAGCTGCTCCTGAAACTCTCTCTCTCTTATGAGTAACTTTCCCTTTATTATACCAAGAAACTGATATAGGGCTATGTTTGGATTTAAGACCCTGTGGTGGTTTGAATGAGCGTGTCCCCCATAGGCTTCAAGTATTCAGACATTTTGTCCCCAGTTGATGATGCTATTTTGGTATGTCTTAGAAGGTGTGGCCATGCTGGAGGAATTATGTCACTGGGGGCGGGCTTAGTGAGTTTAACAAGCCTTGCTAGTCTCCAGAGGCTCTCTCTTGACTTCCTGTGCTAATTGGAGATATAAACATCATCTTTATGCTCCTGCCCTGGCCACCATGCCTCTCCACCACGTTGGACACTTAATTCCCTGGAACCATCAATTATAAGCTCAAATAAACTCTTCCTTTTATAAGTTCCCTTGGTCATGGTGGTTTTATCATAGCAATAGAAAAGTGACTAATACAGTATTTGGTATCAGAGAGTGGGCTGTTGGCTGTGAAGAACCTGACCATGTGGGTGTTGGGAAAAATGTGGAAGACTTTGGAACTTTGGGATAGAAATGCTGCTGACTACTGTAAGCAGAGCTTAACAGGTCATTCTAGTAGAAGCCTGGAAGAAAGCATTGCTGCAAAAAATGTAGTTCTGGAGGAAAATAAGGACTTAAGGAGGGGCCCCTAGATATACAAGTAAACAAAAGAAACAGTAACTTCAGGGCAAGACCACACCCAGCTAAGCCTCCAGCTTCTTAAAGAAAAATACTAAAAGGGCAGAGAAAAGTTGCGAATGTGGTTGACATAGGACAGAGTCCATCCAGAACTTGCAGCCAAACTGGGCAGTTTCATTCATGTGGTGCTGGCTTTAGAGGCATGAAAGATGCAAGAGTGAAGGGGTCATCAGGTCTTCCTCTGCAGTTTCAGAGAGCCACTGAAGCCAGGCAGAGTGCAGCAGGGGTGTCCCTGAATAAAGAAGTTCCCGATAGGCCATTGCATGAAGCTGTGAATGTGAAGCCTGGTTGGCAGTGGAGACTCCAAGAAGACATTCGTGATGCCAGAGCTGTGAGATATTTGTCAAGGAGAGCTGAATACAGGGAGTGGTACCAGCCTAAGGAAGAGATGTATGTTGCAAGCAAAGCACGAATAGCTGAGCCATCTAAGCCCTCTGGAAGTAAAGCTCCAGAAATTGCACATGGATCTACTGGACTAGGTGCTTGCCTGCAGGTTTTTGGTTTTGTTTTGGTACAATATTTCCTCACTATGCCTCTATTCTTCCATTTTGGAATGGGAATGTGTATTGGGTTCTACTGTATGTTGGGAGTATGAAATTTGTCTTTTGATTTTACAGGAGCTTACAGTTAAGAGATTAGGCTGTGTCTCAGAAGAGACTTTGGACTATAGACTTTTGAATAGAATTGAGACTGGTAAAGAGTATGGGGACTTTTAAGGTTGGACTAAATTCATTTTGCATTTTATACGGTCAGGAGCCTATGGGGTCAGGGAGTGGAATGTGGTGGTTACAATGAGCATGTCCCCCATAAGCTTCAAATATTCAGACATTTTGTCCCCAGTTGGTGGTGCTGTTTTGGGACATCTTAGAAGGTGTGGCCATGCTGGAGGAATTATGTCATTGGGGGTGGGTTTAGTGAGTTTAACAAGCCTTGCTAGTCTCCAGAGGCTCTCTCTTGTCTTCCCATGCTCATTGGAGATGTGAAGCTCAGCTTTCTGCTCCAGCCCCGGCCACCATGCCTCTCCATCAACATTGTACTCTTAATTCCTTGGAACTGTCAATTGTAAGCTCAAATAAACTCTTCCTTTTATAAGTTCCCTTGGTCATGGTGGTTTTATCACAGCAACAGAAAATGACTAATACAGCCCCCTTGTATTAAAATGATCAACCATGGCTTAGGTTTCCTCCACTGTGACACACAGAGATGAAAGAACATTCTTTTTTTATTGTCTTTTTGAGACTGGGTGTCCCTGTAGCCCCAGCTGTCCTGGAACTCGCTCTGTAGACCAGGGTGACCTTGAACTCACAAAGAGCCACCTGACTCTGCCTCCCGAGTGCTAAGATTAAAGGCGTGCACCGTTAAGTTTGGTGAAAGAACATTCTTATTAAACATCATCTCTACAGCTTTCAGCACAAAGCCCAGTAAATTTTGGAGTGTTCCTTTAAATAACTGGTTTTACATGAAGGATGCTTGTACTCACAAATTATCATTTATTGTTAAAAAAATGAAAACCAAACAAAACAAAAAACAGAGAAAGATGCAGAAAAGTTACAGCAGAATGCATGATCTGGGATGGGTAGGGGTGGGGTGGGGGGAAGGGAAAGGAATATATGCCTGAACTGAATTGGTAAATGATGTATGAAATATACAAAGCATCAATAAAATAAATAAATAAATAAATATTTGGAGAGACAGATGGATACACCATATTTAAATGGTGTGATTATATTTTCCTTAAAGAAAGAATGAAAATACAGTGATGGCAATGATTTTCTTCAGATATATAGATAAAAGAAAACTATGTGTGACAGTAAAACAAGATTAGAAAACAGAAAGCTAAACTCATTATTCCAAAGTGAAGGTAATGAAGCATGTAGCAACTCCCATGCTTAAATGTTCTCATTACATATTGTACAGAATCTAATAGTATGGTTTTGGTTAAGTAGAGCAATTTTTGGCAATTTTTCATTTTGGAAATATTGAAGCATTTCTGAGAACAAGTTGAATTGGAAAACTTTATGGCACAACCTAAGATGACAGACTTGTCTGGTATTTAATTAGTTCGCATTCCTAATATAAGTATCAGGGAACAGCAAAGGAACTCAGTGCAAACTCCTGGCCTCTCTCTGCAGCTTTCCATGACTGTGCCTAATAGGGTCACTAAAGCAGACTTTGAAGACAGCTTCCATAGATCTCTTTGTATTCCAGCAAAAACGATAGATAAGAAAGGTCATTTTCTTATATTTCATGCAAATAAAATCACATATGAATACACCATAGTCAGGGTTAAAGAGAGCTCCCATAATCTCATTACACAATCCCTATGGCTGACTCCAAAATTACAATGTCTTGACTCAATTCATTATGCTACTCTCTTGGGAATATAATGCAAATAATATCATAAATGGATTGTTCTGGGAAATAGGGCAATTCTCATTGAACTGTTTCCATTTAAAACATTTCTTTGTAGTTTATGAAATGTATTCAAATTCAGGGAAGTTATAACATTCTTCTAAAATTTAAATTATTCAACCGAATACATTGATTCAAACTGAGCTTGAAAATTGTTTTATATCTTTAGTTGTTTTCCTGTAGGGCTGCCATGACATACTTCTGGACATAATAAAGCAACTTGTGGGAGCCTCTTTCCACCCTATGGTTACTGGGAATCAAACAAAGATTTTCAAGCTTGGCAGCAGACACCTTTACCTGCTTAGCCATCTTGCAGGCTCCAAGTAGGGTTTACTGATGATGAGACTTGTCAAGGTGGTGGAAGTCATCCTCAAATGTTCAAAGTTCACTAAGGGGACTATGCTTAATTTGGTAAGATATAACTCATAAAATTATATGTATTTACAGAAAGTGTGTACATAGTTAGGGTTGGGTTATGGGGCAAATATATTCTGCTAATGGTCAAGAAGAATGGGAAAGGTGCTCTTGAATAGACTTTTTGTTTTCTGAGGCAATGCCAGGAATTGAACCCAAGACTTCCCATGTGCCAGGTATGTACACTATCAATCACTGAGCTACTTCTCTAGTACTTGAAAATATTTTTATCCCATCTGGATAGATGGTGTAAAATGCCATATGGTTTTTTTATGCCTGTCTTAGGATCCATGTAATTTGAGCTTACTTTTTCTGAGATGCACTGATTATAAAGTTTAGGGAAATTGATGATTCTGAGTGATATCTCTGTCAATATCTAAGCAGGTGCTTCTACATAACATTTTATGTGTTTTAATGGCTTTTGGGTAAGTAACAGAGAAAAGTCAGAGAGATAGAAATACAGGAAGTGATACTTGTGGAAACCAAATTCCAAATGAGGCCTTGGTAGCTACGCGTATATATGTTTGCTTTCCTCTACTGTCTAATAAAGACTACTAATGCCCTGTATTAAATAGTTTCCTTAAATGTCTTCATTACTGCTCTTTGAAAAATGTGTGTGTGTGCGCACGTGTGTGTGTGTGTGTGTGTGTGTGTGTGGTGTTATGCATTGAACTTGGGACCTTGTGCATACTAGACTTTTAATCTACCACTGAGCTATATACCAGTCCTCACTATTTTGTGATTCTTCTCTGCTTAACATTCTACCTTTAGCCTTTATGCAAGTATAATGCCTGTCAGGTAATGAGGGCTGGCATGAGTATGCAAATGAGACTGTTAAGCTATAGTTATTGGGAGTAATGAGTTGCTTCAGTGATAAGAAGAAAAGTAAAATTGTTATAAAAACTTGTTTCTTAACTGGTTTAGTTATGTTTGCTTGTAACTACAGCATTTTGGTGTATAAGGAAGAAGAGTGTGAAAGTGAATTCAAGGTTAGCTTGGGCCACATAGTGAGACCTCACCACAAAAAATCCAACAGCTTCAAACAAGAAAACTTAATCCTAATGGATGTATCCAAACTCTGGACTCATTTGTAAGCCATGTTAGTCCTTGTTATTATCACAGAAGCTCTGTTACTAACACCTACTTTTATATAAGTGTTGCAGTGACACATGGAACATATTCAGCTCATTCTTAGCTACCTAGGTTTGAGATGCATATTCAGTCTGTCATAATATATGATAAAATAAAGGTTGTCACAGAAAACTACATGGGCTAGCCAAACAAACAAAGCACCAAAGAAGTAAATGTCAGTCTTTAAATTTCCCATTAACTTGAATTTTGCCTACAATTGGTCTGCTTCCTGGAAATAACTCCAAGCTAAGAAAGTCCTTCAGATAAGATTGTGATTTTTTCAAAAGACTTCAGAAATGTATAAAAGGTGGTATCTAAGACAACTCTTAATCTTCCTGTACTCAAATTCATCAATTCTGCAGAAGTTATTTTTTCTAAGATTAAACAACATTTTGTTTACAACTTCAGATCTTTAATCGGAAAAAATAGTATTGTATTGTCCAAATTATAAGCCCTAAGACTAAGGCACATTGTACTAATTTCAATTCTGCTTACTTCTTCTAGTTTCCTCTGACATCAGCTTAGAGAGCTAATTTATCTGCTCCTGGTATGTGCATTTGTTCTTGTCATTAAATTGTCTATAGTTCTTGTCCTCCTCCCTAATTTAGAAATTCCAGTCAAATTTTAAGAACCTGTTTGAAAGTCACCTTTTTTGGGACAGCAGCTTGAATGATGACTCACATATAACAAAATTTAAGAAACTGTTATTTTGTTGAATTACCAAGAAATCTGTGTTAATATAATGCTCTTAAAGTTTAGCATTTATTCAATATTAATATTGTGGAATATAGGTATAAAAATATTAACCCTTGAATTCTGTAAAGCAAAGACCAAGATTTACTCAATTCTACTTTCTAGAGCCTAGCAAATTCTATAAGGTTAAGTATTCTATCTAGCATATACTCGTTAAATGAGTGCATCTGCAGCTGAATTCAAGTGTATGCTATTTGTTAATTCATTTGTAGGTAATGAATTATTTATATATATTTTTAGGTGTTGAAAATGGATTGTTTCTTTCTTTATTGTGGTAAATAAGAAAGCAATAAAACTTTTCAAGTATTCTTTTCAAATATAAAATTAATTTCTTTTCTGAGAGGGCCTTCTGAGTGACTATTAGAGTTATTACAACCCTTTGTAACTCACAAGTAATGATATGAATTATGCTAAAAATATCAAATAGATCAAGTTATGGTGATTTACTTTGTGATAATTTTGAGTAGCATTTATTAAAGTGAGTTGTGGCAGAAACATTTGATTACAGATTATAAACTTCATGGAGAAATTAATATGTAACCTGTTGAAAATAAATTTTAAAATCATTATTGATGTTAGCTACTGACAACTTTGAACTTCAAGAAAATATCATTTTATAATGTCTTGTTGAGGTCCTTTCTGACATTAAATCTTAGTAATATTTTCATTTTTGAATTTCATGTGACAAGTCAAGAAATTAGAAATGTGAAAAAGCGGGGGTCGCAGGGGAGACGCCATAACGCGCCAGGCCAGTAGGATCGAAAGGTTATTCCTGGACAAACTGTCAGCCCATGAAAGGAAACAGCCAGAATTGACCAGAGTCCAAGTCAACAGCTCCAGAGAGAGTGGACTGTTTTACCTCTCATCCACCTGTGCCCCTTTTCTAAGCCTAGGGAACAACCTGCGGAAGAGGGGGCGTGGTAGAATGTAAGGGCTGCGATTGGGGTGAATGGTGAAACTACAGCAATGTAGTCTGGACACTCATTTGATCAACTTGATTGAACAAACAACCTGTCACCCCCCACTGGATGGTGGGGCTGTAGGTGTTTGGGCACAACAGCCTGCAGATAGGTTTTGCATGAAGGAAGCTTGTACTCATGGATTATCACTTATAGCTAAAAATGAAAAAAAAAAAAAAACTGAGAGAAAGATGCAGGACAGTTATGGCAGAATGCATGATCTGGGATGGGGTGGGGGTTGGGGGGAGGGAAAGGGAAATAAGCCTGAACTGAATTGGAAAAATGTATGAAATGCACAAAGCATCAATAAAAACTAATTTAAAAAAATGTGAAAAAGCAAGGCATAGTAATTAAAGCCTGTAATCCCAGCCAGACCAGAGGCCAAAGGAGGAGGATGGCATGCACATTCAAGTTCTGCTGGAGCTATCAGAGTGAGTTTAAGGTCAGCCTAGATATCTTAGTGAGACCCTGTCTTAAAAGAAAGTGAAAAGAGAGCGGGGGATATGAAACAGTGGTAGAGCACTTGTTTAGCATGTGCAAAGTCCTAGGTTCAATCCCTAGTACAGTCAAAGAAAAAGGAGGAGGAGGAAAAAGAGGAGGAAAAAGAGAAAGAAGACAAAGAACAATGATTCAGGAGTATAAGACAAAACTATTGGTGAGAACATAAAGCAATTTATCCACTCTTGAAATCAGTGTAGAGGTTCTTCAAAAACTGAACCTCTAACTGCCACAGGATCCAGATATACCATTCCTGGGCTTATACCTGAAAGACTCTAAGTCAGCATACCATGGAGACATCTGAGTATCCATTATGATGATATTCACAATACCCAAGTCATAGAATCAGCCTCGGTGTCCACCGATGCATGAGTCGACATTGAAAAGGAAAATGTAGTGTATAAATGCCATGAATTTTTATACACACCACACACACACATACACACACAGAGAGAAATAAAAAAAATAAGTAGGGCATTTGCTGGAGAATGTTAAGCAAAATAAGCTAGACTCAGAAAAACAAATACAACTTGTTATATGTGGAATTAATCTAAAAAATGCATAAACTTTGCAGAAAAGTTTGCAAAAAATTGTAAGAGATAGCACTGGTAAATGAACACAAATAAATCATGCTGTCTAGATGCCACAGGTTAGTCGCACATATAAACTATGTGACCACAGGCACAAGACCTGTGTAAACCTATGGTAGATTAAAAAAAAAAAAAAACTAATATGGTTGGGAAAGGTGGAGAAAAAGCCCAAGGCCTAGCTAAGGTTCTGTTCACAATTGACAGCTTCTGGGTGAGGGAGATTCATTTTTGTCTACTGCTGAGATGCCCGGTAGTTTGATCAGACTCCAAAGGATAGACCCCCACACAAGAGAATTTGAAAAACACAGATTAAACTCAACAGGACTTTCCAGAAAGAAAAAGTTAAAGAACATGAAGTTGGGGGAAGTAGTAGTGTAGAGATTGAGATGAGGGAGAAACTCTGAATGTGATTCAAATACCTTGGTTGGGTTTCTCCTTTGATCACTATCTGCTGGATAAAGAAACTTCTCTGGTGAGAGCTCAGAGAAACATTTAACCTAAGTGTAGAGTTTGCATTGAACTTGTGTCCCTTAGGTATAAATCTGACAGACACTTGTTCTCTGCATTTGAATTGGCAATGAGTGGATGTGCTGAGTGGGAAAAGGATCTAAATACCATCAAATTATGTTGTATGAAAATTGCTAAAATACAATAATAAAGAAAATAGACTGTAGGAAATTCTTGAAGAATAAATAATATTTTACAACATAAAAGTGGAATGGGGTCTATTTGAGAGACATAGGGGACCAGTAGAAAGGGAGAGTGGGGTAAATAAAGTAATGGAGGTGTGACATTAAACACATGAATAACAAATTTCATATATTGAAACTTATTACAACAAAGAAAACCATTGGTCGATTAGTGCGGAATGTAACCAACAACACCATAATATGTTTTACTGTTGTTTTCCTATATAATTTACCTTATAAATTTAATTTTCTATACAAAATTGAGGATTTACCCTTAATCAAAAGACATAAGCAATATTCAATGTTTCTCCTTGTGTAGACAACACAGTACTGGAGTGAAACGCCTGCCCAATCCTTCTACTCACATTCCCTCTTAAAATCATTATGTGCCGCTGAATGCTTTAGACAATGAAGACCCATGCTAGAATATATATATGCTGAAGATTTATGAGCTTTATGACACAAAAACCCAGACACTGTAAATCTGTCTAACTTGTCAGTTTATGAAAAAATAAAATCAAATATTTGGGAAGCCTGAAGTGCCTGAGTATCTCTGGATTTGGAAGGATAGCAGTCTGAATTAATGGCCTAACCCTAGATAGTGCACTTCACATGTGTAGAAATTACCTGTGTGTCAGTAATTAGTTTATCTTACTGAGCCTTGGTTTCCAAATCTGTAAAACAAGTGAATGAAGTAATTTAATTATTGAAGTATTTTCTTGTCCTCAGACCTTCAGCATGAAATCATAGGTAACTTTCTAGTTATATGACTAATACATAAATGCTCAAATAATTCTTACTTAGCCCAATAATTTCATGGAAATGAGGTATTATTAATACTAATAATATGTTATATGGCAAGGTTTATAATTAGAGCTATCTGCAAAGTTAGAAAGGAACCAAATATTCTTGCTTGCGTATGGCTAGGTGTTTCAAATATGCAGCATCCAAAGATGTGTTTCAGCACATGCACACTGTAATATCTGCTGTGTTGTCATACCTACAATGTTATTTTTATTATTGTATCAAAAAGGACATTGTTTCTCCTTGTTCCTCAATCCCTCACGATTCAGTCCTCATATACCAAAAATTAATCTTTTTACATTTCTAGTGATATGTGCCATCTCTATTATGAGAACAGACCACATTCCAGTCTGACTAGGATGATTTTAGTCTTTTTTGGCAAATATTATGTGTCTTGATTAAATACTTGTTGCTAGCTTTCTAAGTGAGAACATTTATGGAACAATGTGCTCTTTCAAAGCCCCTAACCCTATTTAACCCTGATTACAAAACAACAGACTTTAATTAATTTAAGGCTAAGAAGCAAAAGCTCAGGACAGTTTAGTTTGTGTGAATACTTAATTTACTATATATTGCCTGAAGCTCAAGACAGATTGTTGCTGTATTAGAGAAATTTACATCTTAACAATCAAAAATAGTCTGGAATAAAATTGTCTTCACTAGAATTTATCCTTAGGCCAAACACATAGATGGAAGTTAGAAGGATCATAATTTGGGAGTAAGAATAACTCTAAAGTCTTCAAAATTCAAGATAAAGGAGAGAAAAATATTACCTTATGGATTTAATGTGACAACATATCAGTCCTATCTAAACAGGATATTTAAAAAATATGCTGCTTAACTGAAGTATCATAGAGTGCAACTGGCCATAACTGGGAATAAGTTGATAATGAACAGAAGCTAAAGAAAGCTGGCTTACTAGCTTTTACATATTAAATGTTCTTCCTTTAAAAGAGAGACTATTACAGAGTTCTACAACTGGTCAAACACAAAGAATACATTTCTGTGAGAAGCCCAGCTCTAAGTGACACATCTACAATGCAATTTCTACATCCAAGACTCACAGAACCTAGCAGAATGTTGGGCACAGAAAAATACCAATGTATCTCTCAACTGTCACCAGCCAAACTTCTCCTGTAATGGGTTAATTAACACAGAAAGCCACAAGTGGCCAAGATGTAAAGGATAAGAAACTGCAGAGAGTGTGTCCCTGGATAGGACTCCTATATTAAACCTCTGCCACCCAGAGCTCAAAGACCATTGCAGAAGATGGGCGGGGGTGGGGGTGGGGTAAGACTATAAGCACTAGGGGAGGTAGATGGCCACGGGAAACAGTTTTCCAAGCAGCTGGGAACTTGCTCATATGAAATTATGACAATGGTGACAGCAAATAAATTCAAACCAGACAAAAACTCAGCATAGAACTGGAGAAATAGGAAGGAACATCCAGGTTTAGCTGAAGATCTATTGGCAGATGAGCACTGATGATTGATGGGAGTTGGTCTTTCTTAAGGGTTCTTAAGGGAGTGATGCTAGATAGACCAGACTCTAGTGGATGAACTTTTACTGAAGGATATCTTGGAACATAAAATTGATTCAATAGCCCTTAATATATGACGGAATGCATCAAATATTGTGGGGATATATGGGGTGGGTGCAGATAGGGGAAGGGTTCTAAATATGATTAGGATGTATTGTCTAGCAAGAAAAAGATGGACTACTTCATCATAGTCTTTTTCTAGTTGTAGATTTACAGAAATAGAAGTATTTGACCCAGGTACAATTCAATTAGACTTGTCAGTTTGAATTGTTTGAGCAATATCTCACATGCATTTGAGGGACATACCCAACTTAAGTGAACCTTCCTCTCATCAATTTGTTCTGCTCTTACAAGATGAAAGCCATATCTTTTGATTATTCATAAAGTATCCAGATACATCTAATGAGAGACAGTCTCTTAGATATGAAGATGTCATCTCTTCCTCAGATTAAGTAGCTTTTCATTCCTATGTGACCACTGGCTGATAAAAAGTGGGACATGGAAATTAAAAATTCAAGAAATCAGGTCATAGAAATATCAAGAAAAACAATGTAAGACACTTGTCTAGATAGGAATCTTTCTGGTATTGTAATGAGCCAAACGAAAGAAAATATTTATATTAATATCTGAGGAATTTGTGACAAAATATTGTTGTATTGAGCATGTAGTACATGACATCAATAAGTGAATATTCTTTTGTTCCATTTTTAGTTTATAGAATTTTAAAAATAAAGGATCATAGATGGTAGAATCCTGGTTCTTGAGACACCACAAGTTTACAGAATATTGAAAAATCAAGCTGGAACTGAGCTGCAAGCTTCCTCCCTGATGGCTACTTTTCAAGTGCTGGAAATTTCTATGTTGGCTGATAAAGGAGACTTGTCATCAACAGACTGAATTAAGGGAAAGCTACTTAATTTGAGGGTGAGATGACCTCTTCATATCACTGAGAATATCTCTCATTAGATGTATCTGGAAACTTTATGAATAATCAGTAAATCTGTATGCTTTACTACCAACCTACCAAGATGTGCCCATTGGTGCAATAGTACCATGACACTTTTGGAGGTAACCAACTGTCTTCTGATTAGATTTGAGACCTACTCCATAAGACATAATTTATGCTCAGTAATATAAAGTCAGTTTAAGGCCTGTGGTTGGGGAGGTCATAGGCCCTAGTGGAAAAGCCACTGCAATTGCTTTGGTATATTGGCATGATATCATCTTCAAATCGCCTTCTAAATATTTATGTACAGAAATTAGGGCAGCTGTCAGATTTTGTCAGAGATGCTTTTTTATTTATAATTTTCTTCTGAATTTCGTGCCTTTCATACATAGAATCTCAATTAGTTTTAATCACCTTTATACTGCTTTCTCCATTGGCGCCCTCCTAGAGCTCCCTCCCCCTCCACTGGAATTCATACATTCTATCATTTGTGTTAGGGCCTATTGTGAGAAGTTTCTTTTTGCAGTGGCAGTGGGGACTATAAAGGTTTATATTTTGTCAAATGGCTGAGAGTAACCAACTATTGCATGCTCCTTTCAAAACTAAGCAAAAATCATAAAAAACAGGGTAGAAAGATCCAGAGTATGGACAGGAGTGTTGCTCTCTTTTGGGCATGGCATAGCTACTGTACCCATAAACTAACAGGAGCATGATTGTTTGCACGAAACCTGCACATGATTCAGCCCATCAATATCTGTCATGAAGGAAGGAGGGGCTCATGGGAGTCCATCACTCCCTATGATTTTATAGGCAGTTAACTGTAGCTAGGGGAGACTGGAAACTCCAACCTTTCCTGAGTTTTATAAACTTAACTGTAACTGGAGGCAAGGGACCCCTCAGTTTTTCTGAGCAGTTAGCTGTAGCTGGGAGTGGAGGGAGTGGTTCATGAGGCCCTGCATTTTCCTCAGTTTTTATAGGTGGTTAACTGTAGTTAGGGAAAGAATGAGGCCCCAGTCCTTCCTGAGTTTGATCGGCACTAAACTGTAGCTAGAAAGAAGGGTCTCATGAGGCCCTATACTTCTTATACTCCTTATAAGTAGTTAACTATAGCTAAGAGGGAGGGGATCATGAGGCCCAACTTTTACTTGAAAATCTATAGGCAATTAATGGTTGCTAGAGAAGGAAAAACCATTTACTTCAGTGGTCTAGATTCCAGTAAGGCATACATCCTTCTGTAAATGACCTCCTCATCCATGCCCTTGTGAACAACCCTAATGAAACTCATTGGGTAATACTCAAAAAGACATGAAAGTACAAAGGAGAGAGTAATGAAGAAAGAGTACAGTCAGAATATATTACATATATATATATATATATGAATGAAATATAATTACATCTCTTATTATATATACTTAATATATGTTAATAAAACACTTTAAAATAAATTTACAAAGTAAGGTTGAGAGAAATTTGTTTATTCATGGTTTGCAGTAATGAAGATGGAGCACAGGGCCTTATATATGATAGGCAAGCATTCTGTCATTGAGTTACCTCTGGAGCCTCCATTTTGCTTAAAGTAATAAAACAAAGCATGATTAAGTAAGATTTGAATCCAGGTACCACCTTGTAAAGTTCACATATAAGATTTCTAAGATACTTATGGTATATCTAAGAATCCTAACTATTCAAAAATTGGTTCACACTCACATTGCTAGATATGTTAACTAGGACATTTGTTTGTAGAACACACTGTTGATTTTCTATGAATTTATTTGTCAATGTTTTATATATTCTTTTTATTGTTATGTGTATGAGCATTTTGCCTACACACATGTAAATGTACCATGTGCGTGCAATGCCATTGATACCAGAGGAGGGAATAAGTTCCCTTGGAACTGGAGTTACAGATGGTTATTCACCACATGGATGCTTGGAAATGAAACTGGATCTTCTGAAATAATATGAAAGAACAGCCAATGCTCAAACCACTGAGCAATCTCTCCAACCCCATGAATTTAATTTTTATTTAATTTGTTCTGAGTTGTTTGAATTAGAGACTTTACAAACAAAGCTTTCTACAAGTCTATGTGTTCTGTGATATTCTTATGTCTGATATGTGAGGTCTATGTACATTAAAACTATTAAAAATGACAAAAGTTTTATTCCATTCCTCTCACCCACCCCCACCATATCCCCTGCCATCCTTGGACCCAGATGGGTTCCAATTCCTCTGCCTCAGACCGCTGGACTAGTTTTCTAACCTAGAATACTTAAACCTCCTGGTATAGATTGCTAAGTCCTTCCTCAAGTCCTCAGGTGGTCTCCATGCCCATTTTCCTGGATCCTGATCAGTTGGACCAAATTGCCCACCTAAGACTCTAGTAAGGAAGATCCCAACCAGTTTCTCTGTATTCTATTCTTGTCACCCCTTCCCACCCTGTCCAATGCTAGCCTTGGACTCAGGCCTGCTCCAAGTCCTCGGCCTCAGTTCTCTGGATTAATTTTCTAACCCAGACTAGCTAACCTCCTTAGCATAGACTCCACTGGATCTTGATTTGTGAGACACAGAAGAGCCCTCCTACAAACCTGACCAGCCTACATACTACCTTGTCCCACTAACCACCTAGACTAGTCTAGTGCCTGAAAGAAACTGAAACAAGCATCAATGTATTTTCCATACTAGAAAAAGCAACCAGGCTACATAATCAGTATAAATAGAACCAAAATTAAATTTAAAAAAGGAAAATAAAAATTCCTATTAGACATAACCAACAAAGAACATCCATAAGCACAAATGGCAGCACAAAACACAAATACTATGAAAAACTAAGAGAATATGTCCCCAACAAAACCCAATGGTCTTACATGAGCCCTACAAAAGACCCCAGATAGCCAAAGAAATCTTGGGTAAAAAGAACAATGCTGGGTGCATCACCATACCAGAGCTGAGATTATGTTACAGAGCTTTAGTCATAAAAAAATAGTGTGATATAAAATTAGACATGCAGATCAATGGGACACAAAAGAATATCCATGCAATTTCAGCCACCTCATATTTGATAAAGGTGCCATGAACATTCAATCAAGGAAAGGCAGCATCTTCATCAAATTATGCTGGCAAAATTCTATCTCTACATGTAGAAGAATGAAATTGGACACTTATCTTTCACTCTGCACAAAAATCAACTCCAAATGGATCAAAGATCTCAATATAAAACATGAAACTCTGAAACTTCTAGAAGAAAACATAGGCAACGTTTTCCAAGACATAGGTGTAGGAAAGGACTTTCTAAATCAGGCTGCTCAGGCAGTAAGGTCAACGATCAATGAATGGGACCCAATTAGGCTACAAAGCTTCTGCACAGCAAAAGAAACCACCAAGGAAGGGAAGAGGAAACCCATGGAGGGGGAGAAAATATCTACAAGCTATGCATCTGACATTGGATTAATATTCAAAATATACAAAGAACTCAAAAACCCAAAGAAACAAGAAAATAAAGGATGCAGTAAAAAGATGGGCTATAGACCTAAACAAAGAGTCCTCAAAGTAATAAAAATGAGTAAAAAAACCACTGTAAAATCCCAATAGGGGATGGGCTAATGGAGCTTGCCAATGGAAAATACTGCATAAGGATGATTAAGACTGATTGAGATGCTAAGTATGAAATACACAGAGGGTCAATAAAACTTATGCAAAAAGATAAATAATAAAAGTGCTCAACATCTTTAGTAATTACAGAAAAGCAGATAAAAAGTACTTTAAGACTCCATCTTACCCCAGTCAGACTGGCTAAGATCAAGTGAATGGAAGACACCAAATACTGGTGGGAATGCAAAGTTGTACAACCACTATGGAATGTAGTATGGAGATCATTCAAAAAAGTAAAACTATATCTAATATATGATTAAGTTATTTATACCACTCCTTGGCTTATTACCAAAAGACTAATCCTACTTTATAGATAACTATACATCCATGCTTGGTGCTACAGTAAGAAAAGATGCAATTATGAAATTTGCAAGTAAATGGATGGAACTACAGAGTGTTATACTAAGTGAAGTAACACTAACCCAGAAAAACAAGCAACATATGTTCTCCCTCATTTGCATATTGTAGCACCAATCCTCTATATGTGAGTATATAACATGATATAAAACCAAGAACCAGAAAAATAGAAAGGATACACAGATGTAAAGTAAAATAAAGAACCCAAAAGGGGGGGAACAAATATTATAAGCTGGGTGGTGAGCAAAATGGAAGTGTTCAGTTGGGATGTGAGGAAGTGGGGACATGCAATACACAATGTAGGGTGAGGGTACTCAGGAGAGGGTGAATGATGGGGGGATAGGTGTTATTAGGAGGAAGGTAGAGCTATTGGGGGCAATGGGACTGGGGAGGGAGGTTGGATGGGAGGAAGAAAGAATAGAGATGAATGGATCTTAGGGGGCAAGGGAACCCAGAAGTAATGTGGTGCTCCTGAAACCCCTCAGAAGTGGAAATACAGTGTCTGAACATTAGTGCATATGTATATACCTGGGAGATGTATGGCTAGGAAGACAGTGACATACAGTAGAGGCCTGTTGTTGAGTGGTTGGTGAGAGTGGTCCAAAGACTCCCAAAATAACACAGACTATTGCCAAAACTCTTGGTTATCTCCCATAACTAGAAGATAAGAACTTATGGCTGAAGACAAGACATACTTCAGATACAGGACTTGGAACAATGGAGCACGAATTGTCCTGTGTGGGTATACCTGAGCTTGGGCAATAGGCTAACATTTCAGGCAGCATGCTTTCAGAATCTTGAGTAAAGGTCATGCAACCTCTCTGCTTACACCCTGAGAGTTAAGATAGCATGTGATGATACAAAGGTCTAGGATTAGCCCCCAGGAGGTGATGTCATGCAATGTGAGGGCTGTCATTCCCAAAGCTATGTAAGTTGTCTATTGCATAAAATAAACATATTTGCACCCTCTGACATGCTCCCAGGATGTTACTGGAGTGACCCTGCATGTGTACTCTCCTCAGCTTATTCAACCATGGAACTGACACCTTTCCACAACTGGTGCCTTCATACAGGGACCGTAAAGCAATCTGGACAGTTTGGGTATGTGAATCCTTGCAGAAATGGGGAATTATCTTCTAAGGAGCCTCTCTTTCAAGCTGAGCAACTTTGGGACATTGTCTTTCAACGTGCCTTCTGGCTCTCTGCTACTAGTCTTTTCTTCTTCATTGTAACTATTCTTCTCCAACATATGGGCCAGAGGAAGGTTAACATCCTTGAGTACACAAGAGCCTCTGATGTGACAGCATTGGCACAGGCCATGTCCTTGCCTATACCCTGTACCCCCCACCCACAAATAGTTCCAAAATACTGGAAATGTGGCCAGGTGGGTCACTTGTGACCCATCTGTTCTTCTGTAGCTCTAGCCCCATCTGGGAGCATGAAACCTCCCTCCATACCTTGTCTAAAGTGCCAGAAGGGGTTCCACCAGGCCCAAGATTTTCATTCTAAATATACTAAGGATAGCACCCCAATCAGTGAGGCTCGAAATCCAGTTGGGAAAACTCTCAGCCAGAACCTAATTTCTACAGCTCTCAGGTTCTCTGGCTGTTGTATGGGGGCAGGGGATGGGTGGTTATATTTACCAGCCTTGAGCATTTAGTTAGTTGGGCCCTAATGCATTCCTGAACCTGATGCCCTGGGGAAATTAAACTTTAAAAACATTTTTAACAAACAGGATGTTGTGGTTCACACCTTTAATCCCACCCTTTGAAAAACAGAAATGAGTGACTCTCTGAGCCAAAGCCTATTAACAACCAAAGCCAAAAATCTCGCTCTGGTCTGGATGGAGATTTTTGGAATTTAGGAATTCCCAAACATGCTGGAATGCCTGGGCCAGCAATGGAGGAAGGCAGCCTGAGACTGTTCTTGGAATTGTTTTGTGTTTCTCCTTGGCTATTTAACAATAATATAATTCTCTCCTCACAGGCCCTCTCATAGTCTGTTCCCCTCCATACTCTGTGTGTGTGTGTGTGTGTGTGTGTGTGTGTGTGTGTAAGTGTGCTTATGTCTTAACCATCATGACTTTCTAGATTCCTGTATACTAAAGAGTTAACTATAATCAACTGTCGATAAATCCAACTCATAAAACTAGTTACTTAATGTTTTTAATATTGTTGGTTTTTAATTGGTCTTGTATAAATTCTTGGTAAATAATCACATGCTGTTTGAGGTCATTGAGAAGCTGACTCTGGAGATAAGACTGGCTTTACCACTTCAGATTCAAGCTTGTTTCAAGTCCCTGTGACACACACACAAATAAAAACAGCCAAACAACCTAGAGTGATGTTAGGAGCATACGTAGCATACATAAGTTGTATGAATTAGAAGTAGTTAAGATTAAATAACAATGTGTGGAATATTATAACTTTAAAGAAATTAGCAAATGTTGGACTTAGCTCAGCAAAATGTCTGCTCCAGCTTAGGGCCGTTTTAGATATAAGAACTCAGCACTAGGCCGGCCACAGAGGGGCTAAACAGAGCCCAAAAGACTGACCATACTCCTTTCATTAGGTGGGCAGAGGTGGCATGGACACGAGGACCTGATAACCAGTCTTGGGTCCCTCACCTTGACCTTGACAGAGGGATGACCCCACACAAGAAAGATAGCCACCTGCTATGCAGGGGGGACCCTAGGCACAAGGCTGAGATTAGCACCTGAGACCCAGTGCACCCACATGCCCAGCTGTGACCTTAATATTTAAGCTGGGAAGTGTAGAATGACATTGCGCTCACTCCCCCTTGAGGGAGCCTGCTGTGAGATGCCACTGTGAACCTCTCAGCTGAGAACAATCAGACATGCTTCCCCCATGACACCAGTTTGCCTGAAATGCATGCTGATCCTGCTGGCCAGTGATGCTGCCTGGACTGGCCTGCCTGAGCTGCCACAACCCCCAGTCTGAGAGAGATCTGCTTCAGCCAATCAACCGGCTCCTTGGAACTCCCTAGTGTGGAACGTCTGTCTCCATTGCTTCCAAGGGGCTAAGAGAATGCCATGTAAATGAGCAGCCTTAGGGAGATAGGCTAGGACAGGACAGAGTTAGAATTATAGAATTAACCTGTGTAGGAATTAATAAAATTAGATTATATTATCATTTTTGTGTCCTGGATTCCTTTGGACTTAGCCCTTGCTAGTCCACGTTCATGATAAGCAAAGACATTGTGCATTTGAAAATATCTAAGGTATAAACTAATTTCCAAAAAAGTTATTGTCTATATGAAAAGTAACTAATGGGATTACCAAATGTATAACATCAATTTAATGTTTTGCTAAGTACATATTGTCTCTACCTACTGTTGACACTCCTTCAAAATCCGAGGCAAAGTTTTTAGTAATGTACTCTCTGATAAATAAATCATTATGTAAACTAAGACTGTTAAATTATAATAGGGTTCCTGGTCTTTAAGGATATAAGTTAATTTTTTTTTTTTCTTTTTGAGACAGGGTCTCCCTTTAGTCCCAGTTGGCCTGGAGGTCACTATATAGACCAGGTTGGCTTTGAACTCACAGATATCTGCCTGCATCAGCCTCCTTAGTGCTAGGATTAAAGGTGTGCTCCACTGTGGTGGTTTGAATGAGAGTGTCCCTCCTAGGTTTTAAGTATTCAGACATTTTGCCTCCAGTTGGTTGCACTGTTCTTGGAGTTCTTAGAAGGTGTGGCCATGCGGGAGGAAGTACATCATGGAGGGCGGGCTTAGTGAGTTTAACAAGCTGTGTGGTCTCCAGTCTCTCTCTCTCTCTCTCTCTCTCTCTCTCTCTCTCTCTCTCTCTCTCTCTCTCTCTGTCTTGATGGTGCTCATTGCAAGGTGTTAACCTCGGCTTGCTGCTCCAGCCCGGGCCACCATGCCTCCTACCACAATTGACTCTGATTCCCTGGAACCGTCAATCATAAGCTCAAATAAACTCTTCCTTTATAAGTTCCCTTGGTCATGGTGGTTTATCACAGCAACAGAAAAGTGACTAATTCATCCACCATGCTGGGCTAAGGACAGAAGTTAATTTTAAGGAATGATTACTTTTGCTTCAGGGTGTGATCTACTTCTGCATTTAAATATGTTTTATAAGTAAAACATTTGACCACTAGGTAAAACATCTTTAGAATAAACAGATGGATTTTTTTTTTTGCCAAACCTATGTAAAACATCTCTGAACATTTGGAGAGAATGAGTCATTTAGAACCTAATACAAGACTTGCTAGGACATCTCAAAGTTTATACTTCATAATAGTATATTTAAAACAACTGTTCCATGTGCATATATAAAAATAAATATTAAATACCTAGTAAATGTTAATAAGTAAGGTTAAATGTTAAGTCTCATGGTACTAAATAAAATGTTCTTATATAAATTTAAAATGAATGGCTGTTTCCAAAATGAAAAATAGTAACATGTTTAAACAAATTAGGGATACAGGTCTGTTGCTAATTTTCAATCCACTCCTGACTTGTACTGCATTCCCAGTTATAGCTTTGGGATTAAATGGACACAAATGTTTTTTGTGTTTCTTTGTATTAGGCAAATGTTAATGGTGACATTTCTTTTGCACATAACAAGATAATTTTGCTCAAGAAAAGCTGAGTTTTACCTACTTAAACCAGCAGTATACAATCCATAAGGAGCCGGTCTGGATAGGCTTGGTGAATCTTTTCACCTTGGTTCCTGTCTATAAGTATGTAATACAACTCTTGCCTTCTAGAAAACTATAAATCAGGATATGTAAGTCTAGGAAACAAGAGAGACTGTTCTGTATATGGTGACAATGACAAAAACAGAAAGGAGAGAAATACACCTCATCCCTCCAGGCTGCAGTTTGCAGTGCACTCTTTACTTGGAACCTTTTGCCAGTTTTTAAATCAGAAATAATATCTACAGTCAATAAACATGGGAACCCTTTTACAGGCCATAATAAAATATCATTGGTACATTGCTGGGACAATGAGAAAAACCCAAATCTATTGCTAACTATGGGGATATGGTTTGGTTGATTCTTCCCACAGATGGCGCCTGGGTTCCAGAAAAAGCATTCAAGAAACGGATCAAGACCCACTGACAGGGTAGCAGACCTATTGTCTAAACATCCAAAAAGTGTGGTAACATGGGCATATGTACCCATCATTTTGTACTACTGCCCTACCTCTAAATTTTGCTTTATGGTTAAATAAGATGTACTGGTAGATAAAGACTTCAGTATCAGGGTTAAAGTGGCCCACCAGGAGCTGTTGGCCAGGGATACTTTGAGAACTGCCCAAACAAAGGCCATTTGCAAATATCTTTGGGTGTATATAAGAAGTGGATGGTAAGACCCGATTTCTAAAGTTATAATGTGGTGTGAGTGAGAGAAAGAGAAATTATGCTGAGACCTTGAATTGCAAATGAACAGCTGACCTTCATGTTTCCAGGAAGCACTATGCAAAACACTTAAATCTTTTCTGAAGCTCTACTACAGACCTCATGTGCTGGACTTTTACATGTGGAAGAAGATGTGGTGCAATAGTGGCAGGCTGGTTCATGTACACCAAGAAAAATTCGAATTGGATCTATAGTATGCTCCTGGGGGGAGGGTAGGATACAAAACCAATACTGCAAGCTTGGCATCCCCTAGTGGCAGGAGACTTTACAGGCCACATTAGAAATCTATTGCCATCCTTTTGTTAAAGAGCTATAATTCTCAGGTTTGGATCTTCAGTTTTGTTCCATTGATATACTTGTCTGTTTTTGTGCCAGTATGGATATTCAGTTTTGTTCCATTGATATGCTTGTCTGTTTTTTTGCCAGTACCAGGCTGTTTTTTTTAGTACAATAACCTTGTAATATAGTTTGAAGTCATGTATGGTTATCCCCCCTGTGTTGCTCTTTTTGCTCAGTGCTGCTTTGACTATCTGCGGTCCTTTGTTTTTCCATATAAATTGAAGGATGTTTTTTGTAAGTCTTAGGAGAAACTCATGGGGAGTTTGATTGGGATTGCATTGAATCTGTATATTAGTTTGGATAGGATGGACATTTTTACTATATTAATTTTTCCAATCCATGAGTATGGGAAGTCTTTCCATCTTCTGGTATCTTCTTCAATCTCCTTTTTTAGGGATTTAAAATTTTCATTGTAGAGATCTTTGGTGTCTTTGGTTAGGTTTGTTCCAAGGTATTTTTTAGAGGCTATTGTGAATGGGATGCTGTCCTTGTATTCCTCCTCCATTTGTTTGTTGTTGGTGTAAAAAAAGGCTTCTGATTTTTCTAGGTTAATTTTGTATCCAGCTACTTTACTGAAACTCTTGATTGTTTCTAGGAGTTTCTTGGTGGAGTTTTTTGTACCCCTTATGTGCACTGTCATATCACCTGCAAAAAGAGACAGTTTGACTTCCTCTTTTCCAATTAGGACTCCTTTAAGTTTTTTTCTTGTTTTATTCCTGTAGCAAGCATTTCAAGCACTCTATTGAAGAGGAGTGGAGATAGGGGACAGCCTTGTCGGGTTCCTGATTTTAAGGGGAATGCTTCTAATTTTTCCGCATTTAGGATGATGTTGGTTGTGGGTTTCTTGTATATGGCTTTGAGGAATGTTCCCTCCAGTCCAATTCCCTCTAGGACTTTAAACACGAAGTCATGCTGGATTTTGTCAAAGGCTCTTTCTGCACCAATTGAGATAACCATGTGTTTTTTGTCTTTCAGCCCATTTATGTGTTTTATGATATTTGTTGTTTTGTGTATCCTGAGCACATGCAATTTCAGCCACCTCATATTTGACAAAGGGGCCAAGAAGACCCAATGGAGTAAAGATAGCATCTTCAGCAAATGGTGCTCCCAAAACTGCATTTCCACTTGTAGAAAGATGAAGCTGAGCCCTACCTTTCAACATGTACAAAAATCAACTCCAAATGTATCAAAGATCTCAATGTGAAATCAGAAACTGAAAATGATAGAGGAAAATGTTGCCAGTAAACTACAAGACATAGGCATAGGAAAAGACTTTCTCCTTTCCTTTTTTTTTTTTTGGTCTTTTTTGGGACCGGGTCTCCCTTTAGTCCCAGCTGTCCTGGAACTCACTGTGTAGACTAGGCTGGCCTTGAACTCACAGAAATTCACCTGCCTCTGCTTCCCAAGTGCTGGGATTAAAGGCATGCACCACCACACACGGCTAGGAAAAGACTTTTTAAATCAAATAGCCACCACGTTGGAAACAAGGTCAACAATAGACAAATGGAACTTCACTGAACTCAAAAGCTTCTGTACAGCAAAAGAAAATCAAGAAAGTGAAGAGAAAAACCCACAGAGTTGGAGGAAATCTTCACCAGAGATACATCAGATAGAGCATTAACATCCAGAATATATAAATTACTCAAAAACCAAATGATCAAGAAAAAAATGACACTATCAAAAGATGAAATAAACAGCTGAATAGAGGATTCACAAATGAAGAAGTGAATATGGCTGAGAAACATCTCAGAATGTGTTCAATGTCACTAACAATTAAGGAGGTGCAAATTAAATCCAGCTTAAGATTTCCCCTTAACCTGATGAGAATGGCCAAGATTAGGAAAAGAAATGACACCAAATGCTGGAGAGGTAGTGGAGAAAGGGGAACACTCATCCACTGCTGGTGGGAATGCAAACTCATGCATCCCTTATGGAAAGCAGTGTGGAGAACTCTTGAAAGACTGAAAATGAGCCTACCACATGACCTGGTCATACCACTCTTAGGTATATACCCACAAGACTCATCCTATCACAAAGACACATGCATATCTAAGTTTGTTGCAGCTCTCTTCACAATAGCAAAAAGCTGGAAGCAACCCAAATGTCCCTCAACCAATGAGTGGCTGCAGAAAATGTGGTACATCTATAAAATGGAGTTCTATGCAGCAGTAAAGAAAAATGACATCATGAACTTTGCAAGTAAATGGATGGAACTAGAAGACATTATGCTAAGTGAAGTAACACAGTCACAGAAAAACAAATGACATATGGTGTCCCTTATTTGTGGATGCTAGCACAAAATCCCTAGCTGCAAATCAAACTGAGCATTGTCTATGGTATATTTCTTTTTTATATGAAAGCAGCTGCATGGTTAAAAGGTGAATCCCTTAGTGGGCTTGAGAATTAACCTACCACTTATGTTCAGATTTTGTAATATTGGTATATGGGTGGAGGATATGTATGCATATTTTGAAATAATATAAAATTAAGGGGGAAATGTGACAAAACAGACTGAGAGAAAGATGCAAGACATGTATAGCAGAATGCAGAAAAAGGGGTGGGGTGGGGGCATGGAAAGGGAAATGTGTCTAAATTTAACTGAGAAACGAAGTATGAAATATGCAAAACATCAATAAAAAAGAATTTTATAAAAGAGCTATAATGCCCTGACTGAGAGCCCATCCAAGCATTTATGTTTGTGCCCATAGAGTAACTTGTTATAATGGCTAATGATTATTTCAATGTCTGTGCTTCTTACTATTTGTGTTTTATTAGTAGAATTAAAAGGAACTTCCTGAATGAGCCACCAGTCAGTTGAAAAGAGAACTTGGACAGACCCAAGAGTTTGATGTGTCACCTCAGAGGAAAACTGGTTCTCTCTCTCTCTCTCTCTCTCTCTCTCTCTCTCTCTCTCTCTCGCCCTCCCCTCCAAGGCCCAGGGTCTCTCACAGAAGTGGTTGGCATATCAGTTTGTAAAGGCCAAGGAAGGGAGGTAAATTATGAAATCACAGAAAAAAGACAGGACTTTTATTTGATCAGCATGTTTGTATTTACCAACCTCTCCAACTGGACCCCGGGTTGAATAAGAATTGGACACAAATGTTGGCTAATTGCGTTCACATGGACATAACTTATGTGTATTGCTTATGTTTACTAATTGGTTCACCCTCTCTTTGTTTTGTACTTGAGGATTGATTTGTATTAGTGCTTTTACAAAACAGTCATGTCCATTTGGGCCCCGCAAAGGAAATTGACCGCCACTTCTATAGAACTCTCTGAGATTGTGGGGAGATGTGGGTGTACCTGAGCTTGGGTGTGTATGAGTTATCGTTTCAGACAGCATTCTTCAGAGTCACGAGTAAAGGTCACACAACCTCTGTGTTACACCCTGTGATTTGAGATGTCATGTGATGATACAAAGGTGTAGGATTAGCTCCTGGGAGGTGATGTCATGTGATGTGGAAGCTGTCTCTCTCAAACCTA
This sequence comes from Rhizomys pruinosus, assembly GCA_009823505.1. Classification (NCBI taxonomy): domain Eukaryota; kingdom Metazoa; phylum Chordata; class Mammalia; order Rodentia; family Spalacidae; genus Rhizomys; species Rhizomys pruinosus. The sequence continues at coordinate 297,932 of VZQC01003719.1, read as the reverse complement.
TATAAATTGCCTATTGCATAAAATAAATGGAGTTACATACTCTGACGTACTCCCCTGGATGTTATTGGAGTGACCCCCTTGCATGTACTCTCTTCAGCCTGTTCCACCATGGAACTGACAACTTCCCACAGTCCTGGAAGCCTTCTGTCTAAGTTTAGCTCTCACAATGCTAGATGATAATATGCAAACTGCTAAGGGAAAAAAAAAATCAATGGCCAAACAAAACCCTCAAGCTTAATAACCATAACAACTAGCAAAGCAAACCAACTCTATTGGAAAGCAATCAACAGCTATCTAATTGGACTGAAAGCCCTCTCAATGCCAGGGATCTCATGGGTGGCATTTTCACTACAGCCAAATACACATGGATAGAGAGGACATAGAACTCAGAGAACACTCTATCTCTCTCATATCTCTAGAAAAATGAAATTTCTTACAATATGCTAAATATGGATCCTTATATTTACAGAAAAGCATACTGTATACCACTCATCAAAGAGGTTACTTTTTGCAACAGATAGAAGCTACTGTAGAGTTCCACACCTGGTCACACACAGAGAATATACATGTGAGAGGTTGAACTTCTATGCTTAAGGCTCATGGAACATAGCAGAATGAGGGGTAGGGAGAAAACTATTATATCCATCAACTCTCACTAATGAAGGTTCATTATGCAATAGAGTGAACAAAGATGGCCACGACTGGCTAAGTTTTAAAGTATAAGAGGCTGGAGTGTGTGTGTGTGTCCCTGGATAGGATTCCAATATTAAAACTTACCCATCCATGGCTCAAGGACCATTGGGGAAGAGGGAGCAGAAAGACTGTAAGAATTAGGGGTGATTCATGAACATAGGGAAGCAGAAGCTTTCAGACCACTGGGCACTTGCATAAGTGAACTTGTGGCAATGGTAGCATAGAGCACAAGACTCATGCCAAATTAATCAGATCAGGGCTCAGCATGGAGGTAGAGAAATGGGTTGGGGCCGACCCTAGACTGAGAACTATTGGAGACTGATTACTCAAACACATTTCAGGTACAGGTGATGTATTCTTAGTGCTCCTGATGATTATTATGGTCAGAAAGCTACATCTGTTCAAAAGTTTAAACAGTCTTAACAATTTATCTTTATTGTTACTAGCAGAAAATGATACTATACTTTTCATTTGCTCATTTTAAACAATCATTTTAGTAATGAATGAAAATATATACAGTATCAAGACTATTTTATTCTATATTGTTTGCCAAGATATTTATTTATCATTTTTAATTCTTTGTGTATGAATGTATTGCCTGCATGCATGTAAGTACATCCATGTTGTGCCATGAACATGGAGGTCAGCAGAGGGAGCCATATCCCCTAGAACTGGATTTACAGATGCTTGTAAGCTGCCAGGTGGGTGCTGGGAACTGAACCCAGGTCTTCGGCAAGAGAGCTAGTGCTTTTAACTGCTCAACTATCTTCATCCTCTTATTTTATATTTACATAGTAAAATTTGTGTTTGAGAAATATTTTGTTATCAAAGCTTCATGTACTTAATTTAATGTAGAAATATCAAGGAGAATCATCTTTTCAATACATATGTGGAAAATAAACACATACATATATTTGTTTTGTTGCATTTATCCATATACAAACTTTATTGAGTGAGTTTTACTGTACACAATGAAAATGATAAGATAATAGAATATACATATTCTTTTTTAGTTTTAATTACTTATGTTTTGTTTTTTTCCTTAAATTTTTATTGAACATTTGTACATTTCATCCAATGTTTCTTAATCAAATTTAGACCTGTTTCCCCATCCTTGTCCTCCTCTGCCAGAACTAGTGCATTCTGCCATACATGTTAATCCTCTCTTGCATATTTTTCTGTCTTTTTTACATTTTTCGATGCAGAAGTTTACTGTTTTAGTCGGTTCTTCGAACAAGTCTTTTGTTGTTGTTGTTCCCTTTAATTTTATATTGCTCCAAAATATGCATATATAGACTCCACGCACATACCTAAATTACAAAGTCTGAAAATAAACTATAGGTCAATTCCAAAATACGTTTAGGAATTCACATATTTTGTGCTTTGTGGAAAATTTTAATTAAATTTTTGTGAATTTCATGCAATACAATACATTTAGACCCCCACCTCTATCCGAACTTCCAACAGGTACCCCCCCACCTGGATTTCATGCATTCTGTCATTTTTGTTCCCAAATGTCCATCAGTGTGCATCCACTGAGGCCTGGTCAAACTATCTGACATCACTCCCTTAAAGAAAACCAACTCTCCCTCTCTTAGCCATCATCAGTTGCAAAGAGTTCCTCAGCTAAGGCTGGGGCTTCTTACCCATTTCCCCAGTTCTATGCTGGGTTTTTGTTTGGTTTGAGTTTGCTGGAACCAACTCAAGTGCCCCTCGACCGATGACTGGACAGAGAAAATGTGGTACATCTACACAACGGAGTTTTATACAGAGGTAAAGAAAGATGACATCATGAAATTTGCAGGGAAATGGATGGAACTAGATTTTGTGCTAAGTGAAGTAACATATTCCCAGTAAAACAAAAGAAGAATAGTATCCCTCATCTGTGGATGCTAGTACCAAGTAACTTTTGGAAAACAAAATGAGCAACCTTAATGTTATATTCCTCATGATCTAAAGACAAATGTGCTCTTGTATTGTGAATTCCTAAACAGGTTCTAGAGCTGACTTAACACTTATTTTTAAACCTTGGAATTTCAGTATATGATGGAGGGTATGTGTGCATCTTTTAGAATAATATGAGATTAAAATGGAAAGATGCGAATCAAGAAATATGACATGGTATTCACATTTTAACAGTAAAGTTGCATGCAGGTAAAAAGAAATATTACTTTATATTCTTAAATTATATAGCAAGTTGATGCATGTTTATTTATTTCTTTTTTATGTGTATGAATGTATTGTCTGCATGTAGGTCTGTGCACCCATGTCGTGCAATGCCGCGGAGGTCAGAAGAGGGTGTCGGATTCCCCTGGAACTGGAGTTCTCGGAATTGGAGTTACAGACGGTTCTCAGCTGCCATGTGGGCACTGGAGATTGAACCCGGGTCCTCTGCAAGAGCAGTCGGCGCTCTTAACAGATAGGCCATCCCTCCAACCCCAATTATTTTACTTTTAAGAAAGGAATTTATTATTTCTCATAAATCGTGTACAAAAGTCAACTCTAAATGGATCAGAGACCTCAATTGGAAACTGAATCTCTGAAAATGTTAGAAGGAATCATTGGCAGTAACCTACAAGATAAAGGTGTAGGAAAAGACTTTCTAAATCAGACAGTAGCTGTGCAGGAAATAAGGTCAACAATCAATGAGTCAGACCTCATTAAAGTAACAAGCTTCTCTACAGCAAAAGAAACAATTAAAGAAGTGAAGGGAATACCCACAGGGTGGGAGGAACTCTTCAGCAGTGACACATCTGAAAAAGGTTTAACATCCAGAGTATATAAACTACTCAAAAAACAAAGAACCAAGAAAAAAATGACCCAAATAAAACATGGGCTAAAGATCTGAACAGAGACTTCTCAAGAGAAGAAATAAAGATGAGTAAGAAACGTCTTAAAAAGTGTTCAACATCATTAGTAATTGAGGAAATGCAACTTAAAACCACTTTAAAATTTCATTTTGCACTGTTAGACAAATGTTGTTTAATAGTGGAGCGGTTGGGGGAAAGAGGAACACTAATTCACTGCTGGTGAGATTGTAAACTCATGCACCCCTATGGAAAGCAGTGTGGACAACTCTTAAAAAACCTACCAGTCATAACACTCCTGGGTGTATGGATTCATACTGTAGCAGTGATATGTGCACAACATAGTATATTGCAGCTCTCATCACAATAGTAAAGAGCTGGAAACAACCCGTGTTCCTCAATTGATGGTGGACAATGAAAATGATGTACATTTACACAATGGAGTTCTATGCAGCAGTAAAGAAAGACGACATCATGAACTTTACAGGCAAATGGATGGAACTAGAAGCTGTTATGCTCAGTGAAGTAACACAGTCTCTGAACAAAGACATATGGTATCCCTCATTTGTGGATCTTACTACCAAATTCTTATATGTAAGTCAAGGTGGGTAATTTGTTAGTAAAAATAATACCACATTGACTGATATTACTATATAGTTTTATATTTTAAATGAAGGAAAGAATTTAGGTTTCCATTTTATTTCTTGTATATCTCATGTACATGAATCATGGTTTGAGGGCTCATTTATCATCTCACCTTTCAAAGTGAAGTTAATATAGAATAAAATTCTACTCATTGTCTACATGTCATCTGTATATCATATATCTTTCTATTATATATCAAAACATATCTATCATCTATGTATCTAACTAGTTATCTATCATCTACAAAACTATCTGTTTCTGCCTACCCATCCTATATCTGATTACAGCAAATTCCCATAAAAATAGAATTTTTTTGATATAGTGAGGTGAGTACTCCAAATACTGCCTAATCTGTGAGATTCTTTTTCTGAGAATAGGAAATATTTTGGATTTTGAAAACCAACTAAACTAAACTAAATCAAAGCCTTATGCTTTAATGGTATTTTTGGTTTATTACCATCACACAATTAATTTTTAATGCTTATGGATGTATAAATATCTATATGATGGAGGGAGATTTTATTGAAAACCCGTTACTAATAGTTTTAAATAAACTGAATTGACAAAGCTAGAAATATCAGGAGGTCAAGGCCAGACTCAGCTATGTAGTCATTTTGAGGGCAGCCTAGATTGCATGAGAGCCTATCTCAAACAAAAACAAAAACAATGGTGAAGTTAACACTATCTATGAAAGCCAAATCAATGACGAGTATAATTCTCAAAGGATATATATATATATATATATATATATATATATATATTTCTCAAAGGATATATATATATACATATATATGAGTATGCACATTTAGATTGAATGTGAACATTTTTTGACATTAAAATTTCTCTTTTTATAGTAAAAAGGAAAAGCAGAATCAGATTTTTATGCTAGATGTCTTGAAAAAGTCTGTGCAACTCTCTACAGGGCACATGCAGATATTTTAACATGAAGAGCCAAAAATATGGTAACTATCACGCAGATTATTCAATGAATTGTAACCTCTAAGCAAAGTAAACATAATTTACTTTTTAAAAATGTTAGAAATCTTGGGGCTGTAGTTGACCCAGTGGTTAAGAACACAGGCTGCTCTTGCATAGGACCCGGGTTCAGTTCCCAGCATGTAATATTGTAGCTAACAACTGTCCATAACTGCAGTTCTAGCAGATCTGACACTGTCCTCTAATCTCCATGGGCACTGCATGATATAGGTGCACTTATATACATGCAGGCAATATAATCATACACATAAGAATAAAATAAATATAAATAAAATAGTTTTAAAAAGAAAAATGTAAGAAATCCCAAACCTAAAATTTGGGGATATAAACCAGAGCCCATTACATATATATATTATAAGTATATATATATTTGTAATTAAGTTGTGTGGTGGTGCAAGTGGGGAAAGTGCAAGAATAAGGGAAAGGGATCTAAATACCAATTAAAAAAAAAACGAAATACCAAAATAATTGAATAAATTTTAAATTTAAAAATGTAAGTCAAAGGTATAACAGTTATGAAAAATGTTACTCGGTATTGTTCAAAAAACATGTTAAGGCTAGTAGATAAATAAACATATTTTTGGACAAAGAAATCAAAAGTCTTTAGGAATAGAAGACATGTTTTTATAATCATATTAGGCAATACTGTTGTTTACTATGTTCCAGCTTTCCTGGAACTCACTCTGTGACCAGGCTGGACTGAACTCACCAGAATCCCCCGCCTCTGCCTCACCAGGTGCTGCAGATAAAGCGTGCGCCACCACACCGGCTAAAAATAGTTTTTATTATATGTTAGTCTTCCTTTAAGTGAAGTAACATGCTATTATTTCTCTTTACAGATGAGGAATCAGGGCTTATCTGAGTGTGTTGGACAATAAACAAGGATCTTACTTTTTCCCTTCTTGTCAGTACTGTTCTTGGCCATGGGTGTGTTACATATATTTCCTTTTGTGATCTTTATATGTATTGTGCCTTAAGTGTAGATTCCCCCTTTTCCACCTTCTCTCAGTTTTTTGGTAACATTTTAGTGGTCACTTCTCAATTAATGATATTTATCTGAGGAAGCCCCTATAACTGTTTAGCCTCTTTGAAGAAGAATCCCAGTTATAATGCCAAGAAAGAAAATTAGTTGTTATCTGCCATGCTCAATGTTCACTGCAATATGTTTCACAATAGCAAAGATATGGAAACTACATGATAAGGCCATGAAGAATCTAAATGAATAAAGAAAATTGTTGTGCATATCCACAAAAATACTTTGCCAAAAAAAGGATGGAATCCTTTTAACATGCAACAACAATGATAAGAATTAAGGTTCATTATGTTAGGTAAAAATAAGTTACCACAGAAAACAAGTACCGATATAACGTAGCTTATGTGAATCTGACAAGTTGATCTTATAGAACTCATGAAAGAGTAAAGAATGGTAGTTAGCAGACACTGGAGAGAAGAGGAAGGTAGAAAGCATAGTAAATTGTTGCTCAAATTAGTAGTGTCATTATACATCTGAAAACAGAAGTCTCGAAGTTAGATTATTGCATAACAGAGTTTACTAATAGAATAATCATATTTTTTCATTTATAACAATTTTTTATAAAAGGATTTTTAAGGTTTTCACCATAAAGAATGTTATATAGGATAAATAAATTTACATTTCAGCAGATTAAAGTATTGTAGAAGGTATGTATCTATCAAAACCCCACATATTGCTATATTAATAAAAGACTTGAATTGATATGAGATATGAACGTAGAAAGGAGACTACATAGAAGAATAATGGTAATTGGGGGTTGGGGCAAAGAGATGGAGAAGATGTAGAGAGGAGGTGCAAAATAAAAGTAATAAGCTTCACTATGTTTTTTTCATACTTACTTTGCCCCTCCTCTCTACCTTTTATGCCCTACTTTAAAAAGCAGATGTAATAATAAAATTATACTGCAAAGGTACAGCAGTTCCTAGCAATAGAAAGTCTCTCCAAATGTATAAAATTATATTTAATATTATATATATATATATATAATACTCATTTTTCTGCAGTGTAAATAAGTAGCTCAGGGAATTTCCTGTAAGCCTTAAGCAGTGATTCTGCTTTTATATTTATGGTTAAGTCTGTAGTCCATACATAACTTGTGCAACAATATAAAATAGTACTAAACATTGATCATTTTATACACCTTTACTATGTAAAACTATAAGCATAAGTTTTCTGAATGCCATAAACTAGGCCCAAAAAATTGATAAGCACCCAGGAATTCCCAAAAGAAAATAATCCAATGAGAGCCAAGTGTGAGAGTGAAGAAATAGATGATGCAACAAAAAAGTGGTTCTTCAAGGAACCTAAAAAACTCCATGTGGAAAAGAAGGATGCCTTATCTTTAGCCCATATTACATGTGTGTGGAAAACATATAGCAGGGGCTCCATAAATGTATTTTGAATTTCTCAAGCTTGGTGAAACAAGAGTTGTGGTTAGAAGGCATGAGGGGAAGGCATACTATTGTTATAAGCAGAATAAAAAGAGCTGAAAGGAAAGAAGAAAGCACAGTGCCAAGGGTGGCAAGATCTAACTGCACGAGGTCTAAGATCCAAATATCAACAAATGGGAAATTAAAAAGCTTCTCCAAGTAAAGGAAAATATAAGCAGAGTGAAGTGATGCCTACATAATGGGAGATTAAACAACCTTGCAGGAAGCTAGTCTCTGGAGATAACTGACTCTCCCTCCCTCAACATGCATTTATTGCCTGTACCTCTTGAGGTAGGACTCTGTGACAGTCTCTCTATGGACTTTCACACAATAATAACAAAAGAAGAAGACAAGAAATGGGAAGAAGTGGGGGTAAATTGGATGACATTATCAAAAATTAAAAAATATAAATGAATATATTTTCGCTTTATTTTAAATTTATGTGTATGTGTGTAAGAGCACCCATGTTGTGCAAGGTCAGCAGAGGACAGAAGTGTCTTGGATCCCTTAAAAGTGGAGTTATGAACAGTTGTTAGCCACTATATGGATGCTGAAATTCAAACCCAGTTCCTCTGTAAGAATGGTGACTGCATTTAATTGCAGAAAGAACCTTCTCTACAGCCTCATAAATATAATTTTTTAATTCAGAAAAATCTTTGTTACCTATACTTTACATAGGGGATTAATATGTTAGAATACTTAAATAGCTGTAAAACTAATCACCACAAAATAAATGGTATTCTCAATAGATGGACTAAGAAACGGAAAAGATAATTCTTAATAAAAGAAACATAAATGTTCAATAATTATTTTTTAAAGTGTTCAGCATCCTTAGAAATTAAAGAATTGGAAGTTAAAAGTACTATGGTAGTTCATTTAATCCCAGTCAGAATAGCTGTTATCAAAAAAGCAAATGACAACTAATGTTGACAATGATGTGGGAAAAGAGGAAAACATAAACATTGCTGTTGAGATTGTAAAGTATAAACCATGAAAACTATGTATTGAAAACTATGAAATGAGCATGGAGGTTTTCCAAAGCAGAAAAAAAGAGCATCATGTAGCCTAATTATATCACTCCTATATATACACCCAAAGGATTCTAAGTCTTGAAACAGAGATACTTGCAAATCCTTATTTATTTCTTCATTATTTGCATTAGGAAGGAAATGGAAAAAATCTAGATACCCACAGTCAGTTGACTGGATAAAGAAAATGTTGCATATATGAACAGTGGAATTTTGTTCAGCTGTAATGATGAAGAGCAACAAGATGGGAGGAGTAGAGAGAAAATAAGTTCTCTCTGGATAGTGCCAAGTGGGCCATCTTAAACACAGGTACACGTGAGCACCAGTAAGTATTACATATGTATGTATATATGAGTGTGCATTTATAAATGTATATGTAACAATAACAAAGAAGAAGACAAGAAATTGTGAGGGAGTCACAGGGACATGGGAGGAATTGAAGGGACATGGGAGGAGTTGGAGGGAGACTGGGAGAGGTGTAAATAATGCAAGTACAGGGCTGGAGAGATGGCCTAGCGGTTAAGAGCGCCGACCGCTCTTACAGAGGACCCGGGTTCGATCCCCAGCACCCACATGGCGGCCGAGAACCATCTGAAACTCCAATTCCGGGAGAACTCCAGTTCCAGGGGAATCCGACGCCCTCTTCTGACCTCCTCGACATTGCACGACATGGGTGCACAAACCTGCATGCAGACAGTACATTCATACACATACAGGAATAAATAAAATTAATAAAAAAATTAAAAAAAAAGAGAAATCCTTTAACAAAATGTGTCACCTCACTGCACTGGATAGAACTCACATTCGTGAAAGTCCGTATAAATGTAGCGTATGTTGAAAAGCATTTATCTACAAATCTGAACTGGTATACCATCAGAAGTATCACAGTAGAAGAGTACATTATGAGTGTGGGGAATGTAGGAAATCCTTCACAAAGAAATTCAATCTCACTGAACACCA
>VZQC01003719.1:237888-286071 GCA_009823505.1 Rhizomys pruinosus | reverse complement strand
CCCCCCCCTGCTGGATGGTGGGACCAAGGGGCTGTGTGGGTTTGGACACGACTGCTTGCAAACTGGTTTTACATGAAGGATGCTTGTACTCATAAATTATAACTTATTGCTAAAAAAATGGAAAAAAAAACTGAGAGAAACATGTAGGACAGTTATGGCAGAATGCATGATCTGGGATGGGGTGGGGTGGGTTGGGGTGGGGGGAAGGGAAGGGGAAATATGCCTGAACTGAATTGGAAAATGATGTATGAAATACACAAAGCATCAATAAAAAAAAGAAATGTAGGTCGTAAAATGTTTCCTCAAGACATCTAAATGAAGTGTTTAGGAATGTTGTAATTTAATTTTACTACTTTACTGAATTATTCTGCTGAACTTTTTTTTATTAAAAGGATTGAGAAAGGTTTGCACATCTCTCAGCTCTCACCAGAGAAGCCTGTTCTTGCAGCATATGACAATATAGATAGAGGCCCACAAATGGTCGTTGGGCCGAGAAGAAGAGACTGAAAAGTGCTCAACCCCTAAATTGAACACCTATACCACACCCTCACCTACCAAGGTTCAGGGATCAATATGGAAGAGGAGGGAAAGAATGAGTTTAAGAGCCAGCGGTGGTAAGTGAATACAAAGAAACCATGTTTTCAGGATAGCACAGGGTAATGACACATGAACCCACAGCTCTTGTGACAGCATATGCAAGACCTGTGCAAGCCCAAGCCAGACAAAAACCCAGCATGGATGGGGGATCATTCAAGAAACTCTAATCCTAGCTCAGGATATATTGGCAATTGAACGCTTTTAGGAGAGGGAAAATCCATTTTCATTAAGATTATGATGCCACAAAGGTTAATCAGACTCTAACTGGTATGGACCCATACCCCCAAACATTTGGGGAACCCAAATTAGACACCAAGGGCTTTTAAAAATGGACTAATAATAGAAGATATGAAACTGGGAATAGCAAGGTAGGGTGTATATGGGAATGGGGTGTATATGATCAAAATGTATAAAAATCTGAATCAAAATTATTTTTATATATTTCATAGTAGTTTAAATGGAATAAGTTTAGAAATATGGTCAATTAATTTTGCTACTCTTCTGAAATTATAAAGTTCTTATTTTAAAATATATGTTTATTTTTAAAATATGTGTATGCAGGTCCTGAAAAGGACAAAAGAAGGCATTAGAGATCCTGTGACTAGAGTTACAGAGTGTTATGAGACACCATGTGGGTACTGGGAACTGAACGTAGGTGTCCTTCAAGAGCAGCCAGGGCTCTTTAGCACTGAGCCATTTCTCCAGTCCAGTAATATTCTTGTATTGTTGTATTTGAACTAATGAAACTGCCAGGCATGGTGGCACATAATTTTAATCCCGCATTTGGGAGTTAGAGGCAGGTAAATCTCTGTAATACTGAGGACAAGTTGGTGTATACACTGAATTCCAGATCAGCTACAGCTATAGGGAGACCCTGTCTCAAAAAAAATCTGAGTCAAATTAAGGAAATATAGTTACTATATTTTATCATATTAAATTTTAATAAGATGAGAAAGCAGTTCCTGAAATTTGTTTTTAATAAATATTGGAAAATCTCTCTCTCTCTCTTTCTCTCTCTCTCTCTCTCTCTCTCTCTCTCTCTCTCTCTATANAGTAATAAATGAAATATTAATGATTGATAATATTGATGATATATTGCTATCTAAGTTGGTGTCGAAAGGTGTCGTTTTGCTAGTTACTGGCCGGGAAATAGTGGCAGGATAGGGGAAAAGGGATCTAATTTCCTAATATCGTGCATACTTAACTCGATACTAATTGCGTGTGAAAAATCTCAAAAATAACTTGAAATAAAGTTTTGAGAAGATTTATTCAAGAAAATCGAAGCTAGGTATAAACAGTATGGATTAAATGGTTCTACGGCTATTAGTTCAAAAAAACATGTAGAAGGGCTAGAGTAGATATAAAAAGTAAAACGATATTTGGAAAAGAAATACATAATAATCTTATAGTTGATAAGAAGTACATGATTGATTGAATCATAAGAGTCATTAATTTAGCAACATACTGTTGTGTTACTATGTTCGCAGGCTGTCCTGGAACTCACTCTGTAGACCAGTTGAGCTGGCTCCCTTAACTCTCACAGAGACCTCTCACGAGCCTCTTAATGTGGTGACCCAGGTTGTAGGAATTAGAACAGGCGTTGCCGCCACCACCACCGCGATCAGCTGAGAAAATAGGACGATAAAGTGAATTGCGTTAGTAGCAATTGGCCTCATTAAGGAAAGTACATGCTATTAATTTTTCTTTTACACCCAGTGGAGTATGTTTAGGGAAGTCACGGAGGCTTATCTTCTGTGGTGTTGTATGGACAATAATCAAGCATCATTACATTTTTCCGACTTGCTTGTCAGATTACTTAGTTCGGTCGACCAACTAGGGCATGTCGTATACCATAATATCTTTTATTTGTGGGATCTTAATCTAGAGTACTTGTGGCTCTAAGTGGTTAATTCTCCCCCATTTTCACCTATTCTCTCCAGATTTGTATGGTGATCGGTAACATACACATGTTTAGAATGTCAGAACTTCGTAAGGTTATACTTATGCATATTACTGAGTGAAGCCCCTATAACATTTTTAAGCACTCTCTTGAAGAATGAAATCCCAGTATTAAAACCCATAAAACAGCCAAAAATTTGAGCATGTATATCCGCTTATGCACTGTTCACATTGCAATATGTTTCACCAATAGCTAAATGGACTCCTATGGAACTACATATCAAGAGTCCATAGAAAATTAGAGCAAATTTTCATTGCAATAAAAAAAAATCATTGTCTCGTGACATTATCTTCACCAACAAAAAATAACTTGCCACCAAAAAGGATTTATGGCATCAACTTACTTGCAAAGGAACACTCTGATAGATTAATTAAGGTCTTACATGTCTATGTTAAGTAAAATAAGTTAGCCATCAAAAACAAGTACGAGTAATTTACACACTTTTTTTGTAACTTAATGTGGAATCTGACTAAGTTGATCTTATGATAGAATACTCGCATTGTACCAACCGAGTAGTCCTGCAAATCCGTAAGTTAGCAGACACTGTGAGAGGGAAGAGGAAGGTACTGAAAAGCAATCGGCTGAATTATGTGGAAATATCTCAGTTTATTATGAGTGTCATTATAGCATCTGACAACCAGAAGTTCTCTCCGAAGGTTAGTAAGTTTATCACCATTGCATCAACAGAGTTACTACTTTTGGATTCAAAATAACATATTTTTTCATTCCATAACACAAATTTTTATAATAACATGAGCGCATTTTATCCGGTTTACTTCACCTATAAAAGATTGTATCATTTCTAGGGTTAATAATAAATAAATTTAATAAAATACAGTTATATAGAGAAGGTAGTTGATATCTATCACTAAACCCCCACTCAATTTGTATATAAGCACCAGCTATCTACCTACTATAACTTAAGAGAGACTTGAAATTGATCATGAGATAAATGAACGTTAGGGAACAGAACGGAGCTACAACATAGCAGAATTAATCAGGGGTCTATGGCGCGCGGGGCAAAGATCGATGGAGAGATGTTAGAGCAGGACGGATTGCAACAAACTAAAAGTACATACCAGGCTTCCGAGCTGATAGTTTATTTACATACGTTACCTATTATGCACCCTCCTCTCCTACAAACTGACTCTCCCCTTTATTATCCGTCTCACTTTCAAATAACTTAGTCATGATCGTAATATAAAAATAACTACTTACTGGTCCACAACAGCGTATGATACAGCAGTTTCCCTTAGCATTATGAAACAGTCTCCTTCCACGATAAGAATAAAACCTAGTATAGACTATAACTACTCCATTCAATTAATAAATGACCTCTTCTCTCAAAATCTATTAAATGATCTATTGGAATTGATATGATAACTATTATTATGGGTAGCATGTTAAAATGAATATATTGCCAGTTTTTATCCGCAATGCAGGCTGTTATAATCAATGTAGGTCAAGGGTGGACACCTCCCTTTCCCTGTAAGCCTATATACCAGCCAGACACGTAGGTAGATTCGTTGCTTTTTCATATATATTAGGTGGTTCAAAATGTCTTTGTACCAGAGTCCCATACAATTTGAAACTTCCGTCTGTCGCACAATTATCAATACATTAACGTCAACATTTAAAATATCACTTTTCTGCATTGATACTCTTCTCATATCACTTAGGTACTACTGTAAAACAATATAGAAAAGCATAGAGGTTTTACTGAATGTCCATTAATACTTAGAGCTCGGCAAAGAGATTGTATACGTCACCCAGGAAATCCACTCAATAAGAATAAGAGAATACTTCCAATGAGAGCCAAGTGTAGAGTAGCTGAACAGTAAAATCAGTATCGCACTCAAACAAAAAGAAAGCCTGAGTATCCTATCAAGAACCTCTAATAAAAACTCCATGATGGAAACAGATAGGTATGCCTTATGGTAATAGCCCATATTTACATGTGTGGGAAAACATATCTATAGCAGATGTCGGCCTCCCATAAGTGATTTGTATGAGATTTCCTCCAGAGCTTGTCATTACACCAACGCATGTTAAAACCATGATGCACTGTGGTTCAGAAGGCAATGAGGGGAAAGCACCATTAACTATGTATAAAACCAAGCAGAAATAGTAAAAAGGAGACTGACAAGGAAAGAAGAAAGCACTAAGTGCCAAAGCGGTGAAGATCTACTGCAAACGAGCTCTAAGAATCCATATTAAGGAATATCGAACAAGAGTGGGAATTTAACCAAAGTTCTCCAAATTAGGATGAAAGGAAAAAATAAGCAGAGTGAAGTTAATGCTATACATATTATGGGAGACATTAAAACAAACCTCTAGCAGGAACCTTATTAGATCTCTGATGATCAACTGACTGCTCCCTCCGGCTCATACATGACTTTAAAAATAAATACATTGCCTGTACCCTCTATAGAGGTTAAGGAACTCTTTTGTGACGAAGTCTTCTCTATGACTTTCCACACAAATAATAACAAAACAGACCAATGACAAGAAAATGCGGATAAGAAGTGGAGGTAAGTAGTAAAATGTGATGGACATAATAATCAAAAATTTAAAAAATTAAAATGAAATATCAATTCGCCAATTCTCCAATTTTAAAATTATATGATTTCATTTGTGTCGTACCAGAGCCACCCATGTTGTGTTTGACTTTAAAGGTCACCAAGCAGAAGGACAGATATGTCTGGATCCCTTTAAAAGGTCTGGGCGGAGTTGAGATTGTAAACCCAGTCTTGCTTATGGCCTAGCGTAATTGGTGGCTCGAACTTCAGAAACCCATTTCTCTCTATAAGAAATGTGATGACATGATTTAACATTTCAGAAAGAAGCCTATTCTCACCAGGCCTTCATAAATATAATACGTGTTTATAAGATATTCAGGAAGATTAATCTTTTGTTACCCTCACCTACTTCTTACTTATAAGGGGATTAAATATGTCATAGAAGTACTTTATAATTTATGCAACCCTGTATATAGGACTAATCACCCACAAATCAAATGGTTCATAGTACTCAATATATGATGAGACTAATTGACACAATAAACGCGTTAAAAAGAATTCCTTGAAAATCCAAAAACAGATAACATTAAATGTTCAATAATTAGGTTTTATTTGAAAGTTGGTCTCAGCATCCTGTGCATTTAAAAGAAGTGGTGGACAGTTAGATAGTTCACTATTGGTAGTTCATTTAATTCCCGTCCAGGAACTAGCTGTTTATCAAAAAGCACAATGTACCAACTAATGTTGACAACATGATGTGGAAAAGAGGAAAACATTAAACATTGCTTTGTTGACGATTGTAAGTATAATACATGAAAATACTATATATTGAAACTATGAAAGAGCATGGAGGTTTTCCAAAGCAGAAAAAAAAGAGCATCAGTAGCCTAATACTACACTCCTATATATATCACCCAAAGAGATTTCATAAAGTCTTGAAAAACAGAATGATACTTGGGCAAATCCTTAATTTTATTTATCTTTTCACCTATCATTGATTTAGCGAGAGAAAAGGAAAGAAATTAGAATACCACAGTCAGTTGACTGGATAAAGAAAACATGATCCCATGCTATATAGCAATGCAATCAGTGGGAATTTGATTCAGCCTTTAAGTATGAACCATGAAGTACAGAACAAGATGGCGAGCGGGAGTAGAGAGAACCAAATATAGAGTGGACATGCTGCATGGCATAGACTCCTTGGTAGCTTCCCAAACCTAATTCCACTCATCCTGACCATAAATAGTTTGCTCAGAAACATCCAGTGCAAGAAAGCAACCATTCAGCGTCTAAAACACTCACATTTGAGTACACGCTCAAGGCAGAACCAAACACAGTAGCCAAGCATATGTAAACAATGTACTATCATGGTAAATGAGTATCAGATATGAGTGTCTGCAAATTCTTTCATTAAAAGTAGTGTATAGCCCCTGCCTGAACAATAAATAAACAAAGAAAAGATAGACCCAAAGCAACATTAACTAGGAGGGTCACAGGGAATGGCGAGGAGAAAATTGGAAAGGGAAACATGCGAAGGCAAAAAGTAATAAAAAGAAGAAGACAGAAGATTCATAGGAGAGGATAGATATATAATCGCCAAAGTACAATGGGCTCCGGAGACGATGGACCTAGCGGTTCAACAGCGTGCCGCAGACCCGAAAATCTGTCTTACACTCCAATACCATAGAAAATAAACCAGAAAGGAGCAACCTGGAGGTTCGAATCCCCATCACCTTTACACATACATGGAGTATAGAATCCCAGCCGCCCACCGACGAACTCAAGCGGCTTTGAAACACTTTGAATCTCTATATAATTCCAGGAAAACTGCCGATTAGTTTCCAGGAGAACTAACCGAATCTGTAAGTGTACCCTTCTCCTTTGATCTTTTCCTTCCCGCAAAGGCCAGTCTCGCTGACAACGACTAGATGGTAAGCATTCAAACAGACCCCAGCATGCATAGACAGTACATTTGACTTTGCACAACAACAGAAATAAAAAATTAAATAATGCATGTAAATTCATGTGACCGAAACTCTCAAAAAATAAGAAAATATGTAATAATGAAAATAAAATCATGATATATGTAGGAATATCAACAGAGCAGCCCTATATCCTCTGTCCCTGTCCTAATACTCACCCTTATAACTCTTATAGAGACTGATCCTATGGATAATTATTCATATATCAATCTTCTAAAACTCATTCTATCATCTTATGTAACCTTATCTAATCCGATCAACTCCTACTTAATATATATTATGTATCTTGAAAACATCTCAAAAAAACTCTCATAGAGAAAATTGGCAATTCTCAACCGTCAGAATACAATGAGTGCATGTATTACTGAGTACTTCAATAATATTAAATACAAGTATTATGAATAGATATTGATTTAGATTACTATTAATATGCTAATAAGAATATAACATATTATCAACCATAATAAGTTAAGAAAGCTATAGTTATAAATGCACAGTCCTTATGTAACGTAGCATATGAGAAAACATATTCCATAAATATATATACATATATTCTGTACTAATACAATAGTAGCATATTATCCTCAGTCCAACTATAATGATTCTAAAAATCCTAAGAAAATTGCATCCTGAGAGAAATGGTGACTATTATAAGTCTGAGTCTGGACACCTGTACTTGATATAGAAAAAAAAGAAGTTAGGTGATCTCCAAGATAAGAATGTAGGACAAGGTCCACAAAAGTGGGACAATGATCGAGCTAATATTGGTATGAGGCGACGTGAAAACATGTTTTTGAAAACACAAGTGGTTTTGAGTACATGTGGGATGGAGGCACCACGCATCATAATTCTCTCATTATGGGGCTAGTGCCACACATCACCTGGAGTAGGTCTGTTCATATCGCTAGAGTTTTAAAGAAAAGCAGGCTTAAGAGGCTACATGGCGCCAGGCAAGCAAAGCCAGTAAGGCACCTTTCCTCCATGGACCTGTGCTTCTGGCAATCACCATCTTCCAACGGACACATGTGCGAGCAGTGTCTCCAAAGATCAATCTGTCGAGGTTTAGAAGTTTCCCAAAGGTGGAAGCTCAGGGCTTAATGGAATAGACTAGGCTTAGAGCTGAAGCACAGTAAGTGAGAGGAGCGCTGGAGAATGGAAAGGGCTTGTTGGGAACTCTCTAAGCCCAGCCCCCAGTGACATACTTGTCGCTATACCATTGCCTGCGCGCTCACAGGCAGTCTTCTCAATAGACTCTTCTCAAAGACCCGACTGCCAACCCAACTGGAGACATCATAGTATTTCTGCTCGTGTAATACTTGAAGTGGTCCTTCTATGATGAGAGAGTATCTTTCATTCCAAATACCACCATACATTTACTTATTATTGCCTTTCAGTCTTAATTGCCATGTAAAAAGTGAATAACACGATGTATGGCAGTTAATCACATATACTTAAGTACCAATTTAAAATGTGTTTAGATAATATTAAGCTTTATATGGTGTTTATGCTGACCACTCTAGTTCATTTAAAACTGAAAGCTATAGTGGTTAAAGAAGAAAATATTGATGATAGAGCCTAGTTTCCTCTCCCATCAGTTGCAGGCCAGTAAAAGGTTCCTTATGGGTGATCTTCTTTTCATTAAAGGCCCAAATTAAAATGTTTGTAGATAGCCTATCTCAATTAAACCATATTTTCTTATATTAATTGGTTGGAACAATAAATAACTCAAAGAAAGATTTAAATCTAAGTTTAAATAAGATTTCATTCTCTAAGAAAACTATAATCTTTGAATCATTATTAAAGATGCTACAGTTGGCAAGTCGCTATTTTAACTTGAATCTAACTTCCACATTCTTCCTCTCAACACTGCAGTGGTTCATACATATGTCCACGAACAATACTCCCAGATTTAGTAACGGTCCCGAACTTGGGCGCATGACCTATTCTGGACGCAGCTACCTGCCTGTGTAATGGCTCCATCTCTACTATGGTCAAACCTTTCACACTATTTTGCTAAATAACTACTTATAAGTTCTCCTTGAAGCCTATCGCCATTCATTCCCAGGATTTTAGGGTATTTGACCTGACACTGAGTTCAGTTACTTGGAAAAAGCTCTATCCCTGGGGTATTGAAAACAGTAGCAGAATTACCTACATAAGCTTGATACTTAATAGTGAACAATAATGCAACTTCTCTCTCATTAAAGGCGAATCCAAGTTGAATTAATATATTAAGACCCTAAATCATAGCAGGAAGACAGTAGGTCTACTCACAAAACATCCCTCAAAAGGCAGAAGGAATCAAGACTTAATCAGACCACCCGAAGAACGCCCTGAAAAGTCCTCATGGGTTGCAGATAGGTGCATTTCTGTACCCATGCACATACGCAACAATACTTAGAGAAGATAAAATAGCATGCCCTTACTGCCCTTGATGTTTTATTCAAACTGGGGAAGATAAAGCTCCAGCTTGAAATAAACTTATGAAACTCTTAAAGGTGATTCCTCACAAAACAATTTGCTTTGGAGACAGGGTGACAATGAAAAAGCAAAAGGCTGTACATTGGAATTCATATAAAATAGTATTCAAATCTCGAGACATAGATATTAGAATTGCTAACCATTAAAAAATCTGGGAGTCTCTTCGAAGAATCATTACAGAGGAACCTGTTCCTTGCATAGACAATAAGCAAATTGCTTAGAGTCCTTTTTCTAACACACCTATTCATAACCCAGGCAACATCTAGTACAGAGACCCTCTTACATCATTTTCTATACAACTACGACACTCCCCTGCAATGTCACTGAGACTAAGGAATAGTCAGTCAAGATATCCCAATATGCCTTTGTATTAAGTTATAGAAGATCAAGTTAAAAAGCCACAGAGGATGAGAGTTAAACACAGACGCAAATCCTGCGTGAATGCATTCCGATAAGTGAGGCACCAATATCATGAATTCTTCTGTGTTGTCCCAAATTCCTGGCTTGAACTCTACGGAGGTTATCATAGTAGCGGGTGCATGGACAAAGGTAATAGCATAACCCAAGAAAGGAGACCCTTTATCGGTAGGAAAATCATACTTAAGCAATACTCTCCTCCAAACAGAAAGGCGAGGCATACATAAGGACATGTGTGAATTTTGGAAGGTATCATTATTAGAACAATAGAGACCATAAGAAATTCACTATAAATATACAATATATATTATACACAATATGTATAGTAATGATTATTAAGAGGAGCAATCATTCTATTAATTACATGGACAATTGAAATGAATACTAGCTGATTGCAATCTGATAACATAAATTAAAGAATATGAATTCTAATATTTCATAAAAATTAACTATATAAAACAACTAAAATTTACTAGAACTTAAAAATATACGATACTAAGTATGCAGTGTAACATTCATTTGATATGTCTCCACCATCACGCCTAGCCTTTAAAAGGCATGTATGGTCATCTCTACTTAACGTACCGTTACGGCAGAAGATAAAAGGCGACAAGTGACAATAAGAATTTTCATGCTTGCACCTGCTTAAATAAATTAAAACCTTAATTAAATAGTAGGTCCCCCCCGTGCTGGATGGTGAGACCAAAGGGGGCTTGATGTGCCTGTGGAAACCAACGACCCATAAACTGCTTACATAAACTGGTAACCACCTGAAGCCAGATTCTTGTACTCATAAGTTATCATTTATTGCTAAAAAAATGGAAAAAAAAAACTATCAGTGAGCAAAAACATGTAGGGGACAGTTTATTGGCCCAGCCTGCCCCAGAATGATCTGGGATGCAAAAAAGAGAGGGGTGGGCTTTCAGACTGGAACCTAGGTTCCTCCTGATAGGATACTCAGAGGGTGGCGGGTGGTAGGGCATGCGAAGCCGCAGTGGGAAGTGATGCTTTATGCGGGCTGAAGCTGGGATTTGGGAACACCAAGGTATGGATTATGAGTATACACACCTCATATAGACGAAGCGACTGCGATCATATAAGAAATAACGAAAGAAACTGTCGCTCATTAACTGATAGTCAGGTCATCGTTCTATACCCAGCCTCATCATTGACTCTGTCTTTGATCTTAGCTATCAGGTATACTACACTGCACACAAAGAGAATCCACAGTCACAACGACGTACAATCCTAA
Organism: Rhizomys pruinosus; assembly: GCA_009823505.1. Taxonomy (NCBI): domain Eukaryota; kingdom Metazoa; phylum Chordata; class Mammalia; order Rodentia; family Spalacidae; genus Rhizomys; species Rhizomys pruinosus. The sequence goes on along the minus strand of VZQC01003719.1, from coordinate 274,863 downwards.
ACATTGACATTTTTCTGATGGCTTACTAAGAACTGCGGAATTGAGTAGCAGTATTTATTAGATGAGTAATTCAATATGTGAAATGTCACTATTTAATTTTTCAAACACACATTTAAACTAATGAAAATAATCACTATGTTCTGACTTGAATGGAATTCTTTCTAAAATTTGAATAATACCCAAAACCACGAAGAACTTGAGAAGGTTTTGACAAAACATAATATCTCTTACAATATAAGTTCCTATACACCATGTATTCTCATACAACAGGAGCAACACATGGACATAATCCCAATGCTATTATGCTGTTCTTGGTCTGCGGCCAATGCAAACTTCATGACAAAACAGTAATAAGACTAGAGAGCCCGACACTCGAGAGATGTACTATGGCTAATTATAAATGAAGAGCGGCTAATCTGGGCCGAGAAGAAGAGACTGAAAAGTGCTCAGACCCCCTTATAAGTTTTGGAATCACCCCAGACCCCAAATGATAATGAACCACACCCCTCCATCCACCTAATAAACAGTTCAGGTCATTGTTCCTATAATAATGTTCTTGGTTTCCAGGATGGAAGAGCGAGGCGATAAGGAACCATGAAGATGTTTACGGCAAATGCCAGCGAAGGAGATCTGGTCAGTGAATACAAAGAAACATGTTTTCACCGGAATGTGAGGCACCAGAGAGGATTTAATGACACATTAACACACAATTGACAAAATCTAATGTGACAATTGAGCATAATGCAAATAAAATACCTGTGCAAGTTCATCCGAAAAGGCCAGGAGAAAAAATGCCCTTATGTTCAAGAGCGATCATTAGGGAAGGTGAGTTAAGGGAATCCATTTTAACAAAGAAACACTTCTATAAAATATTCCATAGACTCAGGAATTGGATATAATTTGGTGCAAGTTATGATACGCATATTTATAAGGAGTGTGAAGGGAAAATCCATGGAATACTTTTTCATCCTAAGTGTTGTTATTTGCATTTATGCTCCGGAAGCTATAATGTAAGTAAATAATCAGGACTCTGAACTAAGAGTATTGAGTAGAATCCCTCCATACCCTCCCATAATATCAAATACCTTTGTGATAACCCAAAATTAATCCACTCAATGCTTAAGTATAAATTCCAATGGAGAAACTGTATGAATTTAATAGATTATAGAATAATGACAACTGGCCTAAAAATTAAGAAAGGGTTAGTGGAAATAGAATCATTATTAGGTCTAAAAGTATTGGAGTCTCTTAAAAGGCCATGTCCTATTTGAAAATCAAAACTTTAGTACAAATTCTGAACTCAAAATTATTTTCAGTAATATTACATTCTCATAGTAGTGATATAATGGAATAGTTTAATTAATGGTCAATTATCACTCGAGTCTAAAGCTCTTCTGAAATTATAAGAGTGGCGATCTTAATTTTTAAATACTAATCCCCATGTTTATTTTTACAAATATGTGACTGCGATAAGCGTACTTTTCTGTTGAAGACCATGGATCAGAAGTTAGGCTGCAGTTACCCGAAATTCTCCAACGTGTTGAACAATAGAAAGGTGTATACGAAGCAAAGATGTTTATTGATGACTTCTCATGTGAGAGTTACTATGTTACACCTTAAGAAAGTAGGCTGTATCCCTTCTTGACAGAGTATAGCAGCTTCCAGTTGGCTCTTTAGTATTCTTACTGAGCTCAGTTTCTCCTAAGTCCAGAAATAAATTTCAATAGTGTTAAATTGTTGTATTTGACACTATAAATTGATATACTGTCTCCAAGACAATGGTGGCCAACATAAAAAATTAATTAAAATCTATCCACGACACATGTGTGCAGTGTACCTCTGAAATTTGGGAAATTTGCCTAGTGGCGTTAGGACGTCTTAGAGTGATCAGGTTAATTATATTCTCATAGATAAGAAATAGACTAGACGGAACAAAGTTGTGATTGTGAGTACATCTGATATTCCAGATCTTAAGCACATAACAAGCTTACTTTTGGTGATTGTATCGACTCAACCTCTGTCTCCAAAAAAATAAAACATCTGAGTCAAATATTTAAGGACAATAATGTTTGATAGATAGTTTACTTGGAGACTATTTATATCATAATTAAAATCCTCTTATAATAAAAGTATGAGTGTTACCCAAGACTAGTTCCTGATACCATTCTTGTTGTTGTTAAGTAATATTGGAAAAATTCTCAGTGCTCTCTCTCCCTCTTTTCATCTGCGCCTCATCTTCTCTTCTCTCTCTCTCTCTCTCATGCTACAATGCGATATAACTATATAAATAAACTTAACCTAATTATAGATAGATACATATTAGTTAAGTATCTAATATAACACGAATACTTGAAAATAGAACCTACACCATAATAAATATCAATGAAAGTATAAAAGATATAAATTAATACATATATACTAATAAATCATATAATATTAAATATAATATACACTCTATTATGATTGTATTGCAATAATAATCTAAACAATAAACCTGAAAGAAATATACCTATATCGTGAGATATAAATCCCAATACATATATCAACAACTATTATGGTAAATCCAATATTTTTAATACGCATTGTGTGGTAGAGATTTACTTGGGTTAAATGCCATTATAAGAAATAAAAAATTTTTTTAGAAAATAGAGCGAATATTACTATCACTCACTACTACGGGAAGTTTAACAAGCGCCACACCACAATTACTTTCCAACGTTTTTGGGTTACTTAATTTCACAGTATCACAGTCAAGCTGAGACAATGACACAATTTTCACATTCGCTTAGAATGAATAGTCACATCAGATACAGATATTGTCTACTGAAATTAAGACATACGTACATCCAACGAAATATACACAAACATAAGGAGCACCCAAAATCAATAAAAAGAGAGCAATACCTGAACTCTACCAGAGTATCAATTTAATATATTGTTCAAAAATGCACAATGCTATTATCATGTTATTGTATTGAGTGAGTCCCCGAAAAAAAAACAAACAGATTGTTACCAAAAACCCATACTTCTTTTCATTAAACTAAAGCTATAAGGAGTACTAGGAAAAATTAAATCCCCACAGTACAACAACTTCCAAAGAAGGTACCATACTGGTTCACATATTGACATAGTTATAGATATTTATGAAACTTAAAGAAATACAGTAACTTTATTACATTTGAACCAAAATTAACAAACTAATACTCGCCATGTGTTAAGCTAGAACGATAATTTGAAATAATAATTTGATACATCCTTTTTTACTAGGAATTTGCACAGACACACACCCAAGCCCCCAAAATATTGACTCGTTTACTGTTGTTGCATATGTGCACAACCCCACTGCGTTGAAAAATCACATGTCATTCATAGCAAGATTAACAGAAGTTTCGTGTGAGGAACCGAAATTATAGAGACTCTTAGCGAATTAAAGAATTTTCTATTTTTCATTCCTAGGTTTAAACATCACCTTTGGAACTTAAATAGATTTACTAAGGGAGGTAATAAAGAACATATTATTAACTTCGTAAACACCTTCACAGTACAAGAAAACCACACTCGAGAGACTATTTAAATCTTCGTGAAGCCTTCACTCAAATTTAACTAGTTCATTTTTTTATTTAAGTGTTATCTTATCATTTATGTCTCCTCTGAACACTAATAACGCCATACCCCATTCATATTTATTTATTTATTTTATATGTGTGTTTGCCTGCTTGTGTGTAAGTGTTCCTGTGTAATGCAATGCCCAGAGATGCCAGAAAATCATGTCAGGTCCACTGGAACTATGGTTATATTAGGAAACATGGTAGTTAGCTATCATGTGGGTTCTGGATCATAAGATCTCATTTTCTTTTTTTAGCCTTTACTCTTCATAATTTATAATTCAGCAAGTCACTACTCAGCTTTTCTGTTGCGAGTATAGGAGCCACCCAGCATAGCAATTTAGGTGATTCATGTGCCTTGGGTGCCTTAGATTTATACATTGATATATTATTTATTTATTTATTTGAATAGGTTTCAATTTTTGAAAATCCATATAACATGATTATTTATATTTTTGAAATAGGTTTCCAATTGAAATCATTAGACATACTGGTTTCTACGGCGTCTTAGCCATTCAGAACAATACATGCACAAATTACAGTTACTTGGGGATATCCTTTTATCTTAGTCTGAATAGCTAAGATTAATAGAATACAGCAAAATGAGGGCCTGGAGAGATAGCCTATCAGTGAAGAGCACCGACTGCTCTTGCAGGGGACCGGGTTCAATCCCCAGCACCCACGCAATGCGCTGTGCACTTTTTCTCAGGTAACCGTCTGTATACTCCAAAATTCACAGGAGAAACCCTAGTTGCCAGAGGGAATCTGGACACCCTCTTCTGACCTCTGCTGGCATCTGCACAACACGAGGTGCACCAAACCTGCATGCAGACAGTACATTCATACACATTAAAAAATAAATTAAAAAATAACCCATGGCTGATGCACAAATCTGACATCCTCTACGGGTTAGATGTTATTAAGCCCACAGTAAGACCCTGTCATATTTTAAAACCACGGGCTGGGAAAAAATAGTAAATATCATGCGAGATTAAACATATATCCAAACATTGTCTTTATGCTAAAGTAACCTACCATAACTGCTGTTTAAATACCTATATAAAAAAATACCTATATATCTAATTTGCTTGTTCTCATTAGTAGATCAAAAGGTTTACTCTGGAACACAAGACTGTCAGCCCATGAAAGGAAACAGCCCAGATATGACCAGAGTCCAAGTCAACAGCTCCAGAGAGAGATGACAGTTTTACTTCTCATCCAACTATGCCCCTTTTCTCGCCTAGGGAACAACCTCGGAGAAAGGGGGAGTGCGTGGCTTAGAATTGTAAGGCTGTCGATTGGGGAACTCCCGTGAATGGTGAAACTACAGCCAATGTAGTATGGACACTCATTTGATCAACTTGATTGAACAAAACCTGTCACCCCCCAACTGGATGAAGTACGGACCTGTAGGAGTTTTGGTCACTATCACACCCTCGACAATCAAGGTTTTGCATGAAGGACGCTTATACTCATGGTATTATTTCACTTATTAGCTAAAAATGTAAAAAAAAAAAAACTGAGAGAAAGATGCAGGAGAGTTATGGCAGAATGCATGATCTGGGATGGGGTGGGGGTGGGGGGGAGGGAAAGGGAAATAAGCCTGAACTGAATTGGAAAAAATGTATGAAATGCACAAAGCATCAATAAAAATTAATTAAAAAAAATAAATAAATAAATAAAATTTAAAAAAAAGAAAGCAAATAAAAACAAATGCTGGCACTGATAGAAGCACCTTTTTAACTGTTGATGGGAATATAAACTGGTGTAACCATTATGTCAAAATTATGAAGGTTCTTCAAAACAGCAGAAATAGATCTACCATATGACTCAGGTATACCACTCCTGAGCACATACACAAGGTCTATACCCTACTAAAGACATTCTTGCTCAGTCGTGTTTATTGCTGCTTTATTATCAATGGCTAGGAAACAGATTAGATGCTCATCAACTGATGAATGGACAATAAAAATATAATACATATGTACAACTGAATTTTACTCAGATGTAAAATTTTAAATTATAAATGGATGGAGCAGAACAGAATTATACTGAATAAAGTAACCTAGACCCAGAAAAACAAAGGCCACATGCTCTCTCTCATGTATGTTCCTAGCTTCAACACTTCCAATTTCTGTATTTAATTTTGAGTACCTATACAAGCCAGGATAGTACAGAATTTCATTTCAAGAGGGAGTTCAAAATAAGGGAGGGAGATAGAGGAACATAGTGGAATGGAGGAGATAATGGAAATAATATCAAGACGTCTAAGTAGGAGAGGATAAAGGGAAAGGAAGGGAAAAAAGAAGGCAAAGCATGAAGAATAAGTAATACTAAAGCTGTTTGGAAAAAAAAAAGAAGAACATACATTATTTTATAAGCTTCTTAAAATTCAAGTTAACCTACATGTGGGTGGGATTATTCTCCTCATAAAAGCCATGGATTATCAAACAAAAAGCCAAGTGCCAGGTGGGAGATGCTGTTCTTTGATTTGTTGATAAAGGGGGCCACAGAGAAAACCCAAAACAATACAAGCTGTTACCATTGCTTTTGACTGCCAGTCAAAACATGATGCTAAGACTTTTTTGCTGGACATTTCAAATTTTGGTCAAGGGACATGGGGAAATCAAGTTGGAAGCTCACCAAGGAGCTTTCTCCCCATTGGCTAGCTTTCATAGTAAGGTAAAGTGCTATGTGGGATCCTGAAGGTGAATATTCATTTGAACTTTAAACACTGCAGCCTACAATAATGGTCGACTTAGTATGATATATCCATTGGTGCAATAGTAGAATAAATGTTAAGGGGTAATCAACTACTTTCTGATTATATAAAGTCTGCTTCACAGGAAGGAACTCAAGCCCGGTAACATAAACTTGGTTAAGTACCAAGGGGAGAATCTATTATGATGTTTGTAAATAGACATACTATCCAAGTACTTTCTAAATCCTTACCTTTATACCTATAGATTAGTGCAATACTCAGCCCTCATCAGAGAAGCTTCTCTTTGCTAGGGATCATGGTTATTATGTAGACTCAACTGGTGAAAATAGAGACAGTTAGTGTCTGTTGAGTACTTAGCCCTAAATTAGATACCTCCATCCAAATTCCATCATTTAAGGCCTCATGAAAGAGGAGAAAGAAATATTGTAAGAGCCAGAGGTCAGGGAAGATTGCCATGAAACAGTGTCTTCTGGATATGGGAGGATCACAAAAGCTCTGGTTGCCTACACAAAACTTGAACATGCTCAAGAAAGTCAACATTCCAACATAGATGGAGAAGAGGCTTATGAGGTCTCAGTTCTAACCAAAGATCTATGGACAGTTAAAAGATGCTGAGGAGGGAGAGTCAGTTTTTCCAGGGGTGTGGACCCTGGTAGGCTGTCCTTGCTCCTGTGGATAGCTGGCTTTACAAATGGGACTCAATCAATTATTGAAAAAAATAATAAAAGAAAATAAAAAAGTAAAGGAAATCCAGTTGGCAAAGTTGAAGGCTGGAATCCCTAATGAGGCCAACTAGATAGAAATGGTTAGAACCACTGGTGCAGGCACGGAAGCATTTTCATGATTAAAAGTGACCTATGACTCATTGCAATATTAAAGCATGTACCTTTGAGTGGAGATTTAAGATGCCACTGCAGCATGTAATGCATGAAGTTGTATATAAAACTTCATAAAACATGTGTGACAAAGCTCATGATATGCAAATGACTCCAAAATCCTGTGCTGTGCAAATTATCCAATTGTGTATCATAAAAGCTCCAACTCACTGGGGACTTTTAGCTGCTACACTTTCTCCCTGATCTGGCTTACATAATCTGTGGGAACTACGTTCCTTCTTAATAAATGCTCTTGCTTTGCTTGCTGCTACCCAAATGTCTGTATCCATTTCCTTGTTCTAAGACCAGAAATCTGGAACACCTGTGGAATTACACTCTAATCTCATTATTCAATGTTATAAAGGACCTCATTTAAGAATGAAACAGTGATATCAGATCATGGAAAACTATTTAAGGTATCTCATTTTATTTCATGTATTTTAGGAACTCAGTATTATGTGAACACAGGGTGAATGCTGATCTTTGCTTTATTTTGAATACAGAATTACAAATTAGATATTTTAGATTTGCTGTTGCTGCTGCTTTGACCTGCTAGGAGGAGAACTCAGGGCTTTACACATGCTAATTAGGCACCCCACCAGTGAACTCCAGTCTAGTGAATCAGAAGAAGGTGTCGGATTTCCCTGGAACTGGAGTTAAAGACGGTTCTTAGCCACCATGTGGGTGCTGGGGATCTAACCCGGTTCCTCTGCAACAGCGGTTGGCACTCTTGAGGGCTAGACCATCTCTCCAGCCCGAACGTAATCAACTTTTAAGGATTAGTCTGAGGATACTCACTGCTACATAGTATTAAAGCACTATGCTAAGGATATATGTTGGTAAATATGAACAATTAAGATTCATAGCTGTGAAATTTCTCATTTAATATATGTAAGACACCTTTCAAGATTGAATTACTCTCTTATAAAGGATAAATAAATTATTCTTATTCATCTTAAGAGTGAGGATTATGTTTATCCAGTGCAGCCATTCTAAACCGATTTTCATTTGATGGCAACAAGAGATGAAATGTCTTCTGTTATTAAACATAATTTAAATTTATTGAGTGGGTTTTCATCTAAGAAATCTTTCTGGGACTAACTAAACTGATTTTAACCTCATAGGCACATAAAAGCACATATGAAATGTAATGCTGTCGGCTATTGGCTCTCCCCTTGGAGAAATAACCCATGGCTGATGCCACAAGCTTACATCCTCTACAGGTCAGGAGATGTTATAAGCCACAGTAAGACCCTGTCATATTTAACAGGGGGGAAAATTGTAATTCATGGATTAACATATCCAAACATGTGTCTATGCTAAAGTAACCTACCATAACTATTAGTGCTGCTTAAATACCTATATATCTAATTGCTTGTTCTTCATTAGTAGGATCGAAAGGTTATTCCTGGACAAACTGTCAGCCCATGAAAGGAAACAGCCAGAATTGACCAGAGTCCAAGTCAACAGCTCCAGAGAGAGTGGACTGTTTTACCTCTCATCCACCTGTGCCCCTTTTCTAAGCCTAGGGAACAACCTGCGGAAGAGGGGGCGTGGTAGAATGTAAGGGCTGCGATTGGGGTGAATGGTGAAACTACAGCAATGTAGTCTGGACACTCATTTGATCAACTTGATTGAACAAACAACCTGTCACCCCCCACTGGATGGTGGGGCTGTAGGTGTTTGGGCACAACAGCCTGCAGATAGGTTTTGCATGAAGGATGCTTGTACTCATGGATTATCACTTATAGCTAAAAATGAAAAAAAAAACTGAGAGAAAGATGCAGGACAGTTATGGCAGAATGCATGATCTGGGATGGGGTGGGGGTGGGGGGGGAGGGAAAGGGAAATAAGCCTGAACTGAATTGGAAAAAATGTATGAAATGCACAAAGCATCAATAAAAACTAATTAAAAAAAAAAAGAAATGTAATGCTGTCACAGAAATAGTAACTCTTTTTTTCATCTCTTAATCATTCACAAAGTTATTATACATCATCTATATTCATAATGATACTCTTTGATTTAAGTAACTTGTTGAATATAACATAAGTAGATAACTTGATTATTGAGTCTTATGATGTAGAAAAACTAGCAATGTCTAGATCAATCTCTTATCTAATAAGGTAGAAATTACTTAATAGCCTCTAATGATAGAAAACTTCCTCTCTTTGAATAACAGAGCTTCTTTCTCTATAGTTACATCTTTCTTCGTATCTTACCAGTGATCTTGCTTTTGTATCTTGGGGCAAATGAACATGAAAACCGGAATATAGCTTGTCTTCTCCTACTATGGTAGCAATTAGAAAGCTTTTCATAAAAACACAGACTCCTCACTTATGTGCAGAAATAAATAAAAGCCTGCTATTCTTGCTTTCATTTTGTTTCTTTCTCCTTTAGGCATCATCCTGTCAGCTTTACAGTGATCTTTTTAAACCCTGGGCTCCTCAAACACAATATAAAGTGTTTAATAATTGTGCTAATCCTGGACTACTGGAACAGTAGGATGAATTTGTTAAACATGTTTAAGTCACCAGTCTAACATTACACCCAAGCAATAGTGTCATAGAATAAGGTTTGCTCATTATCTTTCTAAATTCTCTATGCAGAAGCTCTCTTATTTATTATTGCTTAGAAATTTTCATTAGTATATAGTAATTGTTCAAAGTTAAGGATTTCATTATGAGATTTTTGTGTACATATTGACATTATTTCTCCCATTATCCTATCACTTCCTCTAGTACCCTTTCCTCCCAAATAATCCCATCCTACTTTAATTTCTTTAAAAAAATAGATTCTGCATATAAGATTAAACATGTACTTTTTAATTTCTGAGTCTGGCTTATTTCGCTTAACAATGAATTCAGTTCTGTTATTATCTTGCAAATGTTATAATTTCATTCTTTTTATGTTATAATTTCATTCTTTTTATGACTGAATAAAAGTCCACTCCATTCGTGTTTTTACATATATAGAATTTTCTTTATCCATTCATCTGTTGATTAACATCTAATCTTGTTTATTAGCTTGGTTATTGTGAATAATGCCACAATAAGCCTGGATGCAAAATCCTTCTTGTGTCATCTGGGAGAGGGGGTGCTGTGGGAAGGTTCCAGTGGAGAAGTGGGTATAAGGGCAATTAAGACTCAGTAAACAATTATGTGTGAAATACACAAAAAAATCAGTAAAAAGAGTGTAAATATGTAACAAAATAATCTTACTAAATAGGCTACGATTTTACATATATTAAAAATTATGTAATTACTGGAGTGAAAGGTATGAATCTAGAAAACAAACTTTTACAAAGGAGAATATACACTTAGGTGTAGCTTGTAATTACATTTATGTAAATTCGACTGTAAGAAACAGAGAAACAAACATTTGTTCTGGAATGACTTTCTAGACAAGTATTTTTCTTTCATTTTTTGTCAATATTTTTCTTTTGAGGTTTAACAAGACCTCGTTTTTTGACAATGAACTAAATTTTTTAGAAGTCAAAAAAAATCCTCGTGTTATTCTTACATTCTTTCAAGTATATATCAAGGAATGGTATATGCGAATCACATAGTAGCTATGCTTTTATTTGTTTCAAAAATGTCCAGATACAGATCTATATTTGTTTCCAAAACCTCTATAATAACAGGCTTAATTTACATTCTCATCTATCTCCCTATTGTTTGAACTCAGAAGTATGTAAAACTGGAATTCCTAAGGCTGCTGAATGTGTGCACCTTCACATATGATAATGAATCTATTCTGTGTGAATATATGTACATTTCCCAACAAATCCACAAACTTTCTTTGTACATTGCTTTGAGAATTATCTTTGTATTCATTCGTTGCTGCAAATAATAAAACTTTCTTTACTCTTATCTCCTATTTGTGTTTATTTAACTATACTCACAGCTGGTAAACCCATTGAATTTAGTTAAATATCAGAATGGAGTAGTTTGAAAAATGCCACCATCGATTTTAGTGATCAAATTGAGAATAGACATTGGCCTTTGGAGCTCTAAAATGAAGTAAATTTGTGTGCTTTCCATTCCGTTATTATCTATATATTGAAGAAAATTTTTAATTGTACCTACATGTTATTTGTTAGTATTGAATCAGATAAAAGAGAACAGTAAGTTTCTGGGGAATTCCCAAATCAATATATAATAAAGAAATCATTGAAATTTTCTGTGAGGTAATGACAATTTTCAAAGTAACTAACTAATGCGATCTCCTACATTAGGAATTATGTTTGGGATTAGACACATAGAAAAAAATTAAAGGTGAATCTTCAGATCTTTAGGACTATGTTCAGAAGGACCTTAAACATTACTTGAGAACATAGAGAAAATGTGTTTCTTTCCTATATTGACAGAAGAATATTGATAGTTGTTAAAGTTTTTTTGCTTTGATTCCTCCATCAGTGCCTGACCCCATGTAAATTCTGTTATTTTAGTTATTTTTATTTGGTTGTACAACTGCTCTCCTATTCATCTTCTTGTATTAAAATGACCTTTGCTAGAACTTATAAACTAAATTAATATCATTAATTTGTGAATTTATTGAATCCATAGTTAATATGCCAAGTCTGTATATGTCTAAGGATTAAAGAAGAGACAAGCACAACTGTCTAGAGGTAGCAGACTGTGTAAATGAGCAGAACTCAAAACCTCTAGATTCAATATCTATCACTAATTTTCTAAAAATATATTAACTGCCATTCTTGGTGGGCTATGCAGTATTCTATCACTGTAATAAAATATCTGAAGTAATTAAATTATGACTAAAATGTTTATTTGGACTCCTAGTTTTCAGAGTATGGCTGATCAGTCCCTTTGCTTTGATCAGTCTCAGACCCCTTAGACGGTTGTTGATGAAAATGATAGAGTAAAAGGAAGGAAAGGGCTGGAGAGATGGCCTAGTGGTTAAGAGCGCCGACCGCTCTTACAGAGGACCCGGGTTCGATCCCCAGCACCCACACGGCGGCCGAGAACCGTCTGAAACTCCAATTCCAGGAGAACTCCAGTTCCAGAGGAATCCGATGCAGTCTTCTGACCTCCGCGGCATTGCATGACACGGGTTCACAAACTTGCATGCAGACAGTACATTCATACACATACAGAAATAAATAAAAAAAATTGTTAAAAAAAAAAGGAAGGAGAAATGTTTCTCTACCTCATTCAGGGCCATAAACATAATGAGAGAAGTGCTTCTGAGAAGAAATATCCACTAAAGGTCTAGAGAGTTTTCCACTAAGGCCTCCCTGGAGACTAAGCATATAACACATGTACCTTTGGAGATATTCAACCTCCAAATTATATCATCTGGTAAGAAATTGTCCCCTAAGGTATAGAGTCTGATGAAAAATTAGTACATGTTATTGATATTCAAAGCAATATTTTCAGAGAAGACATTTCAATAAAAATGAGTCACAAGTGTAGATGTATGGTGCAAAAAATACATACTATCTAGTCTAGTGAATTGATTAGCAAACACTGAAAAATTTGAAAGGCCTGATATATAGAGATAAATTGTAGGTACACACAAATGCATTAAGATTGACAAGGTATTTGCTTAGCTTTCCTGAGAGAAGCTTTTTATGATGTCTAAAGATGAGAATTAAAGTATCAGTACGGGTTCTAGATCAGCTCTATGGAAGGTATATGGCACTGAGGAATGTCTCAATACACTAACTTGACTCAATGGGCCTTAAAATAAATGCCATAATCCATGAAATTGGGTGGATGGCTATGTGAGGGTATAGATGGGGAAGGCGGTATAAAGATGATTAACACTTTTTATGTAAAATACATAAAAATTCAGTAACATTTTTAAAATAGGAAAGTTAAAAATAAGCAAAAATACATCTGTTTTAAAGGATAAATGAAATAGAGCTCTGTTTAGTTGGCAAATTATAGTTGGCAAAATATGTGAGTTACTGGGGGTGCATTTTCCCAATATGTGTAAGAAACATTGCTAAAAACAGTACAATGAAGATGGAAGCAAAGCCAGCCACACTCAGTGATAGCATCCTGGATAAATAAGCAGTATCATTATGTAGCAATTTCCTCTGAACTCACCATCTTGGAAGGCAACTTATTAAGACCCAGACTCAGTAAGTAAACAAAATTCGCTAGTCTCAGGAAATAACTGATAAGTCTTAGTAAGTTCCTGAAACATACAAGCACACCGCCATACACACACACACACACACACACACACACACACACACACACACCAATGTTATGTAAATATAAGAGCTGCTGGGAAAAGAAACATGAGAATTCTTTTCTGAGTTATAACTTATACTGTGATGGGCATTTCCATGCTACAGCTGCCTTAGAGTCATCCATGTTTGAATAATTAACCACCCATCCACACCCCCATAAACAACCCTGTAAATTCACTGGTTCACTAAGTTAGACTTCCGTGGAATCATTTTTTTTTTGGTCTATTATTAGTTCATTCTTTGGGGCAAGTAGATTTTGTTTTTATCTCCCCAGGAAAAGTCATACACCAAACATTGTCATGGAAGGCACTGGTGGTGAAATGGCAGAGTATCAACAGAGACCCCCAATGCCTGGTGGGAGACTGTAGATGCCCAACAGACATGGTGGTACTCAGCAGATGCCCAGCAAATGATGATGGATACCCAGTGGTAGATGATGGAGTCCCAGGGGTAGATGATGAGTACTCAATGATAGATGATGCTTGTCTGGAGGCAGATGATGGATAATTATCAGATATTTTGAATGATGATAGGTTATGGTGAAAATATATTTGCTTCATGAAAGCCCCAGAGATTTACACCAATTTATGACACAAATTAATAATTAATATTCATTGGAGAGAACCCCAGGGGTTTGTCTAGTGGTATCTGGAGTATATAGGTTCTTTTCCACATGGGAAGTACTTTATTAACACATGAAAAATTTTAAAAGCCAGTAAAAGTAAGCCATCAAAAATCAATGTTAAGCTGGGTGTGGTGGTGCACACCTTTAATCCTAGCACTTGGGAGGTAGAGGCAGGCAGATCTTTGTGAGTTCAAGACCAGCCTGGTCTACAGAGTGAGTTCCAGGACAGCTGGGGCTACAGGGAGACCCTGTCTCAAAAAGACAAAAAAAGTATCAATGTTAATGTCTTTAGTGTTCATTTCTAAAAGACTTGTCCCAAACTTAAATACTGTCAGAGGCAATATCATTAAGATAGTTAAATATGAGAAGCTGAGGAGGTGTAGAAAGCACAGAAAAGTTGGGACTTTTAAAAGACATTAAAACTACGAAGTTTGGGGCTGGAGAGATGGCCTAGCAGTTAAGAGCGCTGACTGCTCTTTCAGAAGACCAGGGTTCGATCCCCAGCACCCACATGACGGCTGAGAACCATCTTAAACTCCAGTTCCAGGGGGAATCCAACACCCTCTTCTGACCTCTGCGGCCTTGCACGACACGGGGGCACAAACCTACATGCAGACAGTACATTTATACACATAAAAAAATAAATAAAAATTAAAAAAATGAAAAACTACAAAGTTTATTCATTGTTGACTTGGCAAAAAAAAAAAAAAGAATTTCACTTGTGGACAGCAGGCATCCAAAGGCAACTGGTACATGATCAATTTTAGAGGAAGATAAATATCAATATCTTAGGACTTGACATATCCTTTATGAAGTAACTATGTGTCATCTTAATATAATTATAATGGCTCCTGCTTTCTGATTGGATATAAGGACCACTTTATAGGAGGAAACTCATATCTGGTACTGTACATCTAGCTAAGAATCCCTGTCTAGGGGGCCTACAGGCCCTACAGGAGAACCTGCTGCTAAATGGACATAGTATCAAAGTCCTTTCTAAATACAACTATCTATACCTATATATTAGTAGAGTTCTCACTTTTCAGTAGAGAAACTTCCTTTGCAGGGGATAGACTTATAACTTGAGTGCAGAGACATAACTTGACATTGTACAGAGAATATGTGTCTGTGCAGTGCTCAATCATAAATGGGATATCTATATCACACACCCTTCCCCAAGGTTCAGAGATCATTGTTGAGGTAGGGGTGTGGGATTTTAAAAGCTAGATGTAGGGGAGGACTGAGTAAAATAATGTCTCCTGGATATGACAGGGTGACTGGACTAATGAACCCTCAGCAGTTGTAGCCTACTCTTCAAGACCTCCACAAGATCAAGATCAATCAATATAGCAAACATTTCATAATGGATGGGGGAAGGGTAAATGAGAGCTATTGACAGTGGATTGCTATTAGAGGATATAGAGCCAGCGTTTTTTTAAGGGTGTGGCCCCTGATAGATACACCATGCTCTAGTAGATAGCTCACCACTACTCATACAAATAAGTGCAGCACTAACTGGACTCAGTAGAGGAGAGGAGGAGGAAGAGGAATAAGAGGAAGAAGAGGAGGAATAGGGGGAAGAGGAAGAAGAGGAGAAAGACAAGAAAATGAGAGGTGGATATGAGGAGGAATTGGAGGGAGGAGTGGGTGTCAAATATGATAAAATAATTATATACATGTATGAAATTCACAAACAAGAAATAAAAGTATATTTTAGTTACTTCCCTCCTCCTCCTCCTCCTCCTCCTCCTCCTCCTCCTTCTTCTTCTTCTTCTTCTTCTTCTTCTTCTTCTTCATCTTCCTCCCTTTTTTTGTCTTTTTGGGACAGGGTCTCCCTGTAGCCTAGCTGTCCTGGAACTCACTATGTAGACCAGGCTGGCCTTGAACTGATAGAGGTCCTCCTGCCTCTGCCTCCAGAATGCTGGTATTAAAGGCATACAATACCACACCCAGCAACTTCCCCTTTTCTAAAGACAGTCTAATTGTATAGCTCTAAATGGCTTAGAACTCACTCTGTAGACCAGGGAGATCTGGAGATCTCATAGAATTTCGCTTACTTCTACTTCCACTGTACTGGGATTAAAGGAATATACCACCACAGTCAGATAAAAATATTATGTTAAAAAGTTTCCATTTTAAAATGAAATTTAAATTTAAAAAATTAAACAGACCCCTGCCACTAAGAGTTAACAGGCATATTTGGACTTTGTTGATGTAGATGCTGAGTAGGGGTACAGTCTTATTCCAGGGTGCTGGGAAAAATACGGATAGAAAAATTTGGAGTTACTTAATATATGTTAAAAGATTTCTTTCTGCTATTTATTAACCAACTCAAAGAAAATGGGTAGAAAATTTTGGAGATTATATATATGAAAATATTTCTTTCTGCTATTGACTAACCAACTCAAAGAAATCAAGGTGATTCTATCTACCACATGTTTATTCTTTTTTTTTTTTAATTTTTTATTTATTTCTCTGTGTGTATCAATGTACTGTCTGCATGCAGGTCTGTGCACCCGTGTCGTGCAATGCCGCGGAGGTCAGAAGAGGGTCTCGGATTCCCCTGGAGCTGGAGTTCTCCTGGAATTGGAGTTTCAGACGGCTCTCGGCCGCCATGTGGGTGCTGGGGATCGAACCCGGGTCCTCTGTAAGAGCGGTCAGCGCTCTTAACCGCTAGGCCATCTCTCCAGCCCCACATGTTTATTCTTATGAAGTATTTATGATTCCAGAACATTTGGACTCTACCTAATGATGGAATCTCTAAAAGTCTCCAGGGATGAAACTGAAAAGTACAAGGATGGATCAATGTTCTCTAAGTATATTTCCAATCCCCATTTTCCAAATGCGTTTCTGTGTCATGGCTTTTATAATATTTTTCCTAAAAGACTCCTGCAAAAGGTAATTCAGGATTAAAATTGTTTTTTCAAAAGAATTAATATAAAATGATTAAATGAATCATAGATTATAAGCATAAAGTTCACTTTAGTAGAATAATCAAATGCCAACAGAAGTTCATCATAGGTTAAATGCATAATTAAGTAATTATGTAGGAGTGGAGACAGCTTTTTGAACAGTTTCATGTTTTAAGATAGTTGTTCTTAAAAAGAATGTTCTAAGTGATATAATGATTAAGAATGAGGGAGTTGGAATTTTTATGTCCATGAATAAAAATCAGTTGTGACACTGTCCAAAATTCTTAGGAACATCAATTCTCTAATCTTTAAATTCTTCATCTTTAAATGAAATAAGTAAAAAATAAACGTTTATGATGAGGAATGCATGTGATTTTTCTTTACACAATAGAGAAATAATATGCTTGCAAGTAATTATATTTACTATTACTGTAGAGCTCAAAGTGTGTTTTAGAACTTCATAGACTTAGTAGTCAATAATGTTTCTTTTCTCCACTTCCAATTTTTATATCCTTCCTAATTTCTATTAACATAAACTGCTGGTTAATTCTCTGTAGTGGTTCTTGCCCACAATTGCTCCTTAAAGACAATGAGGATCTGCTTAGTAATATTAAACAGGCTCCTGCCACTTGGCTCACTAAGAGTTAACATCCATATTATTACTTTGTTGATGTAGATGCTTGAGGAGGGGGCAGTCTGAATCCAGGGCGCTGGGAAAAATACCAATCAGACAGCTGTGCCTGGAATGAGAAGACAGGTATAGCCCACCCCATCTTATGTTTCTGTATACATCAAAGGAGGCAATGTTACTGTGCCAGTCCTCATGGCCTTGGTCATGGCCTATGGGAAAATTCCTATGTGTTTTGCACTTCCTGTGCACTTATCATCTGTAAACTCTGTATGAACTTCAAATGCTTAGCTTCCAATAAAGACTCTCAGGAGAGCAGTGAAAGCATTCTTGAGCAGACAAATGATATTTCTGTCCAATTTCAGTTTTCAAGAACAGACACTGTGGCAGGCTTCTACAATTTCCTTTGAAGAAAAAACAAACCTATATTTTGCTAACCATGAACTCTTTAAAACTTTATTAGGAAATTTAGCTACCAGACTTACTTTTGATGAATAGATTTCTTGACTCTAATTAATACAAATTAAGACTACTGTGATTAAGATATTTTGTATGAAATGCACAAAAATTCATTAAAAAACAAAATATAAATCAGATTAGCCACTTCAAAAAAATTAACCCTACTGTGGCAAATAAAACAGCTATTTATATGTTTGCTAGAAAAGAAAACATGAATATCATTTAGATGATGGTTATTAGGAGAGATAGACAAAGAAGAGCTACATTAGAAGAGAGGTCTTCCCTTGGATAGCATGTCAGGAGTCTTTATGGAAAAGAGCCATCACTTCTTTTCAGTTCCAAAGAACAAAGGGGAGTTTCTTGCTCTTAGTGTTTTCCAGAGCACTGGAGGAGTCTGGAGAATTCCATCAGGTGACCTGGTGTATTTGCTACAAATTAGAATACCTATAAAGGCTTCCAAAGATCTAGGCATAGGGGATGGGGAGGAAGGCTGGCAGCTACAAGAAGGGAGGAGAAAACTAACCTCTTTGTAAGAGCTGCAAGATCACATATTGTCAACTTTCTAAAGAGAACTGCAGTAGACATAGCCCAATTTCTATGGGAGAGAGAGGCCACTAGAGGATCTGTAACCTAACACCTAAAGTATCGTCTTCTTAAAGGATTCAAATTAAGAACTTAGGTGGTTACTGTGGAGTGAGGGTGAGTTATTGATCTTTTATAATGGAGATTCTCTAGAAATGCTGACTAGACTTCAGTGGATGAGCTTGCACTGAGGGACATCTGGGTATACAAACTTGATTCAATAAGCCATAACAAATATGACAGAATTCTTGAAATCTGGTGGGGGGCTTATGGGGACTGTGGATGGGAAGTCTAATACAATTAAGATTGTAGGTATTGTTTTGGGAGAAGCATTAAGAGAGTCAGCAAGCAACTTCCAAGCCTGGACTCCTGCTGATATCTTACTTGCCTGTGAAAACCTGCCTTGTGCCAATTGCCTTTGATGCTTTAGGCAAAACATTGTCACATTCCTGTAGTGATCTCGAGTATATGGCCTGAAATCCTGCCTATTCCAACCCCCAATTCTCTATGTCCCAACTGCCACAAGGTCTTGTATTTAATCCTTGGATTACAGCAATAAACCAAGTTACTTCCCTCGTGGAATTGCTCCAGGTTTCTGTCTCTGTCTGGGTCTGTTTCCTCTCTCTCTTTCTCTCTCTCTCTCTCTCTCTCTCTCTCTCTCTCTCTCTCTCTCTCTCTCCCTCTCTATCTCCTTCTCTCTTTCATTCTCTCTCTCTCATTCTATTGGGCATCACTTCCAGATCCTCCTCCTACTTACCAGGGCTTAGACCCAGGCTATACGAACCCTGGTCCTGGGAGGAAGAACACCTTGTGGAAGGCAGCACACACATGATACAGTTAAAACAACATCTAGTGACACAACATGGGGCTCAGACTTTCATAGACAAGAAGAAAAAAGGTAAGATTTACGGTTTTGGGGGTTATACTCAACCCCACACCTCTCCTAAAGGAGGCAGGTCAGCAGGAAGTGCCTATGCCAGACAAAGCCAAGTCCTGCCCCCTCCTGAGTGGGGGTATTATGTTTGGCCTGACCTGTCTCTCAGCCCCAATGACCCTCCCAAGTGGGACAAACTTCAGAGGATTCAGAGTAGGGAAGTGAGCCACCCCTGAAAGGCCAAAGGTTCAGGGTAGCAGGCCAGGTTTTGGCACATCCTCACGAGTTTCCTCGTGGAGCATAAGCTTTCAATCTTGTCTTTAGCTTTCCTTCTAACCTTTAACTTCGGTTCCCACAGGTGCAAGAATATAATTAATATAATTGGTTTCCTGCCTGCTGAGCCAAGCAGCTGCAAAAGCTTTCTGCCTCTAAGCTTTTTTTATTTACTATCATTTCTATCCCTTTCCATCCTAAATAAATCTGTGCACAAGCATACACACTCCCACCAGCTAAACTCAGACCATGTCAGCCAGGTTGCTGGGCGGATGGAGATGGGGCCCATCAAGTCTGGAGCAGAGTACCTGCAAAGTTCAAAATGGTCACTCAGGAAAGAGAAACGTGACTTGGGCAACCTGCCTGAGCCATTGCATGGTTGGTCCACACTGCCAGGAGACTACAAACCCCAGAATTCTTTGAGCCTGTCGTGGCCATGTTAACTTTTCATTTATTTATTTATTTATTTATTTATTTATTTATTTATTTATTTATTTTACATTCCAAGCCAGCTGACTATGATTCCCAGAATGCTTCAGGCATGTCACTGGGTGGAGAAAAACTTCAAATGATTTGTGTTCTTTCTAAAACAGGTCTCCCAAAAATATACATAGAAAATGTAACTTCAAACCTTACTGTGCTTTTTCTTACGGTGCAATTTCAAAATTGAGCTTAATTGTACTGTTCCTTGCATGTCAATTTTTATTTTGAGATAACATTTTTATAATATGCCCATTCAAAACCTGTTAAGTTAAATTTCATATCAAGCATGGTTATTAAGATATTAAATTTCTAAATCTAATACATGGGTACACAAAAACATCTTTAAATAAAATGTTCACAATTAATCAATTAATTATGAAGTCCTAGGCAATTCTAAGTCAGTTAATTAAAAGGATCCTAAACAATTCTAAGGTCAATTAATTAAAAAAAGGTCCTAGACAATTTTGGAGTCTTTCAGTTTTGTTTTCACAGGCTTCCAGACCATGTGGCATGTAATCTAGTTGAAATAACAAGTCATCCTAATTCTTGTTTGTATTTAACTATCTAAAATTAACACCATTTTTCTATTTCAGCATCATAAAAGCAAAACAGGCAGATGTGTATGGAGATTTTCAGGCCAGCTTGGTCTGACAAAAGGTTTTAACACTAATAAAATGTTCTTTAGCAATTATTGGTCATTTTAAAAAACTCAGTTAAAAATATTCTAAAGTTTTGATTAAAAATTAACTTGTTATAATTTTAATTCTTACATAAATTTAGTGTCTAAATTCAGTAAAGGCTGTCTGCAAGTAAGATTAACCTTTTTTCCAATTAACTTGTTGTAATTCTACTGCTTACATAAATTTAGTGTCTAAATTCCGCTAACTCCAGAACCAAGATTGCCCTTTTTTCTCCCTAACTCAGGTCTGTTAGTATATTTAAACAGCTAATAAATTAATTAATTTATTAAGGGTAAATATAAATTTATACATGTGATAGTTCAAAGTTTTGTTGAGTATGTACTGTCTTCTACTGATTATGATCCACTAACACCAAATAAGGATCTGTAAAATGCATTCTATAAAATTTATACCTTAAAATAATGTATCTAGGGGTTGTAATATATAAAGGTTAAGATTATATAAATAAACTTTATTTCTTCAGGATCAAGTCTTAATCAGGTAACTTAAGGATAACAATGTATGTTTAATCAAGGTTTATCTAACTTATTTTTATTTTTATCCAAAATTTATTCACACATTATATAATGCTAAGCTAAATTACTTATGTGTTAAAAATTGGTCTAATAATATCAACATAAAAGATTGGTCACACTTAAATGTATGGGAACTACAAGTTGTTATTACTCTTACTCCTAATTCGTACTAGATTTCCAGGTGATAGCCTTGACACTTGGATGTATACCAGTGTTCCCTGTGTCTCTCCATGATGTTATCTGTAACATCCCCTTTTTATCTACGATATAACATGGCTTTAAAAGACTGTATTTCACCTCTTCATCAATGATGGACCTCAAAACACCAGTTCCTGTATGGATATATACTACTATGATTTTCGAAAAGGATAAATTCTCCTAAAATAAAAGTAAAAATTAAAATAATGCCTTCCAAAATACAGTTTAACTTCTTCCTTACATTAAGAGGCATACGATCTCTTGGAGGGATATTCTATTTCTCAAAAAAAATCTATTAAAAATGTATCAAAGCCAGGTACTCTACTGGCTGGGGCTTCTCCCAACAGCCAATTGTATCAGTAAAAAAATATTACAGCTGTCTCTTATCAAGTTAAAAATCACACCCAATAAATTTATCAAGGCTAAAAGGCCATGGGTAAATTTCCTAGTACTAAACTCATACATTATTTTGTTTTTCAAACTTAATATTAAAGGGCTAAAATATTTTATTTTTAAAAGAACTTTATTTAGCCTTCGTCATCTACTAAAATGATAAAGGAGGTATTTTCTATATGTATCCACAGTAACATAAAGGAATGGTATTTCTAACCATCTGTGCCATACCAACAGCACAACCTAGTATAATAAATAGTGTTTACTTAAGTGCCTATGCTTTTCTTATTCATATTCCATCAGTAAATTACAGAAAATACCCCCTGGAAGGTCTAAACTCCAGCTCAGGACAAGGCCACATGCTGGGCCCCTGACTTGCTTCATCCCCATGCCCAGAGCCTTCTGCCCTCTGGTAAATACTTGGAGCCAGAGCTGAGCTGCCAGCCTCCTGCTTGGGAAAGGGTGGTACAGCCAAGGTTCTAACTTCAACAACAAAGAATGGATTTCTCTGTTTCTCACCCACTCTTCCTCTTCAAGGCCTAGGAACTGCTCTCTAATGAAAAGACTTACCAGAGGCCAAAAGGAAAGTTGTGGACTCTCATAGATTGGACTTTATTCCATCAATATAGTTACATATACAGGTCTTTCTAGCCAAGCTTAAGACTTTGGGGGGTAGAATTAAAATCATCATCTATGTTAAAAGTGATATCAAATAATAAAATGTCATTAACATGTCTATGTCTTGGGAGAAAATCGTCTTTATTTTTGGGAGAAAAAATGTTACTTTTAGAGGGAAAATGTCATTCACATGTCTATGTCATGGGAAAATTTTTTATCTCTATATATGGGTTGTTGACAAAGCTCTATTACCTGCAACTGAAGTCCCTCTAGGCCACCTAAATAATCCCTTTTCTTAAGACTAATCTCCACTTTAGGAGATCAGCTTCCTGGTTTGTCAAAAGCCAATTTGGGGTTACAGCCCAGACTGTCTTAGTTCAATATCTATCAAGCTATCCCTGAATGTTCTCTGGAAAAGGATGACAACAGTGCTCCATTTTAACTAAAAATGAAGGAGGAGTTATAATTCTGAAACTACGTCTGGCTAGAAGTGGGTGTCTGCAATCACTGTCCCAGTAGCCCACTGGGGTCTAGCCCCCTAGGGTCAGGATATGCAGTATTCCTGGCTTGCCTAGGACAAAGCCCCAGACCCTGAGGGCTCTTCTTTTGATGCACTGAGCGTAAGTCGCATTTCCAGCTTACTATACACACACCCAAGTTCTGTTGCCCCAGTAAGAATCATGTTGGGTTGTACTTCCAAGATTATCCCCAACAGAAAAAAAATAACACTATGTGATGACTGAGCATTTTTTAATAAAGAAAGAGGAGATTAGGTATTCTTTTGGCAGAAGCACTTAGAGTGTCAGCAAGCAACCTCCAAGCCTGGACATCTGCTGATATCTTAGTTGCCTGTGAAAACCTGCCTGGCGCCAATTGTCTTTGATGCTTTAGGCAAAGCATTGTCACATTCCTGTGGTGATCTAGAGTATATGGCCTGAAATCCTGCCTGTCCCAACCCCCAATTCTGTATGTCCCAAGTGCCACAAGGTCTTGTATAAAAATTGTGGATTACAGCAATAAACTGAATTACTTCCCTCGTGGAATTGCTCCTGGTTCCCATCTCTGGATCTGTTTCCTCTCTCTCTCTCTCTCTCTCTCTCTCTCTCTCTCTCTCTCTCTCTCCCATTCTATCAAGTGTCATTTCCAGTCCTCCCTCTCCCTACTATAGCTTAGATCCAGACTCTAAGAGCCCTGATCCTGGGAGGAAGAACACCTCGTGGAAGGCAGCCCACACGTGATACATTTAAAAACAACAGTGTGGGGGGGTAGGGGGACTGTGGATGGGAGAAATCTAATACAATTAAGACATATTGTGTGAGGGATGGAGAGATGGCTCAGTAGTCAGTAAAGAACAGTCGGCCTCTTCTGACATCTCGGATACTGCACAACACAGGTGCACTTACATATATGCGGGCAATACACTCATACACATAAAAAAATAAATACAATATTTTTAAATATGTTGTATGATCTTTGACCCAGTCCTTTTTTTGTTGTTCCCTCCAATTTGTTTTACTCCAAAATAAACTTCTGCATAGAAAAACTTTAAAAATACTGAAAAAAAAAAAGATTCAGGACATGTATGGCAAAATGCATGAACTCAGGTGGGGTGGGGGTCATGGAAAGGGGAATAAATCTAAGTTCGACTGAGAAATTTTATATGAATAGCACAAAACTTCAATAAAAATATATTGTATGAAATGCACATTCAACTTGGGAGGCAGAGGCAGGCGGATCTTTGTGAGTTCAAGGCCAGCCTGGTCTACAGAGTGAGTTCCAGGATAGCTGGGGCTACAGGGAAACCCTGTCTCAAAAAGACCAAAAAAAAAATGAATATATTAACAACCTACTAGTTTCATTATTGACTGGTTCTTCTAGCTAAATTTGAGGTTTCCAAAATTATTTTTATGCACAAGGGTGTTTTTTATTATTAATTTATGGTAACTTGTTCTTAAGTATTTTTTCTTTTTTGTCTTTTTGAGACAAGGTCTCCCTGGAGCCTCAGGCTGTCCTGGAACTCACTCTGTAGACCAGGCTGGCCTTGAACTCAAAGAGATCCACCCGCCTTTGCCTCCCGAGTGCTAGGATGTAGCTACAGATTGTGGCACACTATTGAATTGAAAAAAATTCCGTGATTGCAGTTTCTAAGGAAAACATTAAATAATGACAATAAAACTTGGAAACCATTCTTCTGTATATAGAGTCACTTATCTATGTGTGTTTTTATAGACTATGAAACAAATCAATTACCTATGTTCAGAATAAATTTAATTTTTCTTTTTATTTTTCTTTTATTCTTATTTTATGTGTATGTGCGTATTACCTGCAAGTGTGTAATTACACCTGCATTGTGCACTAGAGTTACAAATGCATGATAACCACCTTGCGGTTTCTGGGAATTGAACCCAGGTCCTCTACAAGAGCAGATAATGCTCTTAACTACTGACTCATCTCTACATGTGCTCAAAAAGAGTTTAGGTGATTATTCCTACTGGTCTTAACATATAAAAATAAGCCAATTAAAAAAAAAACTTGAAAAGAATCATAGTTCTATTTATTTCCTTCAGGTCATTAAAATGACTGTATATAAACTGTGAACTTTTCAACTAACAGAAGTACTGTATTTAAATTTTAAAAGTTTCTAAAATCAGTGTTATATTGCTTTATCAAATAATATGAAATCTATTTTTTTTCTCTTTTTTTGTTTTTGGTCTTTTTGTGACAGGGTCTCCCTGTAGCCCCAGCTGTCCTGGAACTCGCTCTGTAGACCAGACTGGCCTTGAACTCACAAAGATCTGTCTGCCTCTGCCTCCCAAGTGCTAGGATTAAAGGCATGCACCACCATGCCCGGCCCGACTGAAATCTATTTTTATACACAGACATTTGACAGACAGCATTGGTTACCTGCTAGTAGTGAAATGAGAAACATATTTCCCTCACCCCCCCCATATGTCTAGCTTGATTGATATCTTGTAATAAATTGTTTGGATTTTTCTCTGTTTTTTTCCTTTTTTTTGAGATAGGGTCTCCCTGCTGTAGCCCCAGCTTTCATGGAACTTGCTATGTAGATGAAGCTGACCTGGATCACAGAATTCTCACAGAGATTCACCTGCCTTTGCCTCCTGAGTGCTGTGATTAGTGGCGTATGACACCAAGCTCAGCTTTGAAATAAATTTATAAATAAGATGTTATCTGAAAAGAAATCATTGCTATCAGAAATAGGACTTAGAACAATATGTTTCTATTGTAGAAATGGAATATACATATATATATATATATATATATATATATATATATATTAGTATTTATTGCGACGCACCATTATATGTGTATAAATACTAATATTTGTTTTTGTTATTTATTTATTTATTTATTTATTTATTATTTTTTGAGACAGGGTCTCCCTTTATTCCCAGCTGGCCTGGAGCTCACTATGTAAACCAGGCTGGTCTTGAACTCACGGAGATCCACCTGGCTCTGTCTCCTAAGTGCTGGGATTAAAGGCCTACACCACCACGCCTGGCCCAAGATGGTTCTTAACTGCCATGTGGGTGGTGGGAATTGAACCCAGGTCCTCTGCAAGAGAAGTCAGTGCTCTCAACCACTGAGCCATCTCTCTAGCCTCTAATATTTGTTTCTGTATGACATCTATGTATTCATTATATATACATATATGTGAAAGCCTCATTATTGATTGATAGCAAATGCTGTGTGACAATTTTGAGTAGAAAATAAATATGCATAATTGTATACAGTAATGTACACTATCAGAAAATAGTATTCTAATTTTAAATTAAAAAAAATAATTTCCAACATAATTACATATACAGTGATGTATACCATGAACAGAAAATAGTATTCTAATTTTAATTTTTAAAAAATAATTTCTGATCACAAAGCTGAAACTGAAGTAAAAAGAAAAATAAATAAATAATTTCTGAGAATAGAAAATTTCTAAGTTATTCCCTATTGCTTATTAACTAAGCATAGTGAGTATTCAAAACTGATGAATGAACAGCACTGGATTCGTTCCTGTATCATCTGAGTTAATGGCCGTATGGTGCATTGAATAGAGTCATGGGGAAAGAATAAGGTTCATCTTTTCAGGGCTCAGAAAGTATGCTGAAAATTGTTATTCAATGAATTAAAAGTGATGGAGATCTGATATTTGAGCAAGCAAAGTTCTAGAATAACTGGTTTAATTTCATTCATCTATGAGTTTGTGTAGAACACTGAAAATACAGAGATGAGTCAAAGTATTGAGATTGATAAATTGGAGCTCTGTATAAAATTCAATATATATTAGAGTTTTCACTCTTTTTAAATTTTATTGAGATTTAGCTGGGTGTGGTGGCTTACACCTTTAATCCTAGCACTCAGGAGGCAGAGGCAGGTGGATCTCTGTGAGTTCAAAGCCAACCTGGTCTACAGAGTGAGCTCCAGGCCAGCTGGGACTTAAAGGGAGATCCTGTCTCGAAAATCCAAAAAAAAATTTATTGACCTTTTGTACATTTCATAGAGCAGTTTTTAATCAGATTTAAACCCCCTTCCCCATCCATGACGCCCCAGCTCCCCACTGGACCTCATGTATTCTGCCATACATGGTCCTATACAGCAAGCATTTGTATTTAGAAATCCATCAGGGTTAATTCATTCTTTGGAGTCTAGTCTGCCTATCTGCAGATCATAAAATTGCATTCTTTAAAAATTTTTAATACAAGTGTATAAAATTAAAATGTTATTATTTGGCCTTATTTTTTTGTTTCTTTTACTGATTTTTTCAATTTTCATGCAATATAGCTTGATGGCATTTAGATCCCCCTTCCTTATCCATACCTATCCTTATTGCTCCTGCCCAATTAAATATAATTTATTACACAAACACACACACACACACAGACACACACACACAGGCCTATGGAGTCTAATTTGTGTCTTCAAATCAAATGCCCTTCAGTGTGGGTCCATCCGCTGGAACCTGGTTAACTTCCCAAGAGACCCAGGCTTAAAAGAGACTATATCCACCCCTCCTAGAAGCCATTTGTTGCCACAATTTCCTTAGATGGGGTTTGAGTTTGTTACATACTTCCTCATATCTATGCTGGGATTTTTCTGGTTTCAGCTTGCATGAGACATGTACATACAATTATAATTGGTATGAATTCATGAGTAATTGACCAGCTCTTTGGAAAACTGTTTCCTTTTTAGAGATATAGCACACTGAATATGCCTAATTTCCTCTGGTCTCTGAAGCATCAGGTATTTTGAAAATTAGCAAATAAAATTAACAATATGGATCATTTTAAGCTTGCAAGATCTATGCTTAGGTTGAGTTTTACAACCAAATTTCCTTCACTCTGTGTGTGTGTGTGTGTGTGTGTGTGTGTGTGTGTGTGTTATGTGTGTGTGCAGGTGCTGGCTGGCTAGTAAACCCCAGGGATGCATCTGTCTTTTCGTTCTTCTCCATAGCCCCAGTACTGAGATTTTAAGTGCTCTTCAACATACTCATCTTTTATGTAGCTTACTGAGGATCCAGAATCAGGTCCTTATGTTTGCACAGCAAGCAATTTACCCACCAAACCACTTGTTCTAGTTTGTGTTCAATTGCTGTGACAGAACTCTCTGACTGACACCAACTTGGGGAGGAAAGGGTTTATTCAGCTCACATCTCCTGGGTCACAGTACATCACTCAGGGAACCCAAGGCAGGAACTTAGGGCAGGAACCTGGAGGCAGGAGCTGAAGCACAGGCCATGCAGGAGTGCTGCTTACTGGCTTGTTCTCCTGGCTCGTACCCAGCCTGCTTTCTTATACAGTATACAACAACCTGCCCAGGGTGGCACCACTCATTGTGGGCTGGGTCCTCCCACACTACTGGACGATCAAGACAATACTCCACAGATGTGAGCACAGGCAATCCAATGGAGCCAATTCCCCAATTGAGGCTCCCTCAACCATGGTGTGTCAAGTTGACACTAAAGTTATTCAGCACACCACTTTTATGTAAGTAATCATATAATTGTTTAAATGATACATTTTATATCCCATTATGAGTTAGATATTTTACATACATAACCATGACACATATAAATAAATAAATAAATAAATATCTGATGTAATTTAAATATAGCGTGCATTGAGATTAACTAGCAGGGGCACTAAAAATACCTGAAGGAATTCAGGAAGCTCTAGAAAACCAGGAAGCCTGGTCTTCAGTACAAGCATCCCAGTGGGAAAAGATACTTATAATACTAAGTTACTAGGTAAAAAAAAGGTGTTGGAAAGAAGGATGGGTAAAATAAAAATGAATTCCTTTATCAAGGAGAGAAATAGGAATCAAGAGAGCTGATCTGAAAATTTTCAGATTAAACTGGAAATAAACACAAAGAAAAGTAAAACGTCTTATCCACTTGAACCATATAGATAGTTGTACAAATGCAGAAGGCCAGGATTATAGCATTTGTGGATTCTCTGAATTTTTTATGTGTATGAGTGTAATGCCTGCATATATATAAGTGCACCTGTGTCATGCAATGCCCACAGAGGTCAGAAGAAGGTGGTAGATACCGTGGAACTGTAGTTACAAATGGTTGTTAGCCAATATATGGGTGCTCGAAACTGACCTTGGGTCCTCTGCAAGAGCAGCTGTGGCCTTAACCATTGAGCCATCTCTCCAGCTCCAGTTCTCTTATTTTTGTTTGTTTCATTGTTTTTGAAGATTATGGAGCTGTGCCTAAAATGGTAGCTAGGAAAAATTGCAGCTTTTCTGAAAATAACTGAGATGTGATTGAAATATAAACATAGGACTAATGGGCTGAAAAAGCCTCTGGAACATTATTTAGAGAAAATAGTGTTGTTATTTTTGTGATTCATTGCAACCTAAGTTGATCTACAATAGAATTATCCCAAGGACAGTGTACTCCAGTTGTTTACTAATTTTTTTTATGACTGCAAAGATAATATCTCCACTGAAGTACACAATTTCGAAAATAGTAGCAATTATCTATACAGATAGATAGCTACATATATCTGGCAGTGGCAATGAGGGAGGAAGTACTTTTTGTATGTACAGAGGGAAAAAGGCCCATGGTGAAAACAAGATGCTTACATATGTTACAATGGGAACAGGTGTTATATTTAAAAAGGAGTATTAGAATTTCATGGTGCAGTTTCCGTGTCATGTCTGGACGACACTATCACCAGACATCCTTGTCCACTAGTTCTTACAATCTTTCCACTCTCTCCTTCTGCTGTGTTCCTTGAGCCTTAGGTACAGGTGTTACCTTTTGGATTTATCACGTTAGGGCTGGGCACCGCATGGCCACCACATACTCTTCCTTTTGACCAGTTGTATCTATATTCATCTCTGTTGCAAAAAGTAGTTTCTTTGATGGGGGGGGAGCTATACTTATCTGTGACATAAAGAACAAGATTTTAGATGAGAATAGCAGCAGACAGGCCATTATGAGCAGAGGAAATTTCAAAAGGTTTTACCTATACATGAAGAGCTTCTGGCAATTAATGCCTACTGAGAGGGAAAGCATCAATTTCCCAAAAGCTGAGCTCCTGGATAGGTTATCTAATCCCAAGTGGTTACCCTCAAATACATGTACATATTGCCACCACTAAATGGAGTCTGTAGGTTGTTTACACACATACACACATGTTCACATACATATACACGTATATTATATATGCAGCAATGATAATTAGAGGCAAGGAAATTGATTGGGAATGGAGGTTTGTAGGAGGAAAGGGGGGAGAGATGGAGGGGTTGAAATGATGTTAATCCAGTACTCATGTATGAAACTCTCAAAAAAATTAAACATAAAATTTCCATATTAGGGTCTACAGCCCTGTGAGGCCCAAGAAACCCTAGGAGATGAAAAAAAAAAAAAAAAAAAAAAAAAAAAAAAAAAAAAAAAAAAAAGGAGCTCGCATTTGGTTATAAGATAGCCAAGAGGACCTGATAAGAAATAGGCTCTGAGAATTAGGCCTAATGTGAGCAGGTCAGCTGGCTTGCCTCCATGAGACCCACCTGAAGCCCTTGAGGAACAGCTGTAATTTGTGATTGTCCTTACATGTATCCTGCTATCTGTTGAATTTTGGGGCATTTCATACAAAACATTTTAATCATCTTTATGTCCCCTCCCCCAATCAGACCGATAGCGCACTTCAATGATATTCATGTATTCTGTCATATATGTTAAGGCCTATGGAGTCAAGTTAGTATCCCTAGACATCCTTCAGTGCAAGTTTATCTACTGGGGTCCAGTCAGCCTATTTAGAGTCTCTCCTTTAAAGATCAACTTTCCTTCACCCAGCAGTAACCAGCTGCCAATAGTTCTTCAGCTAAGATTGTGGCCTGCTGCCCATTTCCATAGCTCGATGTTGGGTTTTTCTTCGCTTACATTTGCATGGGTTTTGTGCATGCTGACACCATTGCTGTAGGTTCATATGAGCAAGGTCTCAGGAGCCTTACTTATTTCTAATACAGCTAGTTATAACAGAAAAACTCTAAGTAAGGATAGCTTCTAATAAGAAGTTTCCATCTAGGAGATCACCACAAACAATCCCATAGACAAGGTGCTAAATCTGAGGTAACCAGGAAAGACAACAGCTACATTTTCCTGGATATGATAGAGTTAAGTCTCTGCCATGGTAAAGCTACAAGCTGATGGCATAAATGTGAGAACAAGGAAAGCTTAACGTTTGAGATACCTGAAAAGTCAGAGGACATGCAGGAAATAACTAACAAAACAGGAGTCAGAGAGGGACAGAGAGGCTCCACCTATCTTAGAGGGTAGGCATCACTCCCCTCCAAAAAACCCTAGAAAATTATGCTCAATGGGTTTTTTTTCCTTTTGTTAGGATAACCTTCACCCTCCAGAGTTTCTCTGTTTATCTTAATGTCTTTCTTTTCCTCAGTCTCTTTTTTTGTAATTCTCTGTAATAGAGCTCATTTATCCTTCACAAATTCCCACAAGATCCCATTTCTTTCATCTTTATTAGTATAATAAAATGAACTCAAGAGCCAGAGTCCAAGCTTGATAATTGGTGACTATAAGTGTCTAGTACCTTAGGTCTTTGTGTCAAGAACAGCTGTGTTAACAAGGATCATATCATATCCCAAAACACATCAATAATGTCTTTCCAAAGTATAATAAACATATGCAACCAAGCTACTGACCTGGTAGTGATAGAGAATATTACCATCAGCATATAGAATCATCTACCTGCTTTCTTGCAACCCCAAATTCCTTTACTTAATCCTTAGATACAGCTAATTTGTTCTTGTCTATTTCTATAAATTTGTAACTTTAGCAATCTATATCATTGGAAATATATAGTGTGGATTTTTTTTTCAACTGACATAATTCAGTCAATATAATTCTCTGGAAGACATTACAATAATTTATTCCTTTTAGCTGTTCAGTAATATTCCATGGCATAGTTGTAACAGAATATACACAGTTGAACCATTCACTCATTGAGTACTATTTGTAGTTTAGGACTATTCTGAATGAAGACTGCTTTAAACATAAGTGTACAGGTTTATCATAAGTATAAATAGTTCTCTAAAACAAATGTCCAAACTACTAAGGCTGAATTTTATGGTACTTGTTACTTTAGCTTTTGAAGAAACTGATCAACTGTTTTCTAAAATGGCTATATAACTTTAGATCCTTCCTAACAAAGTATGAGAATTCAGTTCCTCTGAATCATTTGAAGCAATTCATTTTCTCATTATTATTACATTTTCATCATTTGGATACATGTATATTGGTGTCTTTATGGTGTATGCTTGAATTTTCCTAATGTGTAATTGATGATAAACTTTTCCTATCCCTATTTACCATCTGTTCTCTAACTACTGTAAAATGTTGTTTTATGTATCTGCCTATTATCAAACTGGATTATATTTTTCTATTACTGGTTGAGAGTTATGTATCCATTGTAGAATGAACTTATGGGTGGCTGAAAAATGACCCTGCAAAAAGTACCCATATCCTAATGTCTAGAACCTTTCAGCATTCCTTTGCATGGCAATAAAATGACTATTTGCAGATGTAATTAAATGAGGGAATTACAGATGGAGATATTAATTTAGATTGTGTGGGTAAGTTCTAAACACTATTTCATGTATCTTTTTGAAAGGAAGCAGAGTAACAGGTAGTGAATGCCTTCTTGGGTCCTTGTTCTATGATTTGTGGGGCTTATATGTAGAGTTTGCATTGTGAATGTGTGGCATGGGCAATTTATTCACAGACCATGTCCTTGTGTGTCCAGTTGTGGGACTCTGTACTATTCTCATCTGGTGCAAAAAAGCATCTTATCTGAATAGTGTCTGGGATATTTGTCTGTAAACATAAGTATACTTGTTTTGTAGTTAGTAAGATGTTACCTTAGCCTAGGGATGTGTCAACCTTGGGGATTTCTCTAAGATCTGGTCCCCAATGCAACAGGTGTCTAGGAACTCAAAAGGGCTTGAATGGCCAAACCCTGAAGATTAGGAGTCTGCAGAGGGTGGTTCCATGGACAGGCTGCCTATATTCTGTGTCACTCATCAAAGACTCTGTAGGTAGAAAAGGACACCTGTGGCTACATTGTACTAAATTACCTGCTTGTCTATTTACATGGAAACCTGCCCCTAGGTGGGGTTTGCTTGCATTAGCAAACCTATAGGACATCTCCTGGGATCAAAAACCATAATAGAACATGAATCAGGGAGCCTGAAAGCAGACCCTGAGATGTGACATCACTCTGGGTATAAATACGGAATGCTGTGAATGAATAAACAAATTCTTTTCACCATCAGACAGGAATCTCTGGTCCATTGTTTTCATATTTGTGTTTAGCTCATTAGGCTTGAGTGGTGTTTGGTAGCCAAATTTGGCTGGGGAAAATCAATCACATGCCAGCCTGTGAATTCCACTGTCTATGCCATCAGCACGATGACTGGTGTGTGTTAAATTTGTGCTGAGGAGTGCTGATCAAGCATCAGCCTGGGGGTCCAGCAGCAGCAATAGGCACTGCCTGGTATAGATATTAAGTAGAAACAGGTGGCTAGGGGAAGGTTATCAGCCATTAGCCCCTAAGGCTGGGAGCTGCCTTTCATTCTTTTCCTTTTTCCCTTTAACTCAGCGGATGAAGTTGTGTCTCAGCCTCCAGGTGTGGCAGAGTGAGAACCGTCAAGGCTCAGGAAAATTTGTGGAAGAGGGGGCAGAAAGATTGTAAATAAGAGCCAGGAAGTGGTGCAAGACCAGATAGAAATTAATCCTACAAGCTCCAGGGACCCTGTTCATATGAACCTACAGCATTGGTATCAACATGTGCAAGACTCATCCAAGTTCAGCTGGACAAAACCCCTTCACAGAACTTCAGAAATGAATACCAGAGCCCCTCAGCTGAGGAAATACTGGAAGCTGATGGTGGTCAGTTGAGGAAGAACTGGCCTTCTTTAGGAACAGAACTCTGGATAGCTTGACTAGAGCTCAGGGGATGAACTGGCACTGAGGATTGAGGGGGGAGAGAAGTTTGACATAATGGACCCTAGCACAAATGACAGGGAAGGCCAGGAGGAGGGTGCTTAGGGAGAAGTGGGTGATTAAGTGAGTAAGACTGATTTTAAAAATTATGTATGCAACACATAGAAGTTCAATGAAACTGAAACAAAAAAGAAATAAACAACAAAAAAGGAAGTAGGGTAAAATTTCAAAAAGAAGAGAAATAAAGATTAGGGTTATGGGTCAGTGTAAGATTTTTTGCCTAAGATGTGTTCACTGCAAAAATAGTGACATCACGTACTGATGGAATTTGGAGCCTACTCCACAGGAAGGAATTCATGCCTGGTACTGTAAGCATGGGCAAATGCCCATGGTTAGGGAAGTCATGGACCATATAATGAAAACCTACTACTGTAGAGTTGCAAAATGGACATGGTGCCAGAACGTTTTCTAAATATTTATGTTAATACCTATAGATTACTATTACTCTCAGCTTTGGTCAGAGATGCTTCTCTTTCCAGTGGATTAGCATTAATGTAGAGATTCATAACTGGTGAAAGTGCTCAGAGTAAGTAACTTTTGAGTTCTCATCCCTAAACAGGATAATATATCACCCACTCCAAGGTTCAGTGAACATTGTAGATGAGCAGAAGTGTGGACAGAAAGAATGGAAGAGCTGGAGGATGGGGAGTAGTGTGTGAAATGTGAATGAAGAATGGCAATGAAAAAGTTAATGGATGGTGAAATAATGAAATTATATATATATATATATATATATATATATATATGTTTGAAATTGTTAAAAAAGAATGCATGTCTAGTACACTTCAAGCTGTGGGTTATATCCATAGCATGTTAAAGTAACTGTTTAGAAGGCAATGCAATCCCATAGGTAGAGAGGAGGGAGATTTTCTCCTAAGCAAGAAATGTTGGAATCTACCAGAAGTGTGAAATCGAAATTTGTGTGTCATATTCCTGTGTATTTGTGTGGTATATGTGTATGCATAGGCCTGTGTGTGTATGTGTGTGTGTGTGTGTGTGTGTGTGTGTGTGTGTAAAGGCCACAGGTGAAAGACAGATGTCTTCCTCAATTTCTCTCTACCTTGTTTTTTTAAGACAATATCTCACTGAACCTAGAGTTCACTTATTTCACTAGAAGCCCAAAGGATCTTCATGCTGCTGCTTTCCTAGCATTGGGATTATAGGCATGCATTAGGTGCTTGGTTTTTACAGGGGCATTAGGGACAGAATTTAAGTCCCCATACTTGACCAGCAAGCATTTTACTGGACACAGGACTTAGAGTAATTGAGATGGAATGACCAGGAGCCTCCTCCCTGGTCCTACTCAGCTGTAAATCCTACTAAACAAAGATGACTGACCCAACAAATTATCAATGTTTGTGCAGTAGTGGCACTATTATCTTAGGGATATCAATAGCTGTCATGATGTGATTAAGGGCTACTCAATGGGAAGGAACTCATGTACAGTGTTATAAACACAGCCAACTACACATGGCAGGAGAGGTCTTAGGTCCTAAAGAAAAACATACTTTTGCCTTATGTCTAGACCAATATAATTTCCTACTTTGTTATAAATATGCATCCTCATATTTACAGACAAGTGTATCTTTGACCCCTCATCAAAGGAGATTCTTTTTGCAACAAATGGAGACTATTACAGAATTCCAGAACTGGTCAAATGCAGAGACTAAGTGTCTGTGAAACACTTAACCTTAAGTGACTCAACTTCAATGCAACCTCTACACTTAGGATGAATGTATTTCTTAACCAGAGAACAAGAAGTTTCAGAGTCTAACAGCCATTTCAAACCTCTCTCTATTTAGGCCCACAGATCATTGCTGAAGGGTCAGCAGAAAGATTTATGATCCAGAGGAGGTGGAGGACCACAAGGAAACAGAGTCTTCCAGACAGATGGTCAGTTGCTCATATGAACTCACTGCAATGGTGACAGCATGCACATGTCCTATGCAATTTCAAATTAGATAAAATCCCAGTATAGACATGTGAAAGTGAATAAGGAATCCCACTCAACCTAAAGAACTTTTGGCAATTGATGGCTGCTGAAAGGGGGAAAGACTTTGTCTTTCAAAGATGGGATTCTCAGTCAGCCTAGTGGATGGATCCAAACAGAAGGACATTGGGGAACACAAATCACATTCTATAGGATATATATATATATATATATATAATATTATATAATATTGAGCTCTGAGAAGGCATGGAAAATTTAATATTAAAGACCTATATAGTTATTAATTTTCTGAATGTACTATCACAATTACCATTAAAATAAAGAAGATAAAACAGCAGAATTTGTATAGACATTTATTCATATTTTTCATATATGAAGATATTTACATTTCTGTTATATCTCCAATAACCTATAGTATTTACCCTAATAACAATGTGAGTCCTAAGTTTTGTTTTTTACCCTATTTTGTTATTTTCAAAGTAAGTGTATTCATTAAGGTAATTTACAAATAGTTCAAGCAGTAAATTTCTTTTTCTCCCCAGTTACATGAAATCTAAGATTAGTATTTATGATAGTCAGGACCTCTTGTAAATGTCTTTTAAGAGAATGATGCTCCTTCTATCTTAGACACTTTAGCCATGTGAATTCTCAAACTCATACTAGTGCACAGGAAAAGAGCTGTGGGGCAGTGCAGTTACAAAATTTTGAAGAACAAATTGACTGTTTCATTTCTCTTTATGTTCCACTACAGTTGGAGTACACAGCCCAACTTGTTTATTTATTTATTTATTT
>VZQC01003719.1:146751-236253 GCA_009823505.1 Rhizomys pruinosus | reverse complement strand
TGTGTGTGTGTGTGTGTGTGTGTGTGTGTGTGTGTAAAGGCCACAGGTGAAAGACAGATGTCTTCCTCAATTTCTCTCTACCTTGTTTTTTTAAGACAATATCTCACTGAACCTAGAGTTCACTTATTTCACTAGAAGCCCAAAGGATCTTCATGCTGCTGCTTTCCTAGCATTGGGATTATAGGCATGCATTAGGTGCTTGGTTTTTACAGGGGCATTAGGGACAGAATTTAAGTCCCCATACTTGACCAGCAAGCATTTTACTGGACACAGGACTTAGAGTAATTGAGATGGAATGACCAGGAGCCTCCTCCCTGGTCCTACTCAGCTGTAAATCCTACTAAACAAAGATGACTGACCCAACAAATTATCAATGTTTGTGCAGTAGTGGCACTATTATCTTAGGGATATCAATAGCTGTCATGATGTGATTAAGGGCTACTCAATG
Source organism: Rhizomys pruinosus (assembly GCA_009823505.1). Taxonomy (NCBI): domain Eukaryota; kingdom Metazoa; phylum Chordata; class Mammalia; order Rodentia; family Spalacidae; genus Rhizomys; species Rhizomys pruinosus. The sequence goes on along the minus strand of VZQC01003719.1, from coordinate 235,805 downwards.
GGAAGGAACTCATGTACAGTGTTATAAACACAGCCAACTACACATGGCAGGAGAGGTCTTAGGTCCTAAAGAAAAACATACTTTTGCCTTATGTCTAGACCAATATAATTTCCTACTTTGTTATAAATATGCATCCTCATATTTACAGACAAGTGTATCTTTGACCCCTCATCAAAGGAGATTCTTTTTGCAACAAATGGAGACTATTACAGAATTCCAGAACTGGTCAAATGCAGAGACTAAGTGTCTGTGAAACACTTAACCTTAAGTGACTCAACTTCAATGCAACCTCTACACTTAGGATGAATGTATTTCTTAACCAGAGAACAAGAAGTTTCAGAGTCTAACAGCCATTTCAAACCTCTCTCTATTTAGGCCCACAGATCATTGCTGAAGGGTCAGCAGAAAGATTTATGATCCAGAGGAGGTGGAGGACCACAAGGAAACAGAGTCTTCCAGACAGATGGTCAGTTGCTCATATGAACTCACTGCAATGGTGACAGCATGCACATGTCCTATGCAATTTCAAATTAGATAAAATCCCAGTATAGACATGTGAAAGTGAATAAGGAATCCCACTCAACCTAAAGAACTTTTGGCAATTGATGGCTGCTGAAAGGGGGAAAGACTTTGTCTTTCAAAGATGGGATTCTCAGTCAGCCTAGTGGATGGATCCAAACAGAAGGACATTGGGGAACACAAATCACATTCTATAGGATATATATATATATATATATATATATAATATTATATATATATATATATATAATATTAAATTGGGCAGAGGGCAGTGGGGGGTGTGAAGAGGGGAGTGGATCTAAATATTATCAAACTATATTGTATGAGATTAACAAAAATCCAATAAAAATGCAAAAAAATAGATTTTTAAGAAAACAGCACTATGGTAATTTCTTATAACAACAGTAGAAAATTAATACACTATTCTTTATTATCATTTTTACCCCTAGAATTGTGAGAAAAGAAACTTGTTTTTTAATCCACATAATCAGTGATACTTAGTTGTGGAAAATTTATCAAACTAAAGGAGGACAAAGTGATGTTTACCCTGCTGAATCTTCCCGTCCACAAATATTTTGATTTCTTTAGTCATTTGATTTCTTGGAACTTAGATGGATGTTTTCAATGTTTAGTGCAAAACATCTGCACATATTATATTTTTTGTAGACTCAAGTGTTTTCTTTTTTAAAAACTATTTATTTTTATTTTATGTGTATGTGGGTATTCCCTGCATGTGTGTGAGTGTACCCATGTCACGTAATTCTGTGTCAGAAGAGGGCATCAGATTCCCCTGGAACTAGAGTTGAGGATGGTTGTTTGCTTTCATGTCGATGCTGGGAATCGAACCTGGGTCTTCTGCAAGAGCAGTCAGTGCTCTTACCTGCTGAGATATCTCTTCGGCCATCAAGTGCTGTCTTTTAAATAAGACTAAATAATAATAAATGTCAATAGTCTGTTTATGTTTATTGTTACTATACAAATGTGATTGGCCTCTGTGTATTGATCTTGTATCCTAGCACCTTTCTGAATTCACATATTAATTTCCAGTAGGTTTTAGTAGGCTCTTTGGAATTCTCATAGTCATTATTTGCATGTAAAACATTTTGCTTATTCATTTTATTTTATTTTATTTTATTTTACTTTTTGGTCTTTTCAAGACAGGGTCTCCCTGTAGCCCCAGCTGTCCTGGAAGGCTTATTTCTTTTAAATCACCATTCCCTTTCTCTTTTTACTTTATTACAATGGTTAGGACTTTCAATAGGAAGTTTAGCACTGGTAAGCGCAGATATTTTTGCCCTGATAATTTTTTGTCAAACATTTATTTGTATATAATTTAGATAATTGGCATGTTTCTTATTTAAATGTTTTAACTGATGTATAAAACCTAAAATCGAACACATTAATTGAAACTGTGTGATATGACATTACATTTATACACTGTGTAAATGTAAATCATGTTAAATAAAAGTTTAGCTTAATTTAACTCACATATTTATTATATTTTCTGATAAAACATGTAAAACCCTTTCTTCTAGCTTACTGAAATATGAAGCACATTATTATAAGTACCTGGCTATGCAATTGTATTCCAGAAATTCTTGTTACTGACTGTATTATTCTTAATCATGAGGGAAAAATTGAGTTTTCCTTTTATATTCTACTGTTTTCATTGCTATAGACAGAAGATCCAACTCCATTACTGGATGTGGATTTTGTTGTTGCTATTGTTGTTGTTGTTAAATCCATGTTTCGATTTGTTTGTTTTTCATATGTGTTTATTGGTACTCTGTAAAGTCACTGGCCTTTTTCCATGACCCAGCCAATACTATATGAGGCGGGGGGGGGGGGGGGGGGGAGGGGCAGGCGCTGAAAACAGCCTCTTAGTGAATAAATGTATTTTCCTTCACCATCATCAGAGGAGTCCCTGGATTAGTTACTTTCTACAGTGTGAGCTAGGCCCATTAAGGCATAGGGTTTGTGGTTGTCGCTATGGGGTTTGGCTGGAAAGAGGTTGCTCTGCAGACCTCCAGCCTGGGAAGTGTGTGTTGATTTGGCAATCTGGTTTTCGACTGGACAGAGACATGCAGCTGGCCATCAGTCTGTGAAACGTGGGGGTGTGGATCCCGACCTATGGTTGGGTGTTATTCCACCATAGAAGGGTTGCAGCTAACCCTCAAGGCCAAAAGCCTGAGTCAAGACAAGTAAGCTGGGCAGGGATGGGCTGTGGGATTCCCACAACCATGCTGAGGCTTAGCTTTGTAGCTTCAGTTCCCAGGAGAAACTGCTGGCGGCTTCTCCTCCCACTTCACCCTTTGATCTTGCATATTTCATACTATCCTTAAGCCATGGACTTTTAAATAGTTTTAAGTAGTGTATGACAGTAATTATTCTTTTTTTTTTAATTTTTTTTAATTTTATTTATTTCCGTATGTGTATGAATGTACTGTCTGCATGCAAGTCTGTGCACCCATGACGTGCAATGCCGCGGAGGTCAGAAGAGGGCGTCGGACTCCCCTGGAACTGGAGTTCTCCTGGAATTGGAGTTTCAGACAGCCCTCGGCCGCCATGTGGGTGCTGGGGATCGAACCCGGGTCCTCTGCAAGAGCGGTCGGCGCTCTCAACCGCTAGGCCATCTCTCCAGCCCCGACAGTAATTATTCTTAAAAGATGAACCTAGTATATATAATTGTTACTATGGAATATACTGATAATTGAAACTGTTTCATGGTTCACAAGAGCTGACTGTGTGTGGAGAAGACTAGTAATTCTACAGTGTGGCAAAAAAAAAAAAAAAGAAACATGAGACTGGTAACTGAGGATATGAACATGTGTGATTGGAGTATGTTGGCTGAGAAACAAGGTATTATTGTGCCTTTAGTGTTAGCTATTTTAGTAAAATATACCCCTTGACAATTTGACAATCTACATGCAGAACTAGAGCTGCAATAGTTTATCAAATGTTCTATGGTTACTGTATTCTTTGGCATTGTGCATCAGTCAGTTATGGATTGTGAGCCCTAAAACTCTGGGATACCAGAGTGCGTTTTGAAAAACTTCAATACCCCTCTATGTTTTGAAAAACATAGAGGGGTATCTGAAAGTGGCTTCAGAAGAGGAAAAAAACTACAATAATTGTCTAAGTAAGAATTGCTGAAAATTTTCCCATCAAATTGTGAGTTCTCAAATACATTTGAAGATTTTTCTCATTTACAAATGTCTTTGCTGTACTAAAATAAATGTGCTAAGCCAGCCTAAGATACCAAATGAAATACTTTTGGATTTAAATATTTATTTCATTTTGAGATTCCTGTTCTAAATATCCAAAGTCTTGCAGTTTCCATTTCATTATACTAAAAAGGCACCAGGTGTTACTAAATTTAAAGGTGTGTGTTTTATGTGCATTAGGGATTTGATGGCATCATCACATATCCATTCCATGAATGCAGTATGACATTTATAATTTTCTCTGTTTGCAAGAATTGTTTTTATGAAAATAAATCCCAAATGAGAATCCTATCCATTACCATGGTAGATCTTCTACAAGTTTAGAATGAACAGGTTTCAAGGGAGGAAGAAAACTATAGCAGTAATACAGTAGACACCTGAGAAATTAAAGTTCATAAAAGCAGAAAAATGTCTCTATATTTACATGAACACATATAGTCATACATAAATATACTGTGAACTTAATACCTCTGTCATTGAACCACTGATATTTGCTCATGACTTGAAATAATTTTTAAACCATCATGCTAACCTTCTTGACATACCACAGATTGGGTTGATATATAATTTTCCTCTAATTTAGTTTCCATATTCTTTTTGTTGTTCTTTTCAAGACACGGTCTCCCTGTAGCCCCAGCTGTCCTGGAACTCACTCTGTAGACCAGACTGGCCTTGAACAAAGATCCACCTGCCTCTGCCTCCCAAGTACTAGGATTAAAGGCGTGCGCCACCATGCCCGGCTCCATATTCTTTTATCCCTACAAAATCCTCCTGACTTTCTCAGGGGGAGTTGCTTGTAATTTAACACAGGTCCTTGTTCTTGGATGGACAAGACCTCAATGACTGAATGATATCAGGCAATATGGAACTACACTCAAGATTTCTGTTAATTTATTTGAGGCCTTTTAACATTTTTTGGTTTATTTATTTTTATTGTATATGTATGAGTGTTTTGGCCACCTGTATGTAAGTGCACCGCATGCACAGCATGCCTGCAGGGGCTAGAAAAGGGTTTGAACCCCTTGGAAATGGAGTTATGGACAGTTGGGTGCTGGAAACCAAACCTGGGTCCTCATAAGAGCAGCAAGTTCTCTTAACTGCTGAGCCATCTCTCCAGCCACTATTTGAGTCCTTCTAAATGTATCTTTTCCATTTTCCTCATATACCTATTTTGCAAATTTTAGTAGATTTATACCTCCATTTTGTATACTTACAGGACTATAAACAATAATCTAATTTTGTTTTCTAATTTCATTGCTAGTACATAGAAGCACAATTTATTTGTACATACAAACTTTTGTAAAATAAAAGCCTTTTTAACTCTTTTATTAGTGCTTCTGATTATGTAGATAACTGTTAATATGTATTTTATGTCCTAATGATTTTGGTAGAATAAAATATAAATGCATATGTAGTCTTATTCAGTATTTCTTTTAATTTTTTTTTTTTTTTTTTTTTATGAGACAGGGTCTCCCTGTATCCCCAGCTGTCCCAGAACTCACTCTATAGACCAGGCTGGACTTGAACTCACAAAGATCCTCCTGCCTCTGTCTCCCAAGTGCTAGGATTAGAGGAGTGAGCCACCATGCCTGACTTATTCAGTAATTTTTTAAACACCAATTGACATCACCGTTGGCAGTATGTAAGAACATATGTTCTTACAACTTTGACACATTGTGCTTCATCAAAATTCTTAAAATTTGACAATAGAATAGATTTTAAAATGGTATCAAATTGTCAGGTGTTTTGAATTTACTCTCTAATAATTGGGGTTAAATAAACTCCAGGGAAGCTCTCTTCCTCAGCCCATGGGTCCAGGACTCAGGGATGCTCAGGGACCTTAGTTCAGTGGACCCAGGGTCCACTGGCTCTTTTGGGGGAGGAGTGAAGAAGCAGGTTCTGTGGTGAAGGGTCTTGTCAGATTGGAGATGTCTATCTCAAGTTTCCCTCATGCCTCCCCCACTACTGGTTTCTGGTGTACATTGGAGGACACTTCTCTGCACCCTGTGACTCCCAGGCTTGAAAATAGACGACTCTGGGTCAAAGCTTACCCACCAGACAATTTCTTTTTTCTAAACTGGCTACACGCAGGCTTTCCAGGATTCTCTCTCTCTCTCTCTCTCTCTCTCTCTCTCTCTCTCTCTCATATCCCTCCTCCCCATATTTAATCTCTTCTCCACCATTCTCACGCCTGATTCAAATTTCCACAGTAGCCATTTTGTCTAAGCACTTGGCATGAATGTATTTACCAGGTAGATTAACAAATGAATCCTCAAATGTCCACTATTGGAGTTTTATAATTTTATCACCATGTTTTCATCTGTTTCTAATTAAAATAATTTTTCCATTTTAGCTTTTGTCACAGGATCTCTGCTTAAGTTACTGGCTTTTTAACAAATGCTGATTTGTTTTTTTTTTTATTCTGTTTTATTAAATTAGCAGGTAAAGCCAATGCCTATTTAGACACAGGTGAGCCGTGTGCACCCATCCCACTTACACTAACTTGCCCTTTTGCAAGCTTTTGCTCCTGTGAGCCAGGCTCCCATGGTTAAAGCTGCCCCCTCCCCTTGTAGTTTCACTGTGATAACTGATCAGTATATTTATGTGATTAAGTCATGCATGTGTTTGTCAAAGCTGTCTGTGTGTTTACTCTTTCATATGTGCTTACTGTTTCATGTGTGTTTACTCTTCCATGTGTGTTTACTGTTACATGTATGAGTCTGTCATGTGTCTGTCAAAAAAAAAGTGGCCACTTCTAGGTTACATTGTACACAAAACCTATTATATTTAAAGGACAAAATGAACCCAGGTTCCTTATCTGTTAAGACTAAATTCTAAATTATGTAGGCTGTTTCTTCCAAACTGACAGTGTTAAGGTATTTTTACTGTATGTGCTGCAATTGCTGAATTATTTTTGTTTTGCACTGCCTCAGTAGGACTGAATGTGTACTCTCTCCCCATCCTTTGTCTTCTTCCTTGATGAAACTCTATGTAATTCTGTTTTTTTTTAAATTTTATTTATTTTCGTATGTGTATGAATGTACAGTCTGCATGTAGGTTTGTGCACCCGTGTCGTGCAATGCCACGGAGGTCAGAAGAAAGTGTCGGATTCCACTGGAACTGGAGTTAAAGACGGTTTTCATCCGCCATGTGGGTGTTGGGGATTGATCCTCTGCAAGAGCATTCGGTGGCTTAACTGCTAAGCCATCTCTCCAGCCCTGTAATTCTGTTTTATAAAATGTTTGATACCAGCACTTGGTACCATTCTGCCAGGAGTTCTCCAGAGTGGTCTTTACATTCCCTACATCTCTATGCCCACAGCCCTGCCTACTCCCAATTCTCCCTCCCTTCAACGACCCAGTTCAGCAGGAAGAAGCCAGAGCAGAGTTGTTGCCCCCTATACCCTAAGAGTCTGGGATGTTAGGTTGGTCCTGGGGCAAAACCAAGATGGCATAGACTGGAAGGACCTTTCCTTCTTTTCCGCTCTGGAGCATGTATTTGCCAGGCCCCTGACCTGCCTTAATTGGCCAGATTCCAACAGGTTACCATCTCCCCTCCCCCCTATAAAAGGCTCTCCCCACTTCTCAGAAATGCACTTCTTCATCACCCAGATGGCTTTGGGTTCGCCCAAGAGAGGGCATTTCCTGGAATAAGTGCCTACCTTTATTTACTTTTTAATTTGGACTGATTCATCCTTTTCTTATCATTGGTTATACTTCTCAGAGAGATTATGTTATAAACATATATATGATATGTCTTTTGGGATTTATAAACTATGTAATAGTTTAATAATATTTTCTCTGTTATAATTCCATTATACATTATAGAAAACATACTAGTAATTAAAGTTAAACTGGGCTGTCCAATTTTATACTAAAATTACTTATAAGAAACCAAACAGTATTATATATCTATGGTATCAGGTTCTTGGGAGACTGAGGCATGTAGATCGAATGAGCTTTTATTTTTATTATTTTTAATTTCTAATTAGTTAATTAGAAATAAATATCCTTAAAGAACTATGTGTGATTTTGTTTTCTTCAATCACAAATACTATCCACACACAAAACTTATGTTAAAACACAGAAAATCAAAAGAAAATATTGAAAACACTAAAAAATATTTAAGGAATATCTGCATTTTTTATTATTTATTTATTTATATGCCTCGGAAGTCAGAAGAGGGTGTCTGTTGCCCCTAGAACTGGAGTTCTCCTGGAATTGGAGTTATAGACGGCTCTCAGCCGCCATATGGGTTCTGGGGATCGAACCCAGGTCCTCTGCAAGAGCGGTTAATGCTCTTAACTGCTAGTCCATCCCTCCAGCCCCAGGAATATCTGCATTTTTATGGTTATCATATGAACTTTCATTTATGTGCTTAGAAATTAATTTTTATTCATTGTCTCCTTATATAACATTAATTATAAATAGCAAGATGAAGAGAAACAACCTATTAATTTATTAAATACCTATTTTACACAAACTACTTCATTTGTCAACACTATGAGATTACTTACCATTTGAGGTTTATCAGTGGTAGAGTGCTTGCCTAGAATAAGTGAAGCCCTGAGTTTAATTCCAGTAGCTCTAAAACATTTAAAATGCATTTATTAAAGAAGATGAGTTTAGTTGTCTGTGTTTATAGATTCTGTGTTTATAGATTCTGTGTTTAGAGATTGTGTTTATAGTAAGTGTACAAGTTAAAGTACAGGTCCGGGGGTATTTTTGTCACTATTCCATTTTGTATATTTATTCATTTACAATGACACTGAAGAATAAAGTACTTATGTGTAATTTCAATATATTATAAAATGGTTGTTTTGAGTTCTGGAAATTCTGCTACAGCTTTATTTAATAAATCTAAACATTCATATAATTCATCTGCAGCATAGTTTGCTTTTTATTTTGTTTTTCAAATGTTATGCAAAAATTCTTTCACTTTATGTTTGTCTACTGTGAGACTTAACACAAACTTATGGTCCCATCTAAGACTGAGAAATGAATAGAATTGTACTCACCATAAAGAATTGCAAGCAGAGACAGGGGCATGACAAGTAGTCCCACCAGCATATCAGCAATGGCTAGGGACATTAAGAAATAATTGGTGGCATTGTGCAGTTTCTTTTCCATGCTTACTGCCATGATAACGAGAATGTTGCCACCGATTGTCATGATTATGATTACGACGATTGATAGTGCTGGCCAATTTTGTACCCCGTCTGGGAAATTTAATAAGCGTCCACCATCGGAGGTATTGAAAATGTCAGTTACTAGAGCAGCTACTGGACTTACAGAAATATCGAATTGCCAAACCAATAGGCCAATTAGGTGCACACTGAAATTAAAAAGAAGAGAAAAGGAAAAAATAAATCAGAAATTGCCATACAATAGATCACTAATTCAAAAAAGCAACTTCAAACACAGTGATCCCTACCATCTCCATCCCCATCATTTATGTCCTCTTCATTTAATTAGATTTCTTTGCATCCAAAGAGTACTTCAAGTGATTATTAAGAATTTAGCACTGTTTATTGAAGTATATATGCATCCTCTCAATTGACTACATATAACACAATGTAAGTTCAATATTGATTTATTTTCATTATACAGGTATGAAGAGAATGAAGTTAAAAGAAGTTAAGAAACATTCTTCAAGCCAATATAGCCAAGTAAGTGGCAGAACCTGAAGCCATCCTAAGTCCAACTGATTTCAAAGACTGTGCTGTAAACTTTTGCTGCAATCCCAAAACCCCAATATTATTTCACTTGTTTTAATAGTTAATTATTTTAGATTTTATGTTATTGCATTGGTTTGTGTAGGATCATTTTCACACAAGTCTATAATGTACTTTGAGTAATCTTACCCCAGGTATTACTGCTCTTTTCTCTCCTGTCCCCCTTTCCCTTGGTCTCCTTTGTTCTCCTAGACAGTTTGGCATCTACTGTTATGACAATGCATTTATGATTATAAGAATCTATAAAGTCTATGATCTACAAATGACAGAAAATACTAGACATGTGTTTTTCCAAGATCGATTTAATAGTTTATTATTGCATTCTTAAACTATTATTTTGTTGATATATCATTTGAGATAGCTGAAATGGGAAGGAAAAGAGATTTTCTTGAAGGACTCAGTGAACAGATGAGAAAAATTAGAAGTTGCCTTGCTTGAATATTCGTGTTTTAAAACGATTTCTAGCCCTTCATACATTTACAAAGTGACTTTATGCTAGTTGATGATTTCTTGCCTTGTGTTCTATACTTCCTGTCTACTGCTTGTCTCATTTGATTTCTCAGAACTGCTCTAGGCTTAAGAGTGATTTATGAGGTTAACTGATACCTTTGGGCAGAATTAAGCAATAAATCTCTTAAGTCACTTAAAAGACATATTTTTGAGACAGGGTATCATTATATAAATCTGGCTGATGTGGAACTTGTTATGTAGAGCATGCTGCCTTTCTCTGACTCTCTAGTGCTAGGATTAAAGACATGGTGCACTTCACCTGGCCCTAAATGCTTTCTTTTTTTCCTTTTAAAAATATTTTTTATATTTTATTTATTTATGTGTATGAATGTACTGTCTGCATCTAGGTCTGTGCACCCGTGTCATGCAATGCCGCGGAGGTCAAAAGAGGGTGTCGGATTCCCCTGGAACTGGAGTTCTCCTGGAATTGGAGTTACAGACGGTTCTCAGCTGCCATGTGGGCGCTGGGGATCGAACTCGGGTCCTCGGTAAGAGCAGTCGGCGCTCTTAACCACTAGGCCATCTCTCCATCCCCTAAAAATATTTTATGTGCATGAGTGTATTGCCTGCATGATTGTAAGTGCACTCAAGTCCTGCAATGCCTGTAGAGGTCAAAAGAGGGTGTGAGATCCCCTGGAATCTGGTTGTTAACCACCATTGGGGGGTTGGGAATTGAACCCCAGTTTTCTGTAAAAGTAATCAGTGTTCTTAACTGCTGAGCCAACTCTGCAGCCCAGTAAAATGTATATTTTTCTATTAGTTCTTAAGCAGATTCTATCAGCTGGAATTTCAGACTAGGTGGTTATGTAACACAATAGAGATGGATCTGATTTTGTCTTGCAAATTTCCAGTTATTTTCCCTAAAAGTGATAGGATTTATTCAAGTTACAAACACAAGTGTACTTTCAAGGTATGAGTTCCTAGAACATATTCTTTAATAAAAAATGATAAGACAGTCATGTTCAAATTTTACTTTAAAAAAATATTTGTGAAAGGCTGTTTTGGGGTGAGCGGATTTTTTTTCAATTATTACAGAAGACAATGTATAGGAACAGAAGGATTTAGGATTTCTCAGTTGTTCTGCTGAGGGTAGATATGGGTTAGATCAAATTTACAATGGTTTAGTTCTTGAATCTGATTCTTCAAATATTCCCTTTACATTTCATTCTATTGACTTCGACTACTGGGTCATTATATCCAGACTTCCCAGAATGACATTGTTTTGCTATGTCCAGTTACATTGTTGATCTCCTCCATCCTTATCCCTGACTTCTGATCTTTTCTTTTGCAACTTCCACTATTATTTTTTACAAAACCAGATGCTTATAAACACATCCTTTCTCTTCTCTCCTTCTCCTCCTCCTCTCTCTCTCTCCTTCCCTCACTCACTCACTCAGCAGGGCTTCAGTATGTTGCTTAGGCTGACCACAAACTTATAATCATTCTGCCTCAACTTCCTGACCACAGGGATTACAGGTGTGCACCACCACGGTAACCAGTCATTTTATTACCTTGATTGTTTGGTTCATGCGGGAAAGAAAAGGAAAGAAACGTTCTAAGTTTTAACTATGAAGAAGAAACCTTAAGAATTTGAATGATTTGATCTGAGGATAGCCTACATGCCCATATTATTTGAATACATGAGCTTTAATATTTGTGTAGATTCTGAATTACTACTTTTCCTCTTTAATTATCTTTAAGTAGGAAATATTCATCTTTGGGGTGCAGGCCATTTACACATGCATAGCTACCTTATATCGAACTATTTTTTACATTATTGAGTAATCAGTCATAAAAGTAATAATTTACTTACAAGAATGAGCGCACCACATTGCTCAGATTCACCATGATTGCTTTAGGTTTAAGCAACCAGAGTTCCAAATTGAAAATAGAGAATACTGGAAAATTAGCAGATCGAATTCATTACCTGGGGAGAGAAAAAAAGAAAAAGAAGAATGTTAGCTTAAATTCCACATAACTTGCATAAGAACAAATTAGACTTGAATGCACTTATTTAGCAATAAGAAATTTAATATTTTGTTTAGTGAACAAATAAGTATTTTATATTGTGGAAGCTGTAAAGAATGGCAAAGAACATTTTTTTCATTTATTTGCATATGTTAAACTATCCAGTTTTGTAAAAATCTCTTAATTAATCTTTATTTGTATAAAAGTAGTCTGTTTGGGAAAATAGAGCTTCAAATCCACATTTTGAGAATGGAATTAAGAATAGATCCTTTGGAAATTTTCAAACAATTGGGAGAACACGTACAATCTAAAAATTAATTTGCATACTTAAAATAACAAAATTCAAGAATATTTTTTAAGTGAACATTATTTGCACATTAACAATTTTGTTTTTCTTCAAAGGAAGCAAAGTACATTTACATAGAAAGTTCTACGTATGCTTTTGCTTTAGCCAAAAATATTCTCTAGAGGGAAGTAATGACAGGTTTATACCAAAATAAATGTATCAGTCAAGTTTACCATATTAGATACAGTGATCACTCTATATACTAACTAGTTAGTAGCTAAATGATACCAAGTAGATGAGGTACTATTGAAAAAATTAGGTCAATTATGTAAGGTGATTGAAGCGGCATTTTAATCTATTGTGGATCAATAGGTGATTGTACATCTTCTAAAGTATTAAGATAATAATATAAAATTGAAAGAACTTTGAAAGATTCATTTTGTTTATTTTATAAATATTTTCAAGAAATATGAAAATGAAAATCTGTCTCAATCATTGATCTTTGGTGTTCCTAGTTCCTTTTAGAAATTTGAATTAAACTTTCATTACAAAAAATAGTATCCCTATGCTTCTGATCTCTCATTTAACAGAACTTTTTTTTCCTAGTCATTCAAACTATTGATTTAAACTTTTGCCTTCTTTATTTCCCAGTATCTCTCTTCCAGTTCTATCAAAACCATCTTCTTTAGTGAATGTATAAAATACAGCCACCTGGTAACTAGAAGCTCAAAGTAGAGAATGATTTCAGCAGATTGAAAGCCATTTTTATCCCATAAAATCTTGCCAGACAACACATAAATCTCCTTCTTGAGAGGTCTGAAATTACGTGATGGAATACTGGTAAAGATGACCAATAAATATCAATATGCATTACCTTTTATCTCTCAGAAAATATTAAAGCCTTTCTTTCTTAATGTTAAAATTATAACATGATTTTCATATTTATTTTTCAATTATACAATGGGTAGTATAATTTAAGAATCAAAGGTAGTGTTAAATCCACCATACTCTAATAAGATTATAGTAGAACAAATTAAATTATATTTGTCATAGCTTGATATAGATATAGCTAATGAAATATTGTTTTCCACATTTTTAGCCAATTGGTGTCACACAAAATAATTTGTTTTCTTGAAAATGAATCAACACTTTTATGTATATTTTCCTGCAAATTATAAACAAAATTGTTAAATGGGAATTACTTATTTTCTTAACTACCAATTTTATTAATTAAGAACAAAAGTATAGGGGTCCGGAGAGTCCGGCGGCCAGGGCGGCTGCGCCTTTGGGCAGGATACCCAGAAGCCACCTGGGCGAGTAGCTTGGGTTGCTGGGGACATGAGGGCGGGACCCGGCACTGGCCAGAAGGGTCCGGAGAGTCCGGCGCCAGGGCACGGCCTGCGCCTTTGGGCAGGATCCTCAGAAGCCACCTGGGCGAATACCTTGGGTTGCTGGGGCCATGACGGCGGGACCCGGGCGCCGGGACAGAGGGCCCGGAGAGACCGGCGGCCAGAGGCGGCGAATCTGGCGCTTTGGGCAGGATACCCAGAAGGCACCTGGGCCGAAGTAGCTGGGTTGCTGGGCCATGAGGGCGGGACACCGGCCGCACTGGGCCCAGTAGGTCCGGAGAGTCCGGCGGCCGGGCGGCTGCGCTTTGGGCAGGGATAGTCCCAGAAGCCACCCCCATCTGGGTGTGTAGCTTGGGTCTGCTGGGGGCTTTGAGGCGCGGACCCGGCGAGTGGGCCAGAGGTCGCGGAGAGTCCGGCGGCAGGGCGGCTTGGCCTTTGTGGAGGATACCCACTGAAGCCGACGCTGGGGCGTTACACACTTGGGTTGCTGGGGCCTTGGGGCGGGGACTTCCGGGTCGCTGGGTCCAGAGGGTCGCGGAGGTCCGGCGGCCAGGGCGCTGCGCCTTGAGCAGAGGATCCCCAGAAGCCACCTCGGGCGAGTAATAGGCAGCTGTTGGGGACTTAGCTGGTGCGCTGGCGGCGGGACCCGAGCGCTGGGGCCAGAGGGTCCCGGAGAGTCCGCGGCCCAGCGGCTCGCTTGGAGATACCGAGCTGGCGGTAAGCTGGGCTGGGCTGAGGGCGGCCGGCGTGGCGGGGTCGGGGTCGCCAGGGTGGCTTTGAGCAGACCCAGACATGGGGTGGCTTGGTCTGGGCCTGAGGGCGGACCCGGCTGGCAGAGGTCGCGAGGGCTCGCCAGGCTCATACGCAGACGCCCGGGCTACACATACCCACCCCACCGTGCAAACAAACTCAAAAAAAGAACGAGAAGAGTGGTTGGCTTCACAAATACCTAAAGTATAAAGCTAACAAAATGAAAAGCTAGATACAAGTCATAACTCCATAACAAAAGGAGGACGGGAATGGGGAGTACGAACAACAATAACAATACAGATGTTATCTGAGGAGGAAAGCAAAACCGTCTGCTATTTGTAGATCTAAACCACAAAAGGGAAGCCCACATGCCAGGGAACAGACGAAGGGACAAACGATCGGGAAAGCACAGGATAATCCTGCAACCTAAGCTCTAACCAACCTGTAGGAGACAGCTTACAATGGGAAACCCGTTGAGAGAACCAAGGACAGATCTTAGAGGAAATAATTTGCAGACGCTATATCAGAGAAATTAAAAGAACTAAAGAGGCACATTCAGGAGAACTAACGAAATCGGAGAGAATTGAAAAACCAAAAAGGACTAGAGGGATACCAATCGCAAACATCAGAAAGAACTGAAGGAAAGATGACAAACTCCGGTAAGAATACGCAGAGGCAGAAGAAATACATAAAGAATATAAGAACTAAAGAGAGAATGAAAAACCATCAAAAGGACCTAGAGGGTAATGCAATGACAAACTCAAAGAAAGAACTAGAAGGAACAGACAAAACTGAAAGAAAAAAAAAAAGAAAAAAAAAAAAAAAAAAAACGCGAAAGGAAGTAGAAACACTTGAAAAAGGAAGCCAACACCAACGAAGTATAGAGAGCACAAAGAGAGTTTGAGGAGCAAGGAGCTATCAGTAAGGAATAGACTCAAAAAGGAAAATGGAAGTAACTCAAAAAAAATAACATGGAGACTGAATGTAAAAGGTAATTAGAACACACTAATTTCAATCAAGAAAGAAAGGAAAGGAAAACCTTCAGAAGTTAGAACTGGAGGAAGCGAAACAAGTAGAATTATCAGATCTAGAAAGATAACACAGAACAACTTAAAAGCTCAAATAAAGAGCTATGATACAAATTAAAAATAACCAAACGTGGAACAACCAGGAATATAGGGACACTATGAAAAGGTAAACGTCTCTGTAGCATAGGAATGAGGGAAGGGAGAAGAATGCTCAGAGGAGAATAGTATTGCATCAGATCTTCAATAGAATAATAGATGAAAACTTCCGCAAACCTAAAAATATGCACAAACGCCATTCAGAATACAAGAAGCACATAGGACCCAAACAGACAAGATCAGAAAAGAAACTCCCCACGCCTATATTATCTAGTTAAAATCTAGATGCCAAAAAAAGACAAATCTCTGAGGGGCTAACCTAAAGAAAAACAAGTTCACATATACAAAGGATACTCATCAGAATTAACAACTGACTTCTCGCCTTCACAACCATGAAAGCAAGAAGAACATGGAGCAAGTGCATTCCAATCACCAGTGTTAGAGGGATATCGGATCCAACTCCAGATACTTGTAGCCCAGCAAAAAATGTCGACTCTGATACGTTGAAGGGAGAGAGAAAGATATCGTCCCATGACAGACAACAGATGTGCTGATGCTGTTGTTTGAGGATATGATTACATTGTCTGGAATAACCATCGAGTTCTTTTCATAAATAAAGTCTGTTGATGCTAGATGTTCAAAAGGGTAGAGAGAGAGCAGTCACAATTCGCTTGCAACAACCATTTTAGTATAAATCATATGCTAATAAAAACATAACAAATGAGTCAAAAATATCAGTGGCTTAGAAGACTCAGAAGGATAATAAAATTATGAAAAGAGGAAGCAAACACTTTCATCTTCTTTTCTCAAAGTGTATAATATTCCTTTTTTAATATAGTTATTTTAATATGGGCCTTAAGACTCACTAGATTACAAAAGGCATAGACTTGGGTGAGAATGCGATTTATTGGAAAAATCAAAACCCATCTATATGCCTGTCTACATATTGTCTTAGAACACCATGCTCAAATTTTCAATGATGAGGCAGCAATAACGTAAGATGAAGTGATGGAAAAAAATGTCTCAAGCAAATGGTACCAAAAAGAAAGCCAGGTGTGCTATTCTAATATATCAGACAAAATAGAGCTTCGAAAGCGAAAAGAAAGTCCATAAGAGAGAAAGAAGAGGGCTCACACCTGATTCTGTTATTAAGAGGAACAGTGAACGATTGAATGGATGTTCAACAATTATATAAATTTATAAAGTGGCATCCCAAAATCAATAAAAAAAAAAGCACTTTCGGGGTGCACCAAACTTAATAAAGACAATTCTTCAGGTACTCAAGGTACAGATTAACCCAAGCACACTAATACTATGGGAATTCAAATTACCCCATTTTAAGTCCCCTAGACAGTCACAGGACAAAGGATCAAACAGCGAGACATCCGAACTAAATGACAGAATACACCAAATAGACCTAACAAACACATCTATCGAATCTTGTCACTCATAACACGCAGAGAAATAATCCAACTTTCTATCAGACCAACCTGTCAGTGGACTACATCTTCCAAATAGACCGCGATATACTGTGACATCAGGGAAATAACGTCAACCAAATATAAGAGAAGATTGACTATAATCTCCATGCATCTCCGTGATCCAGACCGCTACATGTGCAATACCAAACTACACATATCAAGCCCAAGAATTAGAACCCTACATCCTACAGCGAAAACAACATTACTGAGTGAGATAACACCAACAACTCGGTCTCAACTTAGGAATAATGAGATTTGGATTTCACATGGAAGAAAATAAAGAAAGGAAATAAAAACATGCCTGAACTGAATGAATGACAATGATAAAAACAACACAGCAAAATTATGGACACTTTAAAAGTCGTCCTAAGAGGGAAATGTATATAGCTTAAGTTGCCTACATTAAATAAAACAGTAAGGAACACAAGTGAATGACCTAACACTGGCTAGCTAAAAATACTTGAGAAACAACACAAATGAACCCTAAACGGAGCAACAATGAAGGAACTAGACAAAAATCAGAGCAAGAGATCAATGGAGATAAAACAAAGAACAGACCTAAATACAAAAGATAATGAATCCAAAAGCGGTTCTTTGAAGAAATCAAACAAGATAGACAGACCTTCAGCCCAATTAACGCGCAATAAAGAAAGACGGGTAACAACTCGCAGAATCAAAACATGAAAATGCAGTGATTGGATGAGGGAAACATCACTAACAGACAAGGAATAAACATTCCAGTACGATTGCATCGATCGTGACGCACTTCCAAACTTATTACTGCTACTAAGCTGTTGATAAATGCCTAGAATAAATGGATGTAATATCTGGAAATCCTGGGCAATGTCACCAAAGCTCAACACCAGAAGAGATTGTACAGTCCTACAACAGACCAATTGACAGGGAAGAAATCGATCTAGATGTAGTAAGTAGTCTCCCAACCAAAAATGCCCAGTGACCGGATGGTGTTGCAACTGACAGAAATTTTTATAAAATAGTATTTCTACGCATAAAAGAATCAACCAATTTACGTATCGTTCAAAATTGTTTTAGCTAGAGGATAGCAAACGGAGAGGACTATCATCCTAGAAATCCTTCATGAGGCAGCAGTTACGCTACTCTACCGTTATATAAAGCATTAATAAATAGCCTTCAAAAGCAGGGAAGGAGACATACAACCAAAAAAGCGAGAACTTACGGGACACACTCATTCTCCCCCAATGATACCACAGATGAGCCGAAGACAAATTCACTAAAGTGATTCTGAGAATAATCTGCATTACAGTCTTTCCATCATTTCAAAAATAATTCCAAGCCGATGAACCGAGTTGGGTTTTTTTCATCTCTAACCAGAGACTAGGGGAATGCGTTCAACATGACGAAAAATCGAAGTAAACATCCATATGTCAATACAGTTATCAAAATGGGACCTGAAGGACACAAAACCCAGTACAACCATCATGTTCAATTTGGATCGCGGAGAAGACCATTTGAACAAATCGCAGCATTCCTTTCAGGTTTAAATATGAAGTCTCTGGAGGGACATTGGCTAGAGGGATCATGTCCTATTCCACTCAAATTGTATGTATAAAGCATAATAACAGGAAACCCACAGCCAATTTCACCCTAAATGGGGAATTTTGAAGTGAAGCATTCCCTTTAAAGGTGGAATTCGGCAAGGCTGCCCTTGTCACCAATCCTTTTCAATAAAGTTGCTTGGACAAACCCTTGCAAGGCAATAAAGGCTAATGAAATAGGAAAATTAATCACGGAGCTTATCTATTGAGAAAAGAGAAGGAATAATCAAGCTATTCGCTTTTTCGCACTAGATGACTTATGATTGTTGACCTAAGGCGATGCTCAAGATAACTCCACCAGAATGAAAATCCTAGAAATGATTTAAGTTAGTTGAGTAAGAGGTGAACAGGAATATGAAAAATAATTTACTAGAAATACATCAGAATACACACTTGACTTTACATCCAAACAACAAAACAACTGAAAGAAGGAATTACAAGTGAGACCTTCACCGAACTACACTAATGGCCTCACACAAACACAATAAAATACCGTAGGAACAAAACTATACCAAAGGACATATTAAGGAAATGCTTCTGCATAGACAAAGTCTCTTATCAACAGAAATTTTTATAAACACGCCTTGGAACACGTGAAATTTCGAGGAAGAACATCAGAAATATGGGACAAACCTCTCCAGAATGACTCATCGATTGGTGAAAAAGAAATTATAGGTAATAAATGTTCCATCTCATCGGTCAGAACTCAATGGATACCATGTAATTAATTGGCAATATCCAATAAAAATTCTCGCCGCATGAGTTATTCATTCAACAGGCCTGGAACAAAAAAAAATCTCTTCAATGTAATTTGTGGGAAAAACAAAAGACCTGCCGTATAGTGTCCATAAGGCAATGCATTCTGAGTGGGATAGAATGGAGGCAATTATCAGGGGGGATTCGCTATACCAAGACATCAAAACTATTACTACAGGGCTATTAGTCATTAAAAACAGCTTTGGTACGCGCGGCACAAAAACTAGCGACCAGTGGACCAAATGGGAATAAAACTGAAGGATATCCAACCTGAGCAATATACAATTTCAGCCACCTCATATTTGACAAAGGGGCCAAGATATACACAATGGAATGTAAAGACTAGCTCTCAGTATCAAGTGGTGTTGGCACAACTGGATCACCAATTTGTAGAAGAATGTGAATTAAACCCACCCTAACCTCTCACCTTGTACATTAAGGTCAACTCCAGAATGGAACCAAAGACCCTCAATGTGAAACCCCAAATACTCTGGAGGTGATAGAAGATAGAAGGCTTGGCAGCAGACTACAAGAACATAGGTGTATCCGGAAAGACTTCCTAAAAGTTCAGATCAGCTAGCTGCACAAGAAATAAAGATCGACAATTGACAAATGGACAACTCATTAAAACTCAAAAGCTCGCTGTCAGCATCAAAGGAAGCAATACAGGAAGTGAGGAAGAAGACCCTACGAGTGGGAGGAAACCTTCACAGCAGATACATACGTGACAAAGACATTAATTCTCAGAGTATAACAAGCTACTCAGAAAATAACAATAAGACAAAGAATAACAAACGAATCACTCAAAAGAAGGAGCAAAGATGTGAATAGAGACTTCACAGAGGAGGAATTAGAGATGGCTGAGAAACATTCTTAAAACAGTTCCACATCTCTGATAAATAAAGGAAATGCAATTTAAAACCACTCTGAGATATCACCTTACTCCAATAAGACTGGCTTGGAATCAGGAACACGAATGTTACCAAATGCCTGGAGAGGTTTGCGGGAATAGGAACACTCAATCCATTGCTGGTGGGAATGTTAAACTCGTACACGCACTAATGGAAAACAGTGTGGAGATACCTTAAAAGACTCAAAATGAAAGCCTCGTGCCTCATTTAGACCATCATACCACTCCTGGTAAATACCCACGAAAGACACAAACTTACTGCAATAAGATACATGCACAGCTACTGTGTACTCAGCTCCTGTTTCACAATAGCAAAAAAGCTGGACCTAACCCAGGTGCCCTTCAACTGACGGAGTGGATAGAGAAATTGGTACATGTATACAATGGAGTTCTATGCAGCGTAAAGAAGGAGCACATCAAGAACTTTGCAGGTAAATGGACTGGCGCGGAAGACATTATGTTACGTGAGCTAACACAGTCCCAGAAAACAAACGCAAATGGTGTCCCTCATAAATGTGGATGCTAGTACGCAAACACCAATAAATATTTTCAGAAGGCAAAAAAAAAAAAAAAAAAAGAACAACATACATGAAAAGACTGCAAGTCAGAAAATGGACTGGAAATGGTGAATTGGGAAGGGGGATGGGTGGGAGGGGACACGGATGTATATTCACAAGGCAGTTTTAATTGAGTGATTGTCACATATCCATCCACCTAGACTGTTAACAGGATACACCTGGATCGTTTTTAAGGCACTTAGTAAGTAAATATGTTGTCATCTTAAACAAACATTGGTTTACAGACTCTGATAAAACGATGCACTGAGTTAAATGTAGAATTATACATGTTGCCTGTTGCCCACATTGTTTTACACACAAAATACTTGACCTAATTTGGGATTGGCAATACAAATGTTCCTATAATTTCTCTGTTGACAGTATCACCTTGTAGCATTCTCTTTAAGATGTATTTAAAGCATACAAAGATAAGTTGGCTTCCCAAGTTATCAATACAAATAGTCCACCCAAAACAGCATGGGTGTATTTGATGAAAGATTTGTGCCTTGATTCACGCCTAATACTGTTATGTATAATAACTGGTCATTCTGGAGACTCATGGGTTTAAAAAAAATAAGGGGGGGGAGGCGGGTACAGAACAGACGAGTGAATACCTTTCTAGTCAGAACCTTGCAATTCTAATCCTTAAAACAACTAATGGAAGGTAAGATTTGTTTGTTTCTCCAACAGGACAAAAATGTCCAACCACTTAACGGCTGAGAAAGAGAGAAAGAATATACAGTTATGGATGAGTAGGAATGTACCATAAAATGAGGCAAACTGAAAGGTTGGACCCGTCCTGAACACTGGAAAGGAAGAAAAGCCTCAATATTGGCCATAAACATCGCAACCCTTACTAGTGGATCCTAACATGTAACAACTATCTAATATGGAGTCCTAATATACTTATACCTTTAAGGTGCAACAAAGGTTTTGATATGACTTTCTTGCCTCCCCCCCCATAGAACAAGGAGAAATATGACGATGAATGATGTCAATTTTCTAACTGTAAATTGGATGACAACTATTATAGAGGTAAATCTCTTATAAAACCAGGTAAAAAATGCTTCTTTTAATGACTAATAGACTATACGAAACTGTGAAATAGGATTAAATCTTTCAGAACCAAATATACATAGCTAAAGTCCTTGGCTATGCACTTGGCAAAAATATATTAGATGCAGGGAGCTCTGACATCAGCAATGGATGTTTACTCCAAGGGGATGTTGGCCAGGGTGATCCAAAGCCCCACAAAAAGGTAAGGGTCCTTGACCCTAAGTTGGGATACCTGCAGGGGAGAGGCGACTACAGCCTGCTGCGCAAAGACCTGACATTAACATGGGAGGGATGTATGAGACCGCACATGCAGGGTACAGATGGCCTCTTGGAAGTGCCAGATGAGTGTTCCCAAGGGCACTAAACCAATAAAGCAAAGTAAGCTGGTCTCCTCTGAGTCAACAAGGACCCAACCCACCAAGCTCAGGACCAGCTAGGGCACTTCACCTCCTGGAAATATACTCGTGCAGTCAGGGCAGCCAATGTAGCCTGTTAAGGTTGTGCTCAAATCTAAATTGGCCCTGTGCTCTTCTACTTGGAGGAATAAGCACATGGCTGATGCCACAAAGCACTACACCATCTCACCAAGGTTAGGAGTGTATAAGCCACAGTAAGACCCTGTTCATATTTATCAAGGGTGAAAATATATAATCTCAATGAATAACATATCAGCGCAGAACATATGTGTCTATGCCAAAGTAACCTACCATAACTGATGTAGTATGGTCTTAATATACCTATATCTAATTGCTTGTGCTTCATTAGTAGAGATCGAAAGGTTTACTCTGAACAAAATGTCAGCCCATGTAAAAGGAAAACAGCCAGAATTGACCAGAATCCAAGTCAAAAGCTCCAGAGGAGAGGACAGTTTTATCTTCTCATTCCAGACCTGTGCCCCTTTGTCTAAGCTAGGGGAACATATCTGCAGGGGAAGAGGGGGCGTGAGTAGATGTACAAGGCTGTGATTGGGTGATACTCGGTTGAACTACCAGCGATGTAGTCTGGACACTCATTTGATCAAATTGATTAACAAAACACCTGTCAAACCTCACTGAATGGGGGACTGTGGGAGGTTTGGGCACAACAGTTCGTATAGATTGGTTTTGCACGAAGGATGCCCTTATTACTCCGGATTTACACATTATAGTCTAAACAAAGTGAAAAATTAAACCTGAATAGATGCAGGAAGTTATGGCAGGAAATACATGACTCTGGTGGAATCTGGGTGGGGGGTGGGGAGGGAAAAGGGAAAGGGAAATATGCCTGTATCTGAATTGGCAATGATAGTAGAAATGCACAACCATCATATAAAAATAAAAAAAAATAATAAAAAAAAAAGAAGAAACAAAAGTAAATAACAGAGAGTCTACTTTATAGAGAAACTCTGTTTATTAACTAATATAATGAGGTCGAAATCATCCTCTTAAGCTGCTAAAGCTTGCTTTCTTTCACTTGCTTTACTTAATTTTTTAATTATTTTCAAAAAATGCCTAAAGATAAAATGAAAAGCAGGAGCATTTCCTTGCTCATTACATAATGTTGAAATTTTATTTTTATTTTATAATTTATTTATAATTATTTTTTTGAAAACAGGGGGAGAGCGCGAACGCAGTCCCCCACTACCACAAATTATGCAGTCGAGTTTCCCGCATTTGGGGAAATCGCAGGGGTCAGCACAGCCGGAGTGCAATGGATGAGCCTCACCCTGGGAAAACCACCTTCGTGATCATGGTATCTCCCCTGCCAGGTAAGTATAATGGTTTGAAATTTTAAAATGCTCTGTGAGTAATTCTACAAAACACCTTTGAGTCCCAACATTTTAAATACGGGAACATTTATATTTTGCAAGTTTTTCAAACTCCCTTTATAGATAACTGAGGGAACTGGTTAAGTTTTAATGAAAATTTGCAGGGGTCTCATAGAAACTATGACCATGTAACTACACATATATGAAGAGAGAGAAAAAATTAACCTGAAACCAATTAGTTTTCTCAAGTATGAAATATGCAGATAAAATTACAGAAATAAACTCATAATTAAATATGCACTTGTATTTATCTTACTCTTCCTGCATCATAAATCATACTATCTAAAGCATTTTTTGGATCTTCAGGCATCAATAACTGTTTCTATATTTGTTAGGGCAAAATGGAGGGCAAATGTTAGTTTCCATATTGTTTTTATCAGAATGATTTTATAAAAAATATTGCAGAATAACCTTAATTTTCATGAATATTTGAACACAAATGTTGAGCATAATATTAACTTGTTTATGAAATTCAAACATATATAAAATCATTACATATATCTTTAGTATATATCATCAAAATGGTGAACACTTGACCATAATTGATCCCAAATCAAATTTCCATTGAATATTTAGAAGAAATTTTAAATCAACAAAATGAGTATCACTAATGAATTATTTAAAAGTCATAATCAATGAAACAGGAAGTGAAAACACTGCAGGAAATAAAGGTTCATACCTCGATGGCCTTGTGAGGGCTATACACAAAATATGAAAATCTGAATAATATACATACACATACATATGTTGCTTTCCGTTTCACAGTCATTAGCCAACTACATAGTACATAGTAAAAGTTATAGTCTAACTGCATGGGAGGAAATAAATAAGATCTGGAGAACTTGAATTCATAAAGTTATAAAAGATTAAATCTAACTGTAAATTACGGACCTGTCTTTGTACAAATTATGTTTACAGAAGATAGAGCTTTAGATCTTTCTGGAAAATCCTTGGCCATCTTGTCTTCCTGTGTTGTCTAAAACTAACCATTTGCAATTTGTTTTTACCTTGCTTTCACACTTCTTGACACTAAAGAAAGATTAATCATTTCAGTCACATTATTTTGTTCACCAACTCTATTTTTTAATTTTTTCGTTCTCAAACTTAGCTGTACACAATATTGATGGTCATAAATTAAAAATGCCATAATTTCTACTGAGATTTTAACAAAAATTGGAGGGTACAGATTTACCCATTAAAATACATAGTTTATTTTAGACTTTTGATATATTTATGAGGTCATTACAATGATGTAGGAGTGGAGGGGGAGAAGAGACCATAATGGAGGTGATTATATTCTAATAGATTGTGTGCATGTATGTAATTATCAAACATTCTATTTGCATGTTAATAAAAATTTCCCTCTATTATATGCACTGAACATTCAGTAGAGGGCTAGATCAAAAAGGAATGAGTCACAAATGTTCAGATGATTCTTATAAAGATAATAATCCTTCCCATATTTATGACAGTTTGGAGAATGGTAATAAAAATTATGCTTAGAAGTAAGATATATTTTAGGAATGTTCATTTCGACTACAAATATTCTATAGATTTTTTTTTCTAAAAAAGCATGTGATTGTCATATTCAGCATCTATCTTTCCATGTATAGTCACATTAGATAACTATGGTTTTAAAGGAAAATATTCCAGAGACTACAATCAATTGGGTTAAGGAATACTCTTCCACAAGTAGACATAAGATCTTCCAACATGGTAAGATAAGTTGAAAATGCATTCTATGAGGTTAAACAAATCTTAACCATCCATTTTCAATTCTAAGGTCTTAGATTATTCTACAAATTTGAATTCACAGGACTCTTAAGACTGAAACATTATAAGAGATCAAATAATCTTGTGCTTTGTCTTCAGACAGTCTATATTTAAGTCATTTTGAGAAGTTTGACAGTTGATGTTCTTTAGAACAACCTTCAGTAGAAGCAATTTCATCACTCTCCCCTGTTCAGCAATCTGCTATTTCAGAAAATGTTATATCAGATAAAAGACTCAGGCTAACAGATTTCCTTGACAATGATGACTTCTTATTAAGTCAGGTGCAGGATCTCTACTTCTCAAGGCAGCTAGCTTACTGCATTTTTGCTGAGCTTGCCCTAAAATGCAGAGCCTCGTACCCAAGCTGGGTACATTTTGATAGCATCCCATAGGAAAATCAATCACTTCTGACCATGGAGTTGTGTATATTGAATAATTTTACAAGTTCTATTTTGAAAGTGAAGGGGTAGAATTCACTGGATGACATTTGGGGATCTGTCTTGGTCATTTCATTAGAGCTAATAATAATAGAGTAACCACTCAATTTGAAAGCAACACTTGCTGTAATACTCTCATTCTTCACATCCTCTCCAGATAATGCAAACAGCACTGAGACAAATAAAATAGCTCCTATTGTATTTGAACTGAAAATGAAACATTTTCCTCCTTATTTGTGTTTTCTAAATTATTCTGTTTGACATATTTATGAGAGGTATGGTTTTTGTTTTGTTATGTATGCTAAGCAAATGCTCTACTACTGAGCTACACCCTCAGCCTCACATGTGAGTAATTATTATATATTTAATGAGAACCTAGAAAATAGTTAATCCATAGAGTATGAGATGGAAAGATTTCCACGGCTAGATCTATTTCATTTACCTAAAATAATAATAATAATAATAATAATAATAATAATAACTAATTACCAAATTAGCAGAACTAAAGATGTTATTTAAAATTACTCCATGTTTGCAGTAACAAACATTGAGATAATCTGTTGTATTGGGCAGCTTGCCCAGCATTTTGAAGTTGTTTTCTTCAAAGGTAGTAGCAGAACTATGCTTAAATTATCTCAGTTTAGATATCCATATAGCAGAAATAGTAGTAAAAACATATGCTAAATTTATGTGTTGGAAACCAATTCCAACTGACTTGCAAAAATGAAAACTACAACAGAATGTTCATATATTCAAAAAGACATTGGTTATATTTCATTTGCCAATCACTATGCCAGGTGTTGACCATGCACTGGTACACAATGTAGAAAACCCTCTGCTCTCATGGAGATTACATTCTAGCAGAATAGGCAACAAACATGCAATAAACATGTACACTCATAGGTTATTGTTAGGCAGTGATTGTTGCTGTGACTGAAATGGAATGAGATAATGAGAATAAAGAGAATTGAAGAAAATACATCAAAAGAATTTTTTTTAGCTGTATGTATCCGTAAACTGAAGATATATATATTTCATTATGTGAGTAATATTAGCCTGTATTCATTAGCTCTTTCTGGGGGATATAAGGCCATGATAACTGTTACTTATGAGAATACTTCAACTTTTCTGATCTTTTTTATTTTTGCAAATTAGAAAAAACAGTAATTCCTTGATCTTTAGCCAAGGCACCTTCAATTCAACATAGCTGAATTTTCAAATGGATTTCTCCTTTATGATTACAAAGTTATCTCTTCACCCACAGGCAACTTTAAGTCCCCAACTTTTTAGATTAAAAAAAATCACCAACTCTCAGCTATCAAGTAGGCCATTCACATTGTAGGTGTCCCAGGTGGATCAAGAAAAGCGAAAAGTTCAATCAGTTGCCCAGATGTATTTATTGCCAAATAACTCATTACTTGGATACATCTGGACAGCCGAATGAACTCTTCACTCTTCATCTCTCCAACAGTTCTTCATTTCACAGCTTCAGAAACACCTACATAAGGAGGAGGTAAACAAACACAAAAGCAGATTTAAGGAGTAGCCTGCTTCCTGTTTTGTTGGTTCCACCTGAGGAAAAAGCCATCTCTGATGTTTTATAACATAGTACAAGAAAATATATGTAGCATACAAAAAATGAGCAATACATATACAAACAGATTAATAATGAGAAAGTAAAAACATGTGACAAAAACAGACAATTGAATGGAGATAAATTTTAATTTGCACAATTAGAATATTTCACAATTGCACAGTTCATTATGGTATTATGAAGTACCCCAGATGTTAAATACATGCTTTGCAGCATGTTGTTCATTAGACTGGGCAGTAGAGCACAAAGCTTCAGCCCTGACTCTGTTACTCAGTTACTCAGTTTAGCATAAATCACCAAACCTCTTTGAATCTCAGTATTTTCATTCATGTCATTAAGAACTGAAAATAGAATACATACATTGCTCTGAATTGTTGATTCAAGTGTTTTCATAAACACTTACAATATGCTATGATCTTTTACAAATGTGATACTTCTACATAGCTAAGTTTGATTGCAGTTTGAGTACACTTGTCATTCCCAATTGAGCGAAAAACATACACCTGAGTATGCCTCTTGATTTGAAGGGTGTGTGAAAGTGAATTTGGATATTTTCATAATATAGCCCATGTATCCTACAAATCAATGAGCATCTCTTTTTCCTCCTACTTTTTTAGAATGAAGAGATAGGGCACAATAAACATTCAGAAATAAAGGCAGAATTATCTATTTGTAATTTTATAATTTTAAAATTATTCAGTTGTAAAATAATCACAGAAAAGTGAAGTGTAAGAAGATAGTGTAGAGCCTGACTTCTAATCCAGTGATCTAATCCTTAGCTACAACCTTTTTACTGCTTTGTGGACTGTTCTACTATTTTGTTGATTTATAGGGAAAAAATAGTACTCTAGTTTGACAATTTTGAAAATATTCACTTCTTGCACCAGTTCCGTTAGCCTCCCATAGGATGTTGTGAACATTTAGAGGAATAGATATGCCTATTTTACAACTTCCTTCTGTGAGACTGAATCTAAAATTTCAGATTAAAATAACTTATATGTTCACTTAAAAATGTATCTAACTACTTTCTTACAGGTTTTTGTGAATTATCCTCCCAGAATACCACTGTAAAATTCAATTTACAAACACAATGTCAAAGAGTGGAGAGTAATACAAATCTTCAAATTCTTTTGTTTATGACTTCAAAATGACTCTGTGTGTGTGTGTGTGTGTGTGTTTTCTCATGTGCACGCATGCCCTCTCTGTGCATATTTATTGGAGGTGGGGATTCAAATCAAATGTGTTACAGATAAACAACTTTTACTGCAATCCTCCAAATCACCATAATTTTATGAGCTAAAACCATGTCACTATGTTCCAAAGCCCTTTAAATTGATTGAATATTTTAATTTGTGTTTTTCAAGTGGAATAACTAACTGTCTAATATGAAAAACAAACTGTGAACAGCTGAAAACTAAAACTTGAGGCATTTTATCATTTGTGAGATAAGAGAAGATTCACAACAGCAACACCTGTTTTTACATCTCATTGAAAGAAAATTTATATGAAGATAGTCACAATTTTTCCAACTAGTCATGTGCATCAGAGACATGGTTTGCTGTCACACTCATTTAGAATATCGACACACTGGAAGCAATAGTGCTAAGATATCAACACATTTTACAATTTCATCCACATTTAATTTTAAAAAGAAAGGCATTTTTTCAGACAATTGTGGAAATTTAAATACGGTTTTAGTGTCTTAGATAACATTAAGAAACAAGTTTAATTTTGCCAGATATGATCATTGCACCCCAATTTTTACAGGATATACTCCCAATTTTGGAAATGCATGATAAAGTATTTAAAACAATTTAATAAAAAGAATGGGAAAGAAAAATATATAGAATAATCAATCATTACAAAATCCTAGTAATGTACTGATCTGAGAGATGGAATTATAGAAAATCATTTTTTATCTCTTAAACTGTGTATGATTGAAATTTTTTCAAAAGAAAGTTTATGTAAGAATAGATTTCCTCTAAGGTTATTGCGTGAAAAATAGCGTATTCGTAAAAAAATAAATACCTTCATTATTTTATCCCAACTTTTCAGTTTCAGCATTTTAACATGCCATCAGTTCAGTTGCTATGAACAAAAGAATATTTTAATCTTCACCTAAAATGAGAATGATGCATTTTTCCTAGTAAAAATGCTAGACCTTCTCAGTAATATTAAGTGACATAGGCTTCCTTTTTATGACTTTTTGTTCAATACATATTATGATAATACATTTTGAGAATAGTTATACTCAAATTATTGACATTTCCAATAAAATTTATGAGGTACTTTTTGTCAGTACCACCTTCTCTACTTAAATACAGTGTCTGGTTGTTTAAGCTCTCTCATCTAAGCTCTCCTGGGAAGTGCAATAATGACAATTCATTTAGAATAAGCCATAGTTCTAATTTGGCACTGACAATATATATCTTAAAGGGCAACTACTTCCATTTATACAAGGATATGCATAATATTTTTTCAATGGCCGGTAAGTAAATATTCTTTTTTTTTTTTTTTTTTTTGTCTTTTCGAGACAGGGTCTCCCTGTAGCCCCAGCTATCCTGGAATTTGCTCTGTAGACCAGACTGGCCTTGAACTCACAAAGATCCTCCTGCCTCTGCCTCCAAGTGCTAGGATTAAAGTTGTGTGCCACCATGCCCGGTTTAAATATTTTAAAACAAAGCTTTGATGAGATGCATTCATCACTCATTTGAAACCTCTATTCACTATGAAAATTTACAAAGGAAATATGTACTGCAAATCACTGCAGGGATATCATGTGTTATCTTTGGCTCACATGTAATTTTATAGACTGTCTAAATTATGCAGGAATATATGTTGACATGAGAATTTTATTCCTTTATTCTAGGATTGGTATATTTTATGAGATCAGAAAAACTACATTTAAATAGTGGTTTATTTATCTTAACTGTATCTAAATCTGAGTAATGTGTACATTTGTTTGGCCAAAACAATGTCCATTGGCATACAAATTTAGTCTCCTGTAAGTAGCAAATCACACTTAGTGTGACTTTGGAACACTTTTAAAATAGTCACAATGAGCCATACTTTCTTACATTAAAAACAGCCATTTATAGGTTTAAGACAGAGAACTCTGTTTTGTAAATGAAAGAATGTATTTACAAACAAAATGAAATAGGTAATGCCATTGTACTGTGGATTTATAGGAATACACCTACAATTTTAGAAATACATGCTGAAGTGACATGAAATTGTTTAAAATAATTCAATAAAGAAAAAATAATACAACCAAGAGAATTTATTTATTACCTACTATATTCCACAAACTTTGATAATCATTTTCACTTCAATTTAACAGAAAAAAGCTAACACATTTAGGAAGACAGTATCAACAAGGAGCTTATACATTTGGCCAGAGGATGGACAGAAATCAAATTAAGTGAATTCCTGAGTCTAGTGAATATAATTTGATTTTACATTCACTATTGCTTTCTAGTCAAACATTTTAGTCTATCACACACAGGAATAGAGGTTATAATACAAAATCACTTGTAATTTCATTACTTGTTAAAATCAAGATTCCTTGAATTTTAAAATGTTATTTTAAGTTACTGACATATCTTGGTACAAATAAAAACTGTCTAAATAGCCGGGCGTGGTGGCGCACGCCTTTAATCCTAGCACTTGGGAGGCAGAGGCAGGCGGATCTTTGTGAGTTCAAGGCCAGCCTGGTCTACAGAGTGAGTTCCAGGACAGCTGGGGCTACAGGGAGACCCTGTCTCAAAAAGAAAAAAAAAAAAAAAAAACTGTCTAAATAAAGAAGCAGTGAAACAAATGGCAGCTAAAGAAGGAAGAATTAGAAATGCAGTGTTTCATAACCAGTCATATTATATCTCTGTACATTTATTTATGCACATATATGTTTAAAAATTCTACAAAGTTTACAATATGTCCCCCACTCATTAAAATACAGACATCATTCTATTATTTTTACAATTATCTTGCAAATAAAATAAAGTTACATTCATGAAGAAATCACCTAGCTCATACTAATATTCATGGAAATTTATTAATCTGCCTCCCTCAAAATTTTGGCTTAGTACCTTAAATCATGACATGACTTTTAGGATAAGACCTTTCAAACTTCATGCCTTTGAGTCTTGGGACTGTGATATACCTTGGGGAGTGTTATTATCTTAGATTCTATCTGCCATCCTAAAATTGAAGAGGAAGAAGTATAAAGAGTATTGTCATCTGAATCATCACTATGGAAATTGCTCAATATGGAAAAGAATATGAAAGGAGAAATGCATGATACTTGTTTCTATTTAGTAATTTATTATTCTTTGTACATTTCCTCATTTCATATTTGTACAACAGTACAATATCAGGTTAAAAATAAAGCTGACATTGAGTGTGATGGTGCACTCCTTTAATCCTAGCACTTGGGAGGCAGAGGCAGGCATATCTCTGTGATTTCAAGACCAGCTTGGTCTACAAAGCAAATTCCAGAAAAGCTCAGACTACAGGGAAACCCTGTCTCGAAAAGACCAATAAAATAAAATATAAAATAAAATAAAACTGAGATGTTAAATTAGTGGCAGCTAATAAGTGGCAGAAGAGGATTTGATTTTAGATCTTTTGCACTCCAACACCTGCACTTTCCATTCTATATCACTACCCCTTAGAAGTATTTCTTCGATCACTGTAAACCTATAAATTCTCCAAACTGAACACCCTATCTGTTTCTTTTATTCTCTGCTAAACAAGCAGCCTCTCACAGAAGAGGGGGCAGGTAAAAATAATCCAATTTCATATTTTAGTAATTAGCTCTTCTGATCCAGTAGAGATAAATGATTTGTTAATTGTCCTTATGTTGAGTTCTGCCAGTGCCAAGATTAGAAGTCAATTTCTTGTCCCTTTCTCAGTCCTATGAGTCTAGCATTACAGCTAGCTAAGGGTCTCTAAAAAAAAACAGATGATTAGTTTATGTGTAACTTTTAGTGCAGTTGCCTCATGGGTATTCTTTAAGTGAAAAAAATGAAGGAAATGTGATAGATTACAAAGGTAAATGTAGTAAAAAGCTATTTTACAAAACCTTCCTTATTCCTTTGCTCTTCAACTACCAAGGAAAACAATCCACAGAGAAAAAGAAAGGGGAGATGGATGGAGAAGAAGTGAGCCAAAGAAAAGAAGAAATGAGACAGCCTTCAAATCTGTACTCCTTCCTAGAGCCTGAAAGGCCCACATGGTTATGTTATTTGTGCTGTTTTATGGACAAAGTAGCAGGAATAATTTGGTAGATCCTTTCTCAAACATAAGTTGTTTCTGCAAAAACTTTGCTAAATCTCACAGTTGCTTTATTGATCATTTAATTTATTTACAAAAATAGCAGTGGAACAAAGTGATTTTTAATTACATTGAAAAATTCTATGACTACAGAAAAAATTGGAAGACAATTTTGGCCTATAGAAAAGCATGCCAATTTATTTATTAAAACAATTTGAGCCGGGTGTGGTGGCACACGCCTTTAATCCTAGCACTTGGGAGGCAGAGGCAGGCGGATCTTTGTGAGTTCAAGACCAGCCTGGTCTACATAGGGAGTTCCGGGACAGCTGGAACTACTGAGAGACCCTGTCTCAAAAAGACCAAAAAAAAAAATTTGTATGGACACACTCTTACTATTCAATAGTACTAGATTAGGATTTCAATCAATAGTGTCTGTGTACTTAGCTCAATTGGCATAATTGTAGCCAAAATTATACTAGGAAGATTTTATTTTTAGGTTAAACCATATTATTTTTAATTAGAGGATTAAGGGGTAAAATAGATTCTATAAACAAGATTTAAACTCTTGATTTCTTTCAGGGTTGTTGTAGAATGCCTTGTTAGATGTGCTCAGTAGGTATGAAAGTGTATGATGAGTTTGCTTGGACTATAGACTTGGAAGCCAGCAACATGTAAAGAAGAGTGAAGATCACTACATTCAGAAAATTGTCCTTTGATAATACAACATAAGACATGAAACTTTGGGAGCCTCATGAAACAGGATAGAAAACAAGAGGAAAATTTGTGTTCAAAACTCAGGGAGGGAAAAAGAACACTTGACATGAAAGTGGAAAAAAGGCCAGTGGAGGAATGAGGAGAGTAATGACAGGGGAAAAGGGTAGCAGAAACAAGAGCCATTTTTGCTTGAAAATGTCTTACTGTACCCTAATAAGTTACATGCTAATTTAATAAAGATACCCTTGTGTGGTGGAGTATACCTTTAATCTCAACACTTAGGAGGCAGAGATAGGTGGATCTCTGTGAGATGTAGGCCACTCTGGTCTACATAGTGACTTCTAGCCCAGCTGGGGCCACAGGAAGACCCTGTCTCAAAAGAACTAAATGACAAACAAATAGATTTAGAGAACAGTTTAGAAGTCTTAGATAACTAAAAAACAAGTTACCAGGTGGAGCTGACACATCAGCTCTGGGTACAACAGAAGTTAGATTTTAGTTTTGTTTCACTAGAATTGCTTTTGATATTGCTAACACTGTTTAATTATACTAAGTGTTTTGAAAGAAGTAACTTATTTGAAGAAATGAAGCATTTTATGATCATTTAAGAGTACCAGAAAAACAAGCAGTGAATGGTTTCCTTCATTTGTGAATGCTAACACCAAATTCCCAGTTGAAAGGCAAGCTGAACAACATTATTGTTATATTTCTTTTTATCTGAAAGCAGCTGTGTTGTTATAATGTAAATCTCTTAACGGGCTCTAGAATTGACCTACCACTTATTTTCAGACTCTGTAATTGCTGTATATGGGTGGAAGTTATGTATTCATATTTTAGAGTAATATAAAATTAAAGAAGGGAAAATGTGAATTCCTAAACATAAAAAAGAGTTACCATTAGTTATGGCACACATCTGTAATCACATCCCTCAGGAGGCTGAAGCAGGATGACTGATGCAATTATGAAGTCAGAGAGAGATGCTTAGCAAAATATTGTCTGGAAGAAAAGAAAATTGGCAAACAATGCCTTCTGCTTCTATGCCGTATAGTGCAGTACTCATTGAAAGGCCTTTGTCTACTGTTTATGAAGGTGAATAAAAGCAAATGTATTCATCAAGGGAATACGCAGTACAATTCTAAACCTCCATATAATGTGTATTTATTAATGGAATAAGCTGATTTCACATGATCTTAAGCATAACAAATCATGTTGCATTTGGAGTCCATATGAGGAAAAATGGAAAGTTGAGTCTACTCTTCACTTGTCAGCAACGGATTTCTGGGCAACTAATTTAATTCCTTCTGTGCCTTTGTTTAATATGATATATATATAGATATATTATATATATATATTATATATATATATATTCTGATATATATGTATATATATATAAATTTTCTTTAAAATGTCAAAGGATTAATAAATGTCTAAACAGAAAAAAATACATAATGTCATTACCAAAATTACTTTTTCTAAAATTCAATAGAGAATTATCTGATTATTTTGAAATCACATAACACAAGGACCAAAGGTCACTTGTCCCCCTTTCTTCTGTTTTCTTTCTCCCAGCTGCTGAGATTAACAGCTTGCCTGTCCTCTACTAAATTTTCTTCAAATTCCATTCTTAGGCCAGTTAAAAATTATTTTATCAACAAGACCAAGAACCTACAACGGGACTCTGTATTCCCTACCCCACTGATAAGATTAGGCACTTGAAAATAGTTCTTCATGTTCACTGAGTTTAAGTTCTATGAATAAATTTTTCTTGGAGGTTTCTTCTGAGTTGAAGTTCAGATGGCTGGCTATAGTCACTGACAGTTTAAATTTGTTCTTTTTATGTAATATAATAGAAATCTTTCACTTACCTATTTTTACTAAAGTAAGAACATGTCCATGGACAAAATTTTAAAAAGCTAATTCATTAAATTTTAAATTATTTTCACATAATACTTTACTTGATTACATATTATGGAAATTATGATTGTGTAGTTACAACTTTTCTCTTGATTAACTTATTGAAAATTATTGATTTTAGTTCAATACTATTACAATCAGTTGGTTATAAGACCAAAAACCCAATGGAGAGTATGTGTATACAAATTGATTTTCATAAAGAGTTTGAGGCACTTAAATCTTGAAAAGAACAAAGAGAGTCAAATACATGTGTTGATTTCAGTTTTAAAAATCAGCACAAACTTGTAGACTGAAAATGAGCATCCCTAATCCATTTAACTTTATCATCAAAACATCCTTGAGGCTTACATTTCAGTGGAGTGTTTAGTATACATATAAAACAACAAAAATAAAACAGTGAATTAGAAAAGGTGCAGTACATCAAGCAAACTTTTCAAACTGATACCAAGTTTTTATTGACAGAGGGAAATAGAATTACATGTCTTCACATCTATTCACCATGATTTAATGCAGAATGTCAGTCTTATTTACACTTAGAAATAATTCATATTCCATTTCAATGAATAATCTATGCCTTATTAAATTAGACATATCATTATAAAAAGAAAGAGAAGATGAATATATAGTGTAAGACCACCAGGCAATATGAAGTCCTAGTATGAAATGAAGAGATATAATTTTAGGCTCATATATATTCAAAACCTAGGCCTGTCTTGCTCAGAAATTCATAATTGATCCATAGGAAATGCAATGTCCCAGTCTCTGTGACAGAAACCTTTGATTTTAATGAGA
Organism: Rhizomys pruinosus; assembly: GCA_009823505.1. Lineage (NCBI taxonomy): Eukaryota > Metazoa > Chordata > Mammalia > Rodentia > Spalacidae > Rhizomys > Rhizomys pruinosus. The sequence goes on along the minus strand of VZQC01003719.1, from coordinate 199,702 downwards.
CAACTGGCAATTATAAAAAAATAATCACATGGATCATAGAAAATGCAGTTGCAAGACAGAACAGATTGCCTGGCAGATTGATACATTTCCTCAGTAAAAATTATAGGTATTGGAAAACAGTTTTTAAAAACATTTTCGTTTGTAAAGTCATGGATGTGGGCTTTCAAAGTAAACATACATATGGTTTCCTTGAACTGAATTGATGGTATTTTGAATGATGGAGTTGGTTGATTTTATCTTCCTACTGCTCAAGAGAAGGCTTACACATGCTTACATTTTAGCGAAGTCTTTTAACGGCAGCAATAATACCAAAATACTTCATTGGGATAGAAGAATATTATTTTCATCTCTTTCATTAACTTATTGAATATGACTTAATTGAAGACCATCTATATTAACTGAGAGTACTGAGTTAAGTACTAGAGACAGTATGATAGGCAAAACTGACATTTTTGTCATTCTCTTTTTTTGTCTAAAAAGCAAAATCCAGTGTAAACAAATAATCACAACAGTTCTACATTGTCAAATTTTGGTCAGCACTAAAAAGTGAAAGGGCAGGATGTAATTAAAGAGTTTATTTTAGATTCATTAGTCAGTCATGATTTATTAGTTTGAATAGTTGATTTGGCTTTCTGAAATAGGGTCTCATGTAGCACAGGTTAACCTGGAGCTTTCTAAGTAGCTGAGGATGGCTTTGAATTACTGATCTCCAATATCTGTCCCCCATATTCTAGGATTACAGTCCTGCAGTACCATTTCTGATTTCAATGAACTAACAACTTGGACCTGAAAAAAATCCGTCCTTGTTAAATTTGCTTCAGTCTTAAGGTCGTTGGGAAAAATTCTCACTCCTGCATCTAGCAGATCCACGCCCATTTACTATGTAGTTCAGTAATGAAGATAGCAATTAAAGATTTAGGAAAAAAAGATAACAGTGAAAATTTCTAAAAGAAAACTCAAAGACCTTGGAAAATTTTAAGCTATAGTACATGAATATTTGTGTCATTAATGAGCAATCACAAGAAAATTTTAAAAACACCACTACTACTTTATTGACCTTTCATTTCAGGCAGAACACACTGTAGTACTGCCATCTTGTGGCTACAGTGATTACTACTCCAAATGGTCATTTATATTGATGGACACTGTGGGGGCACAGGATAAAATGTAAAATGCACTGGTGATTGCAAATTGAACTCCAGGTTTCTTTTATGCTAAAAAATATTCTTGAAGATGACTGATAGGACACACTTGTGCCACCTGCTTGTAATCAAGTACTCAGGAGACCAAGACAGGATTGCAAAATGCATGCCAGCCTGGACTACATAGGGAAACTCTGTCTCAAAAATCAGCAGCAATAATAAAAACAAAATCAAGCAAATTCAGAGTGCACATAAGTAAAACACTAACCGAATAAAACCTTGGGTCTGTTAGTATTAAAAATTACAGTTAACTCTTCAAACAAATCACATTCCAATTTTGATAGATATTTCTTTCAGAACATCAACAATTACAAATGAATTTCCAAAAAGAAAAACAAAAGCAGCCATGTTTCTCAATCTGGTTAAAAATGGAACAAACAGCCGGGCATGGTGGCACATGCCTTTAATCCTAGCACTTGGGAGGCAGAGGCAGGCGGATCTTTGTGAGTTCAAGGCCAGCCTGGTCTACAGAGTGAGTTCCAGGACAGCTGGGGCTACAGGGAGACCCTGTCTTGAAAAGACAAAAAAAAAAAAAAAAAAATGGAACAAAGCACACAATAAATAAGCCAAGAAAATAATAAAAGATTAATTAATTAGGTTATTCCATAAATTGTGTAGTTAGAGACTAATCTTTTCTTCTAAGGTGAATGGGAATATAACGAAAATAGCCATTGATATACTCCAAACGGAAAATTGGTTGTCAAAACGCGTTATGTTGAGTTTTGTGTGTGTTGTGTATGATGCATAGTAATATATGTCACTGTTTCCAGTCTCAAGAACATCGAAAGGTCCTGTAAGAATTTCTGGGACAATGGAGTTGTGTTGGCAGGCAAAATTTAAGAAAGACTTCTAAAAAGGATTTAATCTTTCTAGAATCCTCTCCTAGTTGAGTGAGAGCAACATGAAAATATGAGCTATCAGTCCCTGCATGGTTCCACTTAATAAAGCAAAAGGAGTATTTAGGTGACGTTAATCTGTGTCGCTTCGTTTTTGTTTTTTTTTTTTTAATTAACTTTTATGATGATGCTTTGTGCATGTCATACATTAACATTTTTTCCAATTCAGTTTCAGCACGCTATTTCCTTTTCCTCCACCCCGACCCCCACCCCTCCAGATCAGGCATTCTGCCATAACGGTCGGCAATCGTTATCTCTCGTTTTTTTTTTTTCATTTTTAGCTATAAGTGATAATCCATGAGTACAAGCATCCTTCATGCAAAACCTATCTGCAGGCTGTTGTGCCCAAACACCTACAGCCCCACCATCCAGTGGGGGGTGACAGGTTGTTTGTTCAATCAAGTTGATCAAATGAGTGTCCAGACTACATTGCTGTAGTTTCACCATTCACCCCAATCGCAGCCCTTACATTCTACCACGCCCCCTCTTCCGCAGGTTGTTCCCTAGGCTTAGAAAAGGGGCACAGGTGGATGAGAGGTAAAACAGTCCACTCTCTCTGGAGCTGTTGACTTGGACTCTGGTCAATTCTGGCTGTTTCCTTTCATGGGCTGACAGTTTGTCCAGGAATAACCTTTCGATCCTGGCCTGGCGCGTTATGGCCAATCTATTCGCTTCTTAAAAGCCGATAATTTCCTCTGGCTTGTGGGTGGAGGAAGTCACAGAGAGGGGAAGGGATCAAAAGATATCAATGGTGGTATGAGCGGTGCAGCTGCCTTTGAGTCATCCATGCTTCTGTAAAGAATCTATTGAATGTGCTCCTAGAAGTAACCTCAGTAAACTTGTTGCTTCAACAAGCTAAATATCTACATGTGCTTGTTGGCTTTATAGATTGAGAGGGTATGTGAAATGGAATGTGGTCTGTTTGCAGGAATGGTCCCTTAAGTAATAGGTTACAGTAAATAAAATCCTGTCTCATAACCGTAATAACTTGAATTCTGCTAAGATTTTGAGTTATCCTGAAAGAAAATCTTTCTCTAGAGATATGAGTTCAGCCCAGTTGCCATCTTGACTTTAGTCCTACAAGACCTTAAAAAGAGCTCCGGAGAAGTTGTTTTAGGACTTGAGATCTAGCAAACAATGAGCTAGTGTTTTAAGCATCCAGGTTTTTGGCAATTTTTCACACAGTAATGGAAACCTCCAGGTATTTATCAACATAGTTCATTAAGATGTGTAAGACTGTAAGAGGCAGAGGGGATTGGATGACCACAAAGAAACATAATTTTTCAGACAGCTAGTCTATACATACTGAAACTCACGGCAATGGTGACACCATGCACAAGGCCTGTGAAACTCAAAGCAGAAAACATCCAGGCACAGACACAGGGAAGTGATTAAGAAATCCCAAACCAATTTAAGCAACCGAAGGCTGCTGAAAGCAGGGTGCGGGGTCTGGGATACTTGGTGGGCTTAGTGGATGGACCCATACTGAAGGTAATCTGGAAACACAAATCAAACTGTATATATAGAATATATATATTCTGTCTCATACACACACATACATATGTATGAGACAGAATATGAGTATATATACATATGTATATGAGATATATATGAGAGTGCATTAAATTTGGCAAGGGAAGAGTGGGGGATGTGTGGATAAGAAAAATAATCTAAATATCATCAAACTATATTGTATGAAAATCAAAAATTTTCAATCAAAAATTTTAAAAAGAATTTAAACCTTAAAAAGAGGTGTATGAAACATAAGGCATGAGAATAAAGGCATGTACACGAAGAAGACCCTAAGCATAACAGTTAATCTAGAGCAAAGATGGAGAACAGAGGACCAGAGAGGTGGTTCAGTGGACACAGAAATGTGGCCATTAAGCCAGATGTCCTGAATTTGATCCCAGAGTCCCACGTGGTAGAAGGAGAAAAATGCCTTTTACAAGTTGTTCTCTGACCTCCCGGCTGCCTCTTTCCTGCCGATTCACATATGCACACAAAATAAATAAATGTAAATAAAATTATTTAAAATGGCAGAAGAAATGCAGGAGAGTAGGTAAAGGCTTGCCCTTTTGGCTAAGTTGGTAAAACTAGTTAATCCTTAAGAGGAAATCCTTTGCATTTTGAGTTACTTAATTTACTTTTCCAAGTGCTCTACTAAATGAAAATGTGAGGTTGAGACAAAAATTTTTCTCATGATATGATATGAAAAATAAAGATGTCAGAGAAAGATTAGAAGTCACACATTGTTGTACTCTTTCTTAGAAAAAAATCTGTTACTGTATTTGAATAAACATTAAGAAAGGCTGAATTAAAACATTAAGAAAAACTGAATTGACTGCTAAATGAAGCACTTTATGTAGATTAATGTAGACTAATAAATTAAGCAATCCAATCACATTGTTAAATTGGTGGCACAAGAGAAAATAGAAAAATTTGAAATCTCTTCTTGCTTCATATTAAAGTAGGTAAAACATTGATGGATCCAAAGTGAATAGATGGGAAAGTTATCTGATAATGTACAAATTGAAACTCTTCTGAGAGTCTGAATAATGAATGTGACCTACTTATGGAAAGCTTCTGAGAAATTAAAACCGTTAGGTGTTAGATCATGAACAGGGAATTTCAGAATAGGTTATAATTGTTATTGAAACACTGAAGCAATTAAAATATTCAATGTGAAGAAAGGCAAAGAGAATCCTGGCTCACAATAAGAATGCTCTAAAAGTTTAGGGAAGCCAAAATTTTTCAGTCCTTTCCTTAAAGTGTAGTTTCCTTAAGATCCATTAATAAATAACTATGAATATTTTTATTTACTTAAGGATTTTTTTTAATAAATGGGCACAAAAACTACTAAGAAAGTAGATGACATGAAATATTCACACTGCATGATGGAGTCCATGATTATCAAATTCCTTTAATCTGGTTGTGTTGTAATTATTTGGTAGAGTCTAGATCAATACAAATAAAACCACAACAGGGATTGGAGAGATGCCTAAGCAGTTGATAGCACTGGCTGCTCCTGCAGAGGACCTAAGTTCAATTCTCAGCATCCACATTCTAGCTAACAACTCCTGTTCCAGGGGATCCAACGCCTTCCTCTGTCCTCCTTTGGCACTGCACAACATGGGTAACACACACAGGCAGGCTCATACACATAAAATAAAAATAATCTAATTAAAATATTAAAAAATAAAACCACATTAGACTTGGTAAATAAAGAAGTAAAACCATGCCATTTGTTTTTAAAACTTTCAGCTTTGTTCTTTCATCTTCTTAACTTTATTCTTTCAAGAAAAACATTTGAGAATTTCTAATCTTATTTCCATATCTAAACCTTAAGAAAAGTTCATGATTTTAACTAACATATTTCATGCTTCTCTTCCTAAATTTTTGAACTTTTAGTAAATTTGGAATATCATCTTTGTAGTATGATTGAGCAAATAGAGATTTTATTTCAACACAGGAGGAGAAGAAGGAATAAAGCAAAATAGATATACATTTGCCCTCAAAGTCATTATGCTGCAAAGATAGACAATAAATAAATTTTTACTTCAATATTTAGAGAATGGGTATTTTTTATTTTATTCTTTTTCTAGTGTGCTCAAGGTGTGGCTTCACCTGAATTCAGTTCTATTTACTATATAAATCCTGTTAATTTACAGGATTTGAAGAGTGTGACTTAGGCATTGAAAGCATGCCGTGTCTTCAGAACTCTTTCATTAATAACATACATTTATTTCCTTGTGTGAATGTAAAATTCTTATGGTTGATGAAAAGGAGAAGTTTGTTGGTTTCATTCTTAAGATGTCATTAAGCTTCTCTGCAGCACATCATTATTAGGGTGGTGCAATTATAAGGTCCTTCAACTTTGTCATATGAAAAATAAATGACCATATATTGACTCTTCAACTGAGTTTGGGGAGTCAGAGTGAGCATATCACTCTATTGTGTAATTAACCAAGTAAAAAGCTTATGAAATCTCATAGGACTTGCTTGCTCATTGTGGCTATTATTTGCAAGGCATTCATGGCTCCAAGGTAATGTTCACTAGTGAATCAGGGAAAAACAATTAGTTTTTATAATTGTCCAATTAAAATTTCATAGCTCTTCAAAATGTTTGAGTGAATACTGATTATACAGCCTAGTTTTATATACTAAATACTTTAAAGTGAAGTCTTAGTATTGATTACAATGAATTTTTAAAGGTAAAAGAAGACAAGCTTAGTGAAGTTGAAGGGCAATTCAAGACAGTTTGTTATTTAGCGAAAGTGGATTCTCAGCATTAGGAAAGTCCGAATTTTGTTTATTTTTGTTGTTTTCATTCTTTATTTTCTTCATATTTGTTTCCTTATATGGCTGGCCCACATACATATACACACATTTTATTTTATTTTATTTTAATTTACTTCTTTTGTGTATGAGTGTACTGCCTGCATGTAAGTAGGTGCACCAATGTCGTGCAAAGCATAGGACTTGTGCATGGTGTCACCATTGCTGTGAGTTCATATGAGTAAATGACCAGGTGTCTGGAAGACTCTGTTTCTTTGGGGCCATCCACCTCCTCTGGCCCTTCTAATCTTTCAGGCTCCTGTTCTGCAGTGATCCTTGTCCCCTGTGAGGCAGAGGTTTGATACAGCTGTCCTATTCAGGGATAAGTACATGCAGCCTTTTGTTCTCTAAATATTGGCCAATTGTGGGTTTCTGTGTTAATAGCTATCTGCAGCATGAGGAAAATTTTCTGGGGAAAATTGAGAGATGCATTCATCCCATGTGTAGATATTGCATTGGAAATGTGTGACATAGAGTTAAGCATATTGCAGACATTTATTCTCTGCATTTGACCAGTAACTCATGAAAGCAGAGAATATAATGTGCATTGTGAAGGCTGAGGGTTCGGACAGTAAGATGAGGAAAAGGAAATATTGGTTAAAAGACTCAAAGTTCATGTTTTTCCTTTAACTGAATCTCATGAATATTACTTAGGAAATTACTTGGGAAATAATCTCTGGTTTCCCAAGTTCTTTCATGAATAGCTGTTTTGGCCTTTTCTGAAGATGCTCTGATTATTACTTATTTTTAATCGATAAAAATTTGAAACGCAGTTATGAATAATCAATGTTTGGGGAGCTGCATTGCGTTTACCTTGAATTACATACAGATTATTTATTTATATACACAAATCTGATAAGATTAAGCTATGATGTGACATCTCAAGTAGTTGTTTGAAGCAGGTATTTTAGCTTTATTCATATTTAAATAATTTAACAGAAATATATGTGGTAATGAAAAATGACATTGCATCACAGTGACAAATTTAGGTAGATTAAATAAATTGCTTAGCTTGTCTAACATTGATATGTAAAATAGTATTCCAAAAACATACAAGATTTGTCTAATACTTTATGTTACTATGTGTCAGAAGCAGTTTTTAAAGACTCATTATGTGACATCATAATGTTATTAGGGAAATTTAAATGGATACTTAGATTACCATACCCCATTAATATTCAATGTGATAATGCATAAATGAAAAGTGATTGTTTTACTTTACATTCAAAGTGATCTTTTCTTATAAAAAAATTTGCCCTCTGGCAAGTGCTTTGATTTGCCCACCATATAAAATATGAATATCTCTTTATCAAAAGTTATAAAGTTGGAAAAATATACTCAAACTATTTCAATACAATGAAAATCAATTATTAATATTCAAGCAAAGTATATAATTTATAAAAAATATTCACAATGTCTATATAAACAAACACACCCAATTATTGTGCATTGTGTGTCAGGCACATACATAGTGTCAAGCTTCTGAAGATCAGTATATAAATAAAACACCATCTTTCTTAAGTGGGTGCTAAAATATATCATGAAAACTTAATAACTGAGATCAATATCCATTCCATGACCTTAAGACATTTCTCTAAAAAATAAGCTCAGAAGGAAGATTAATAAATTCAGGACAAATAATCTTATTGGAGGAAGCCAATATGTTCCCACATTGAGCTTAGGACCCCTCCTGTTTTTCCAGCTTGAGAACTCTGGACTGGCTTGGTAAGTTAAATCCCGCCCCATGACCCACTACAACACTGCTCCAGGGCTCATATCTATTGAAGCTATTCTGATTAGCAAGGTAGGCACTCCCCCAGCTTTCCCCATACCTACCTTGAACCTAGGCACCCTCCTGCTCATCAGGCCTGAATGACACCACCAGACTGGCCTCCTAAGTCAGATCTCACCCACTCTTCTTGATACCCCTACTCCAGGACCAGTTACATTCTCACCGTTGTTGAACACACATCTACTCTGCTTAGCTAGTTAGATTCTCCCCACATTATCCTCAGCCTGCCTTGGGCATAAGACTCCTGCTCTTTCTACCTTAGAGTTCCAAACTAGCCTTCTAGAACCCAGCCACAGGAACCCCATTGTCTCAAATTGGGCCTAGGTCCCGTTACCCTGCTGGAGTTTTCTTGACTAGGCAGCCTCAAACCATCTTATCCCTCTGTTCAAAAAAAAAAAAAAAAAAAATCAAAAGTGAGAACCTGAATCACAGATTGACTATTCATACCCAATCATAAAGCAGCCAAGCTACAATGATAACATAAACAGAACCAAATTGCAACTAAACAAAGACAGGCTAGAATTACATATCAGATACAAAATCAACAAAAGAAATTCATATATGCAGAACATGGTGCAAAAATACAAATAATATAAAAAACCAAGATACTATATCCCCACAAAAACCTACCAGTCCTACTCTACAGAGCGAGTTCCAGGACAGCTGTGGCTACAGGAAAACCCTGTTTCAAAACACAAACCATAAACAACAAAAAAAAAAGACTGGATGACAAAGTTGAAGAACTGGACCACTCAAAAAAGGAATATGAAAAAAAAAAATAAAAACATAGGAATAGAATAGGCAGGAAATGTGTGACACCATGAAAAGACCAAATCTATGCATCATAGAGATAGAGGAAGGAGAAGGCTGACTGGCCAGTGGTATTGAAAGTTACCCTAAATTAAAATTTTCCTAAATTAAGGAAAACATACCTATTCATATATAAGAAGCACACAGAGGGGCTGGAGAGATGGCCTAGCGGTTAAGAGCGACGACCGCTCTTGCAGAGGACCTGGGTTCGATCCCTGGCACCCACATGGCGGCCGAGAACCGTCAGAAACTCCAGTTCCAGGAGAGCTCCAGTTCCAGGGGAATCCGACGCCCTCTTCTGACCTCCGCGGCATTGCACGACACGGGTGCACAGATTTGCATGCAGACAGTACATTCATACACATACAGAAACGGATAAAATTAATTAAAAAAAATTAAAAAAAAAGAAGCACACAGAATAACGATTAGACAGGGTCAGAAAAAGAAACCACCACATTTAATTAGTACAACACCACTAAATATACAGAACGAGAGAGAGGATACTGAAACCTGCAAAACAAAACAAGTATACACTACATATATATCATATAATCTATCATATATATAGAGTCATATTTATTTATAAAAAATAAATTTATACTATATATAATGTATATATATATATAAATAAAAAAAAAAAAAAAAAAAAAAAAAAAAAAAAAAAAAATACATATATATATATAATTATGTATATAATATTATTACTATAATATATATATGAAAATTCATTCAAATTATATTGCAAACTAGAAGAACCTGAACCAAAGTATCCCCATTCTAAATGATCATAGATGGCAATCCAGAATACTTTACCCAGAAAAATTATCATGGTAGAAAAAGAAAGAAAAATCTTCCATGATACAAGTAGGATGAAAGAGTTCATGTCCACCAAACCAGCACTACAGAGAATACTTGAAGTGATACAAAGGACCAAAGAAAGAAATCATTAAACTCAGAGGTTACAGAAAGAAAAAAATGAAGGTATCAAGTACAGAAACACAAAATAAGACAAAGAACACAAACAGAAATTTAGATGATAGTGATAAATCCATACCTTCTATTCGTAACTCAAAATACCAATGGCCTGGACTACTCAGTCAAAAGACACAGACTAGTTGAATGGATTAAGAAACAAAATTATCCAGGCGTGGTAGTGCATGCCTTTAATCCCAGCACTCACGAGGCAGAGGCAGGTGTATCTCTGAGTTCATTTCCAGCCTGGTCTACAGAGTGAGCTCCACGTCAGCTGAGACTAAAGGGAGACCCTGTCTCAAAAACACCAAAAATAAATAAATAAATAAATAAATAAATAAATAAATAAATAAATAAATAAAATTCATCTATTTGTCATCTGGAAGAAGCTCACAATACCTCCAAGGATAGGGACTAACTTTGGGTGAAAGGATGAAAAATATTCTAAGCAAATGGCACTAAGAAAGAAGTAGGAGTTGCAATTCTAATAATGACCATTTATTAAAACTTCCATTTCCTCTGCCAGAAAATTTAAAGTAAACAGCAAAAATAATAGTAAACATTTCAATTAAAATTAATAAAAATTGTATTGGGGTGATTGTTTAGTCAATAAAGTGCCTCATTCTAATGCATGAGGACCTCAACTTAGATACCAATTTCTCACATAAAAAGCCAGTCATGCTAGTGGCTATTAGACACTTATTTATCACCCTATACAACAGTAAACTCCAAATGGATCAGAGACCTCAATGTGAAACCTTAAATGCTGAAACTGTTAGAAGAAAAACTATGTAGTACCTTACAACATATAGGTGCAAAAAAGGACTTTGTAAATAAGACATCAGTTGCTCAAGAATTAAGATGAAATTTGACAACTGGGAAGTATTGGCAACTGATCACTGCCAGTGAGGCAGAGCTTGTCTTCTTTAAGGGAGTGTTGCTAGATAGGGTGAGCAGGCTCCAGTGGAGGGACTCACACTGAAGGATATTTTCAGACACAAAGGAGACTAGATAGGCCCTAACATATATGACAGAATGGATGAAATCCAACTGGACATTTGAGGGTATGCATGTAGATAGGGCAGGAGGGTCTGAATGTGATCATGATGTATATGAAATGCATAAAACTTCATTAAATTAAAAATATTAAATATGCTCCTGATTTTATCATAGGATCAATCAGAAGTCTACTGGGAAGACACTATCTCTTAGACAGGGATATTTTTGTAAATCTTTGACTTCATCTTTATTTAGAAAAGGCAAATTCATAAAGTATGTATCACATACTAAAGACCTACTTGGATAGCTGAAAGAAATTTTGCTTATTCTGTGCCAAATCTACCTACAGAAAAACCAGTTCATTTAATGAAAAGAAAATCTTCCAAAGTAGATGGTACAGTCCAAGCAACTGTTACTTTCTTTCATAATGGTACATTTTAGAACATTGGTAAACATTATAAAAGTGATATTAAACTTAATCAAAACTGACGGTGAAAGAAAACTACATTTGTCCAGCAAATGAATTGTTTCAAAATATTGTAAAGTAGTACATCTAAAATTAATCATTGTGTGTGCTATATCATTCTCCATCTGTGTATTTCATATAAATCACATTGAATTGGCTGTTATTTTTATAGTGATTCATTTGGGAAATGTACTTAATGGAGTGAAAATGAATGAATATACATTTAAAATGACTGAATAAGATTAGGCTTATGATACAATAAAATAGATGCTGTTTTTAAGCATCCAAAATGGTGTTCTGTCTGATCTATTGGTATAATTTTGTTAAACATTTCTGTACTAAAACTGTCCAATAAAAATTTAGCTGTGGAATAAAATGAGCAGGGATAGGAATATATATATATATATATATATATATATATTCTCCCTGTAGCCCCAGCTGTCCTGAAACAAGCTATGTGGACCAGGCTAGCCTTGACCTCATAGAGATCTGCCTACTTCTGCCTCCCAAGTGCTGGCATTAAAGGCATATCAATTCTATTTTTAATCTCTTGTGGAGTCTTCATGTTTTCCATAGTAGCTGGACTAATTTACATTCCCAGAAGCAGTATGTAAGTGTTCCATTTTCCCATGTCCTCAACAGGTTTTGTTCTTATTTTTTAATTGAATTTTGGTGTATTTCATACATAACTTCTTAAACTAATTGCCTTTATACCCCCTTCTCCATTGGCATCCTCCCACCGCCCCCACCCCCAAGTTCATACATTTTGTCATTTGTGTTAGGATTTACTGTTAGGCCAAATTACTCAATGCCAATTCATCCTCTGAGCTCTAGTCAGCCTACCTGAAGTCCCTGTCTTAAAGAAAGCCAGTTATTCCTCAACCAACCAACCATAATTAGCTGCCAATATTTCTTCAGCTAAGATTGGGTTCTGCTACCCATTTCTGCAGTTCCATCCTGAGTTTTTGTCTGGTTGAGCTTGTCTGGGTCTTGTGCATGCTGACACCAGTGCTGTAGGTTGACATAAACAGAGTTCCAAGCTCTTTTAGCATTCATTTCCATATGGTCTTGCACCAACTCCTTGGCTCTTACAATTTTCCTGCCCTCTTTTCTGCTATGCTCTCTGAACCCCGGGTGAGTGAAACTGAATATAGGTGACCTGTCCATGGACCCACACACTATATAACTCCTAATTTCCATGGTTTGAGTTTTCATGACCTTTTGAGTTCCTGGCCTCCTTTTGCATGGAGGAGATTCCTTTGATGAAAGTTAAGAGGTTAGTTAATGTCCTCTTGGCCCCTTGTCATGTGTTGTATGAGCCTTAGGTGTAGAGGTTACATTGTAGACATGTCGCTTAGGGAGAAATGAGCAATTCACAGACCATGCCTGTATGTGTCCAATTGTGGGACTCTGTACTTTTTTTCAGCTGGTACAAAAGTTTGTTTATTGAGTAGCATCTGGGATATTTCTCCGTAAATATAATGATACCCCATTTTGCAGCTAGTAAGATGTTACCTTAGCCTAGGGATGTAATAACCTCGGGAACTTCTCTAACANCTCTAAAAAATAAGCTCAGAAGGAAGATTAATAAATTCAGGACAAATAATCTTATTGGAGGAAGCCAATATGTTCCCACATTGAGCTTAGGACCCCTCCTGTTTTTCCAGCTTGAGAACTCTGGACTGGCTTGGTAAGTTAAATCCCGCCCCATGACCCACTACAACACTGCTCCAGGGCTCATATCTATTGAAGCTATTCTGATTAGCAAGGTAGGCACTCCCCCAGCTTTCCCCATACCTACCTTGAACCTAGGCACCCTCCTGCTCATCAGGCCTGAATGACACCACCAGACTGGCCTCCTAAGTCAGATCTCACCCACTCTTCTTGATACCCCTACTCCAGGACCAGTTACATTCTCACCGTTAGTTGAAACACATCTCTCTGCTTAGCTAGTTAGATTCTCCCCACATTATCCTCAGCCTGCCTTGGGCATAAGACTCCTGCTCTTTCTACCTTAGAGTTCCAAACTAGCCTTCTAGAACCCAGCCACAGGAACCCCATTGTCTCAAATTGGGCCTAGGTCCCGTTACCCTGCTGGAGTTTTCTTGACTAGGCAGCCTCAAACCATCTTATCCCTCTTGTTCAAAAAAAAAAAAAAAAAAAAAAATCAAAAGTGAGAAATGAATCCACAGCATGACTATTCATACCCCCATCATAAAGCAGCCAAGCTAAATGATAACCATAACACGAACCAAGATTGCAACTAAACAAACAGGCTAGAATTACATGATCAGATACAAAAATCACAAAGAATTTCATATATGCAGAGACATGGTGCAAAATACAAATATATAAAAAACCAAAGAGCTACTATATCCCCACAAAAACCTACCAGGTCCTACTCCCTTCACAGAGCGAGCGTTCCAGGACAAGCTGGGCTACAGAAAACCCGTTTTCAAAACACAAACAAACAAAAAAAAAAGGAGCTGGATGACAAAGTTGAAGAACTGGACACTCAAAAAAGGAATATGAAAAAAAAAAATAAAAACATAGGAATTAGAATAGGCAGGAAATGTGTGACACCATGAAAGAGACCAAAACTATGCATCATAGGGATAGAGGAAGGAGAAGGCTGACTGGCCAGTGGTATTGAAAGTTACCCTAAATTAAAATTTTCCTAAATTAAAGGAAAATACCTATTCATATATTGAAAAAGAGACTAGACAGAGGGCTGGAGAGATGGCCTAGCTGGTTTAAGAGCGCACGAACCGCTTTGCCAGAGGACCCGGGATTGATCCGCTGCACCCACATTGGCGGCCGAGAAGCCGTCCGAAACTCCAGTTCCAGGAGAGCTCCATTCCAGGGGAATCCGACGCCCTCTTCTGAACCTCCGCGCGGCATTGCACGACACGGGTGGCACAGATTGCTGAGACAGACATTTCTACACATACAGAAAACGGATTAAAATTAATTAAAAAAAAATTAAAAAAAAGGAAGCACACAGAATAACGATTAGACAGGTAGATAAAAGAATAACCACCACATTAATTAGTACAAACACATAAAATACAGAACGAAGAGAGGATACTGAAACCTGCCAAAACAAAACAAGTATACACTACATACAATACTATAATATATATATATACTATATATATATAATATACTTAATAAAAAAAAAAAGAAGCAATATTTATAAAAAAAAAAATAAAAATATTATATATATAATATATGTATATATATATTACTAATAATATATATATGATAAATTCAATTCAAATTATATTTGCAAACTAGAAGAACCTGAACCAAAGTATCCCCGATTCTAAATGACTATAGTGGCAATCCAGAATACTTTACCCAAAAAAAGAAAAAAAAAAAGAAGAAAAAGAAAAGAAAAAATTTCAAATAAAAATAATAAGAAAGATTCATGTCCACCAACCAGCACTACAGAGAATACTGAAGTGATACAAAGGCACCAAAGAAAAGAAATCTAAATCAAGGTTCAAGAAGAGAAAAAAATGAAGGTAAATCAAGTACAGAAACACAAAATAAACAAAGAACACCAACAGAAATACTTGAGCACTGAGCTAATGTGATAAATCCATACCTTCTATTCCGTAACTCAAGCAAAATCCTCAGATGGCCTGACTCACTCAGTCCACAAAAGCACAAGCACTAGCTTCGAATGGATCAGAAACACAACTATCCAGGCACGTGGGTTAGTGCATGCCTTTAATCAGCACTCACGAGGCGAGGACAGGGTTTCTCTGAGTCATTCCAGCCTGGTTCTACAGAGTTGAGCTCCACGTCAGCTGAGGACAAAGTGGAGACCCTGTCTCAAAACACTCAAAAAAAATAAAAAATAAATAAATAAAATAAATAAATATAATAAATATAAATTAAAAATCATCTATTTGTCATCTGGAAGAAGCTCACAATACCTCCAAGGATAGGGACTAACTTTGGGTGAAAGGATGAAAAAATATTTCTAAGCAAATGGCACTAAGAAGAAGTAGCGAGTTGCAATTCTAATAATGACCATTATTAAAAACTTCCATGTTCCTTGCGAAAAATTTAAAGTAAACACAAAAATAATAGTAAACAATTTCAATTTAAATAATAAAAATCTTTATTGCCGGTGATTGTTTAGTCAATAAAGTGCCTCATTCTAATGCATGAGGACCTCAACTTAGATACCAATTTCTCACATAAAAAGCCAGTCATGCTAGTGGCTATTAGACACTTATTTATCACCCTATACAACAGTTAAATCCAAATGGATCAGAGACCTCAATGTGAAACCTTAAAAATGCTGAAACTGTTTAGAAGAAACAACTATGTAGTACCTTACAACATATAGGTGCAAAAAAGGACTTTGTAAATAAGACTCCAGTTGCTCAAGAATTAAGATGAAATTTGACAACTGGGAAGTATTGGCAACTGATCACTGCCAGTGAGCAGAGCTTGTCTTCTTTAAGGGAGTGTTGCTAGATTAGGGTGTGAGGGTCCAGTGGAGGACTCACACTGAAGGATATTTTCAGACACAAAGGAGACGTAGATAGGCCTAACATATATGACAGAATGGATGAAAATCCAACTGGACATTTGAGGGTATGCATGTAGATAGGGCAGGAGGGTCTGATGTGATTCATGATGTATATGAAATGCATAAAACTTCATTAAATTAAAATATTAAATATGCTCCTGATTTTATCATAGGATCAATCAGAAGTCTACTGGGAAGACACTATCTCTTAGACAGGGATATTTTTGTAAATCTTTGACTTCATCTTTATTTAGAAAAGGCAAATTCATAAAGTATGTATCACATACTAAAGACCTACTTGGATAGCTGAAAGAAATTTTGCTTATTCTGTGCCAAATCTACCTACAGAAAAACCAGTTCATTTAATGAAAAGAAAATCTTCCAAGAGTAGATGGTACAGTCCAAGCAACTGTTACTTTCTTTCATAATGGTACATTTTAGAACATTGGTAAACATTATAAAAGTGATATTAAACTTAATCAAAACTGACGGTGAAAGAAAACTACATTTGTCCAGCAAATGAATATTTTCAAAATATTGTAAAGTAGTACATCTAAAATAATCATTGTGTGTGCATATATCATTCTCCATCTGTGTATTTTCATATAAATCACTTGAATTGGCTGTTATTTTTAGTGATTTCATTTTGGAAATGTACTTAATGGAGTAAAAAATGAATGAATATACATTTAAAATGACTGAATAAGATTAGGCTTATGATACAATAAAATAGATGCTGTTTTTAAGCATCCAAAATGGTGTTCTGTCTGATCTATTGGTATAATTTTGTTAAACATTTCTGTACTAAAACTGTCCATTAAAAATTTAGCGTGGAATAAAATGAGCAGGGATAGAAATATATATATATATATATAATAATATATTATATATATATATATATACAGCTCAGGGTTTATATTAAAGCATGAGCAGATGGGATTTATTTTGAGTGTTACAAAGTGAAAGAAACAAAGAATTCAAGTGAGAAAAAACTGGATTTAACTATATGAAAAAACTAATAATTAGAAGGACAAGAAACAGTACAGTAACATGTATTCTTTTCTAAACTTTTAATAGAGAAAGAAAATAAGCAATTTCATTAATTGTATTATTATGTTTCATCAATGAACAGCAGCATCTTGCCATGGAAAATACAAAGTGGGAACTATAAAATCTGAGCTAGAAAGAACCAACCCTATCTTTTGTTGGAATATTCAGAAAATAAGGAAAGTTTGATAGGTGATTGAAATCAGGTTGTGCCTTGGAAACAGAATAAATGGAAAGTTGCAGGCCTAATTGGATTCTCTTTTTGTTTACTCCAGACCAAATGAAGGCACTGCCTCAAAAACAAGCTGTATTAGTCACTTTTCTGTTGCTGTGATAAAGCACCATGACCAAGGAGCTTAATAAAAGGAAGAGTTTATGAGCTTATGATTAACAGTTCCCCAGGGAATTAGAGTCCATTGTGGCGGGAGGCATGGGCAGCTGGATTCTGTGAGCAAGCGCGAGGGTCACAATATCGCAATAGAGCAGAAGCAGAGAGAGAGCAACTGTAGACCACGAGCTTGTTAAACTCACTAAACCTGTCCCCAATAACATACTTCCTCTAGCACGGCCACACCTTCTAAGACCTCCAAAAACAGCGCCACCAACTGGAGACAAATGTCTGAATACCTAGAGCCTATGGGGGACACTCATTCAAACCACCACACAAGGGAAACATTGCAGTATTAATGTGTAACAGCATGAAAACAGATTGTTTTATATTTATGTGTTTCTTTTGATTTATTTATCATTTGTTGTATATGAGTGTTTTGCTGGAAGTGTATAAGTGCACCACATGTGTGTATACAATGCTCATAGAAGCCAGAAAAGGGTGTTAGAGCTACTGAAATCAAAGTTACAACCCGAGGTCTTCTGTAAGAGAACAGGTTTGATGGTTGTTTGGGCTAGCCAAGAAGGAACCTTCAAATACTTCCTTGGGGAAAACAAGACATCTTTTGGTTAAAAAAAAAAAGATTATATTTAACAGTAAAAATATTTTGTTAAGGGGCTGGAGAGATGGCCTAGCGGTTAAGAGCACCGACTGCTCTTACAGAGGACCCGGGTTCGATCCCCAGCACCCACATGGCGGCCGAGAACCGTCTGAAACTCCAATTCCAGGAGAACTCCAGCTCCAGGGGAATCCGAGACCCTCTTCTGACCTCCGCGGCATTGCACGACACGGGTGCACAGACTTGCATGCAGGCAGTACATTCATACACATACAGAAATAAATAAAATTATTAAAAAAAATATTTTGTTAAATAATATTTTCTCTCATTATTGATACATGGTACAACCATTCATAATTTATCCTTATGTAATCCTATGGTGTGTTCTATGATATAGGAATATTAATATTCATATTCTTAAAAAAAATGTAAAGTTATATTTCTTTCTACCTGCATGCAACTTTACTGTTAAAATGTGTATGTCTAAATGTGTTTTGGAATTAACCTATAGTTTATTTTCAGATTTTGTAATTTTGATTTATGTGTGGAGTGTATATATGCATATTTTGGAATAATATAAAATCAAAGGGAACAAAAAAAGTGAGAGAAAAACCTATTCAAAGAACTGACCAAAACAGTAAACTTGTGCATCGAAGAGGTTATAAAAGACAGAGAAAAAGATGCAAGACAGGACTTAACATATATGAGAGAATCCATGAGCTCTGGTGGGGGGCCGGGGGAGGGCATGAGGGGTGGGCATGGATGGGGAGAATGAGTCTAAATTTGATTAAGAAATGTATGACATGCGCTCAATAAAAATTTAAAAAAAGGGTAGCCAGTGCTCTTAAACCCTAAATCTTCTCTCTAGTCATGTTACTTGGTACTTTTTTTGTCTGTTTTTGAGACAGGGTCTCCCTTTAGTCCCAGATGGCCTGGAGCTCACTCTGTAGACCAGGCTGGCCTTGAACTCAAACAGTTCCACGTGCCTCTGTTCTTGGAGTGCTGAGATTAAAGGCGTGTGCCACCATGCCCTGCAACGTTACTTGGGTTCTTGAAAACAAGAAATAATCTCTCCTACTGAACTCTCTGGAGCCTTTTCACGTGGTCCCATTTTCGCCAGTCCTTTCTTAGACTCTCTGGTATTCACTTCATGCTCTAAGGTACATGCTAGACACCCAAGAACTATAATACAAAGAAAATACTCCATACTATAATAAACAAAAATAAAAATAAAGAATCAATTTTAAGAAATATTTTGAGCTACTACATTCATGATACCTCAAACTTAGGCCTCTGGTGATAAACATACACACACGTTGTATAGTTAAATATTATCATTAATATGAGGTAATATAAAACTAGTCACATTTCAAGAGAAAAAGTTAAGCCCGTTGTCCAGTTTAGAAAGGTTAATAATAATTGGCATTATATCTATTTGGTGAATACAGAAATTATTACTTTATAGTAGTCACTGGATTGCACCAAGTTTTATGAATTGAATATGTAGAAATCAATACTTCAAATGTTCATTATTTGCAACAATACATAGTGAAATTACCTTCTTTTTGAAAGGAAACAGGCAACTTGGAATTTATCAAATTTTAGAGATGTGTACATTGCTTTATTAGGATAGCTTAATAATCAAGCTAAGGGCTTATAAAGTTTAAAAATACTTCTAAAGTGAAAAAGTGATATTTATTTCTCCTGAGAGGAGTACTTTCTTTATGAAACTGAAAAGAGTAACATCTGGAAAATGTAATATTTCTTCTTAGGAGATTTAGAAACTTTTAACAGGAAATTAAATCCTCAGCATTATTCCATCATAGCTTTTTTTTTCTCCTAATGTTTCAAGAATTCCAAACTAACAATAATTCTATTAATAAAGCATAATGATATTTTTCTAACAATGAGTAGCTATGTAGCAAACAAATTCTATGAAATAATTTCTCCATTTGTCTCAATATATTAAGAAGGATTTTAGTAAACAAAAATATCAAATACAATTTATAAAAGAACCCCTGGAACTGGAGTTAAAGATGGTTCTTAGCTGCCATGTGGGTGCTGGGAATCAAACCTTGGTCCTCTGCAAGAGCAGTCAGTGCTCTTAACCACTCAGTCATCTCTCCAGCCCCACAACCAGTGCTCTTAAACAAGGAAATATCTCTCCATTCCCTCAATTACCTTTGTTATACAGCTCAAGCCCCCCTGCTCAAGGGTGGCACTGTCCACAGTGAACTGGGCCCTTCTACATCAATTAACAACTAGAAAATGCCTTACAGACACCCCTAAGGCCAACCCAATGGAGGGCATTCCCCAGTTGAGCGTCCCTCTTTGAGTTTGTGTCTAGTTGACAAAAACTAGCCAGTGCACTAATAATATAAATATTTTTATACTACATTTCTCAAGACAACGCCTACTAAATGGTAATTGTTGAGTAAATGTCTGTTGAATGAAGAAACTAGTGAACAGCTGTGATTTAAAGATTTTCTACAGAGTTAGAGGGCATGTCGGAGGGGAAAATAATAAAAAATATATATTTTAAACAACTGTTTAGACCTTATCTTGTGAAAAGCACAGAGTCAACAAGAACACAAAGGGTTAATTGTAAAACAGGAAGGCTTTGTTTTTAATGTGGAAATCCTTTCTTTGTTAATATTTTATTCATTATTTTTATTTTATGTGTATGAGTGTATTGTTTCCATGTGTGTAAGTGCGCTCATGTCCTTCAATCAAGGGCAAGGTCAGGAAAAGATGATGATTCCCTGGAACTGGAGTTAGGGAACTATGTGGATGATGGCAGTTGAACCTGGGTCCTCTGCAAGAGCAGAGTGCTCTTAACGGCTGAGCCATCTCTCTGAACCCCAGAAATCCTTTCTAACTTTTATTTTATATTAGTCAGTAACAGGACAAAATAAGCCTGATTCCTAAGTCCAGTAAGCTGTATTATTACTCTTTTTGTTTTATCACTTCTACCAATAAACATCAGCCATTTGTGTGATTTCCCATTTGCCTCAGTTATTTATATAAGATTGATGATTATATGTCCATTTCTAGCTCACAAACATTGCTTGCCATTAAACTTCATATAATGAGCATTTCACTTTTGAGTAACAATTTCCAGGTCAACAGAGAGAATTGTTCTCATATCTCTTTGAATGCTAATGTCTCTTTCACCAAATATGACTTAAGTCTTCAAGGTATTAAACTACTTTTTTCCTCAGTTTCTTCTTTTTAAAATGTTGTAATAATGTCAATGTCATAGATTTGCCATCTTGATGATGACAAAAATTAAAATAGCATTGTAATTATTATGTGATGATAAAATAAAAAAATATTGATATCCATTAAAGAGTGTTATGGTCTGAATCTAAATTGCCCACATAGACTTATGTTTGAATCCTTGTCATCAATATATGGTGGTGTTTGTGGAGTCTGTAGAACTTTTTGGAGGCTAGCTCAGGATAGTAGGGCACAAGTGGCAAGTTCTAAAGTTTATACTTGGGCCTAGTTACAGCCCATTTTCTCTACATCCTCACTTGTGCCAGTGAGCAGCCATTGCATCACACTCCTACAACCATGGACTCTGTCAGGACTTCACTGCCATGATGAACTTAAAGCTCTCTGAATCCATGAAGCAAAATAAACTTTTACCCCCCTAAGATGGCTCTGTTAGCTATTCTGTCACAGCTATACAAAAGTAACTATGATAAAAGGATATCAGTTTAATGAATTAACTTCTGTCTAGAAAAAGATGTAGTAAAATTTTGTTCCCATTTGATTTTATATTATTCCAATATATGCATATATACACTCCACACATAAATCAAAATTACAAAATCTGAAAATAAACTATAGGTTAATTCCAAAGCACATTTAGAGATTTACATTTTAACAGTAAAGTTGCATGCAGGTAAAAAGAAGTATAACTTTACATTCTCGCTTTTTTTCTAGAATATGAATATTAGTATTCCTATATGATAGAACACACCATAGGATTACATAAGTATAAGTTATGAATGGTTGTAGCATATATCAATAAAAAGAAACTATTATTTCACAAAATATTTTTAACTGTTAAATATAATCCTTTTTTTTTTTTTTACCAAAAGATGTCATGTTTTCCCCAAGGAAGTGCTTGAAAGTTCCTCCTTGGCCAACCCAAACAACCATCAATCATGCCTCTGTGCTCCACACTGGGGTCCCCCCCCCCCCATGGTCACCCAAATGAGGTCCAGCAAGCGTGTGTCCTGTCTTGATCTTCCTGCACTGGCCTCCATGACACAGCATGGGTAGTCAAACAACAGCAGTCTACACTCTGAAGAGACTGAAATCCCAGTAGCCACTCAGTCCACAAGCTGGACATCTCTGTAGTCCCCATCTGGCATTGAAGGTTTGGAGGATTCTCAAGTTTTATATCTGAAATACAATTTCTCAGACCTGGTTGATTATTTCTGGTTATACTTTCCTTTTGGATGCTTAAGGCAACACAGTCAGCCTAGATTAACTAAGGTTTCTGTTTTCTCAAGGTCAGTTGAGGATCTGGACCTCAAGGGTCACTCCGGTGTTTTGGGGGGGGTAGCCCCCGGCTCCTTTTGGTTTTTAAACCACAGTTCCATCCACTCGAGGACACAGTTAGGTCTTTCTAGACCAAGCTTCTCTCTTTGAAGCGTGATCAGACTTTCCTCTTTATAGGGTGGACACTGGCTGGAGTCTCATCAGTGGATCTCCAAGACCTCCCCACACAGGGAAGACTGGTGACTCACATTTTCAGGACACTTCAGGAGATGCCCCCATGCATATTCTCCTGGGACTTAGCTGACATCTGAGGGCAAGGAACAAAGTTCCTTAAGGGTAAGTCCTTCGGCTGCATTGGTATGGGCATTAAGTATTTTCATTAAGCACCCAGAAAGGATAAGTTACACCAGCCTGATACATCTGACAGAGCACTAACTTCCAGAATATATAAACTACTCTAAAAACAACAAGTAAGAAAACAAATGACTCACTCAAAAGATGGAGTAAAGAGCTGAACAGAGACTTCACAAGTGAGGAAACAGAGATGGCAGCAAAACATCTTATAAAGTGTTCAACATTCCTAATAATTAAGGAAATGCAGATCAAAACCACTTTAAGATATCATCTCACTCTGATAAAGCTGACTAGGATCAGGAAAACAAATGATACCATATGCTGGAGAGGTTGTGTCGAAAGGGGAACACTCATCCACTGCTGGTGGGAATGCAATCTCGTACAACCATTATGGAAGGCAGTGTGGAGAACACTTAAAAGACTCGGAATGAGCCTATCACCTGACCCAGCCATACCACTTCTGGGTATATATGACAAGACGCATCCTACTGCAAAGATACATGTACAGCCATATTTATAGCAACTCTCTTCACAATAGCAAAGAGCTGGAACCAACCCAAGTGCCCCTCAACCGAAGAGTGGATAGAGAAAATGTGGTATACCTACACAATGGAGGTCTATGCAGTGGTAAAGAAAGATGATATCATGAAATTTGCAGGTAAATGGATGGAACTAGAAGATATTATGTTAAGTGAAGTAACAAAGTCCCAGAAAAAACAAAAGACAAATGGTATCCCTCATCTGTGGATGTGGATGCAAGCACCAAGTACCTAGTTCTAAGGCAAAGTGAGCAACATTAATGCTATATTCCCCACGATCTGAACACAACCATGCTCTTATATTATGAATCCTCAGACAGGTCCTAGAACTAAACTACCACTTATTTTCAGACTATGGATTTTTGGTATATGATAGTGGACATGTATACATATTACAGTGTAACATGAAGTTAACGTGGAAAAAAGTGAATCAAGAAATATGGTATGGAAATAACAGTTTGTTTTTCAGAAAATGCAATTTTAGTATAGGTGTGATGTAGTAATTTTTTTTCTTTATTTTATTGATGTTTTGTGTATTTCATACATCATTTTCCAATTCAGTTCAGGCATATATCCCCTTCCCTTCCCCCCACCCCACCCCTACCCATCCCAGATCATGCATTCTGCCGTAAGTTTTCTGCATCTTTCTCTGCTTTTTTGTTTTGTTTTGTTTTCATTTTTTTTAACAATAAGTGATAATTTGTGAGTACAAGCATCCTTCATGTAAAACCAATTTGCAAGCAGTTGTGCCCAAACCCACACAGCTCATGGGTCCCACCATCCAGGAGGGGGGGCTTGTATGTTCAATCAAGTTGATCAAATGAGTGTCCAGTCTATATTGTTGTAGTTTCACCATTAACCCCAATCGAAGCCCTTACATTCTACCACGCCCCCTCTTCCGCAGATTGTTCCCTAGGCTTAGAAAAGGGGCACAGGTGGATGAGAAGCAAAACACTCTACTTTCTCTGAAGCTGTTGTCTTGGTCTCTAGCAATTCTGGCTGTTTTCTTTCATGGGCTGCCAGCTTGTCCAGGCATAACCTTTCGATCCTACTAATGAAGCACATGCAATTAGATATATAGGTACATAAACAGTATAATATATAGCCTTTCGATCCTACAAATGAAGCACACGCAATTAGATATATAGGTATTTAAACAGTACTAATTGTTATGGTAGGTTACTTTGGTATAGACACAGATGTTTGGATGGTATGTTAATCCATGAATTACATTTTTTTATTTTTTTTATTTTTTTATTGATGTTTTGTGTAGATGTAGTAAATTTTTTATAACTGATATTAGCCTAAGTGGAAGTCCGTATTTTTAAATATTTTATGGTTTAAGAATTTCCTACAACACACATTCAGTGTGTCTTAATTATATCAATTTCCATTCCTTCCACCAAATTTCTTCCTTAACCCCCTCCCCCACTACTTTTCCTTCCCAACTCTATGGGCTTTTAACAAAAGCCCACAGAGTCTACTAAGTGATGCTTGTATGTGCATATATTTCCTCTGGTGTTACATTAAACTGTTAAAGCTTTTGTTGTGGGATGATTCAAGTACAATATTTTATTATATTATTATATTAGTCTTTTTTTACTGCATTCTCTATTTCTAATGTTCACCTAAAAGTAAATATCAAATAATAAGGCAGCAAGTGTTCTATGTTCCTCTGCAAATAACTTGCTGAGTAGTTAAAATTTGCTCATTGTGATGTATCGGTATGAGTATATTTACTGCCTGCATGTAGATACCTGCAACAGTGTCATGCATCGCCCCCATTTCTCAGAAGAGGAAATCAGATTCCCCTGAAACTGGAGTTACAGAAGAATGTCTGCTGCCATGTGGGTGCTGGCAATCGAACCCAGGTTCTCTACAGTAGCAGACATTGCTCTTAACCACTGAGCTATCTCTCTAGCTCCTAAATTAGACATTTTATATAAATAATTTCTTGTCAGATGTGAATATGAATTGAGAAAAGAAAATGATACCAAAAAATAAAAGTATCTTGAAAAGTATTGAAGTACATAGAAGACAATGAAAATCATCTACTTTTAGACTTTGTTAATGATATTCTGGAGGAGGAAAAAAGGGAAGCTAGTAAATTAGGTATGATAGCAACATCCATGAATTAACAAACCAAACTCCAAATATCCCAAATGTTTAAAGGAGGAAATGCCGACGTTGCAAATTGGAATCTCTACCAACTATCCACAACTGCACCTCTCAAAGATCAAGAAATGTCATTATTTTTAGTGATGTGGAGGAAAAGACAGTCTTATTTCAGGTTCTGCTCAGATGTATTGACCGAAATAATTCCTCACCCAGGAAACAGGCACTTCAGAATAGTGATAGACACAACAGATGCTTAGAAAAAGATTATGCAGAAAACTGCAACATTGCTGTTCCTCTTATTTGAATAAATTTTATATAAAGCACGTCTCTAGGGTTGTCAAATTGATACCTTTTATAAACATTGAAAATTAAAAAATGAAAAGTGGTCCCAGAAATGACAGGCAATGATCCTAGCAATATCTGCAACCTTCATTTAACCTACCATACTGTAGTTCTATTCTAACTAATAACTTACTAATATCGAGAATAGTGTTGTATTAAAATTACAGTAAATACTCATTTATGGCCTAATTTTTCATTGTTTGGGTTATAGTGAGTAATATTTTTTGGTCTTTTTGAAATGGGGTCTCCCTGTAGCCTTAGCTTTCCTGGAACTCCTTATGTAGATCAGGCTGGCCTTGAACTCTCAAAGATCTGCCTGCATCTGCCTCCAGAGTCCTGGGATTAAAGGTGTGGGCCATCATGCCTGTCTTTATAATGAGCATTATTATGTTACAAATCCCATGTTCCATCCCATTCAGTGGGCATGATTCTGCCTTTGCATCTGCACGAAACAGAAACCTAGAATATCACAGGCAGGCAAGTCCTCCCAATTTTCTCTTTAATATAAAGTCCTGGCCTGCCAAATTGTACTAGTACACTCCGTTAAGTTCGGTTTGCTCGTTAAAAATCTTATTTATGGGCTGGAGAGATGGCTTATCAGTTAAGAACACTGGCTGCTCTTGCAGAGCACCCACATGGTGACTAACAACCTTCTATATCTCAAGTTCCAGGTGATCTGATACCCCCTTCTGATCTCTGAGTGCATTGCACTTCATAAGTGCATTTATACACAGGCCGACAATAAAAAGTAAAAATCATAAATAAAACATCACAAAATCTTATTCATGTGGTGAGATATCACAATGAGTAAAAGTCATTGGCACCATGGCTGATGACCTGAATTTAATCCAATATTTTGTCCTCTGATCTCTACAGGTGTGCTGTGGTGCAGCAATACTCTCTCTCTGTCTCTCTCTGTCTCTGTATCTCTGTCTTTCTCTTTCTCTCTCCAAATAAATAGGACGTAAATGCATAAATAAATAAAATGGAAGTTAAAATGCTTATTTAAACTTGAGTTGCTGATTTACACACCCAGGATGCTGATACAGGAAGATCAGCACAAATTAGAATCTAGCCTGGGCTTCAGAGTGGGTACCAGGGCTAAGATTGATACCCTGTCTCAAAAAATGAGAAAAATAATAAGACTCTGTTCAGCAAAACAAAACAAGCAATCTTATTTCTTTATTAATTTATAGATCTGAACTCTACTTCTATCACTTTAGTTCAAAGAACTCCCTTCCTATCAATAGTTAGAAAAAAGGATTTAAGATGAGTGTGAACAGTGTACTATGAAAATCCAGTTGTTTCTTTTCATTTCTTTTTTCCTATGAGAATTATATCAATCCATCTAATAACTTGTCCTAGGGATGAAAATTTTATTCACATGTCTATATATCTAGAAATAAAGCATAAATAAATAGACATTAAAATTCTATATATTAGAATTTTAATGTCTATTTATTTATTTATTTATTTTATTATTTATTTTCTCAAAATATATAAAGCACATGGAACATAAATAGATTGCAAAATGAGGAATGGTGCACACAATGGATTGTGAAATCACAATTATCACTGCATCTGTAAAGCAGCATTAGGACAAATTGTTCTCTAAGCAAGATTCTTAATATTCTAACTGTACACATACTAAATATCTGTTCCATGAGGTTTTGTCTAGAGCATGCTTTAAACTCTTAGTGCAATAAGACAAAACTGGTGTAACAGAACTAATTTTTTTTTAATTTGTAATTGAATTTTTGTGTATTTCACACAGAACTTCCCAATCATCTCTATACCACCTTCTCCCATTGGAACCCACCCACAGCACCCCTCTGTCACAGGAAGTCAAACATTCTGTCTGTATCAAGGCTCATTGTGTAAAGATGGTGTCCCCAAATGTCCCTCAGTGGAAATTCATCTACTGGTATAGTCAACTCATCCAAAGTTTAATCCCCTTAAGATCAACTCTTTCTTATACTCAGGATTAATCTTTTATATTTGCAAAACATCTTCTAAATTGTATATAATAAAGTCAATGTTACTCATTGTAGTACAGCTGCAATTTTTAAATGAGTATCAATTTCATCCACTGACTTAATATTCAAATTGTGCATATAAATTTTGCTTAACTTAGGAAAACCTTCAGCATTGAAAAGAAGAAAAGCCTCAGACTGCTACAGGCATCAAACACCTCTGTGTATCCTACTTGTAACAACTGTTTATAATGAGTCATACTGAAACTTACCTTTTAGGTGCTGCAAAGTTTTAATACAAGAGACTTTCTTACCTCCCCTTCATAGAACAAGGAGGAATATGATGATGATGAGGTCGTTCTCTAACTGTAAATTGGAGCCAACTGTTATAGAGGTAATCTCTTACAAAACCGGTAAAACTGCCTTCTTTAATTGACTAGTAGATATAGAAACTGCGAAAAGGATTATTCTCTATTCAGAACCAAATATACTAAAGTCATCTTAAGCTGTACATTTAAGCAAAATATATTAATGCAGGAGAGCTCTGATATCAGTAATGGATTATTCTACCAAGGAGATGTTGGCCAGGAGATCCAAGCCACCCCCCCCCCCCAAATCAAGGTAAAGACCTCTTGCCTGTCTTTAGACAAGAAGAGAGGCAGTAAGACCCTGCTGTCAAAGACCTGATGCAAGCATGGGAAAATGTATTGAGACCGCACTTGCAAGTGCACAGTTGGTCTCTGGAATGCCAGAGAGTGTTACCAAAGGCCACTAAACCAATAAAGCAAATATAGGTCTCCTTGAGTCAAGCAAGACTCCTCCGTCCACACCAGCTACACCTCACCTGCTTGGAAATACTGTGCAGCAGTGGCAGCCATATGTCTGTATATCCCAAATCTAATTGTCTCTTAGCTCTCTCCTTGGAGGAATAACCCATGGCTGATGCCACAAGTTTACATCCTCTAATGGTTAGGAGATGTTATAAGCCACAGTAAGACCCTGTCATATTTAACAGAAAAAAAAAACATAATTCATGGATTAACAACCATCCAAACATCTGTGTCTATATCAAAGAAACCTACCATAAGAACAGCGTACTGTTTGTTTAAATGCCTGTATATCGAATTGCTTGTGCTTTATTAGTAGGATTGGAAAGGTAATTCCTGGACAAACAGTCAGCACGGAGGAAAGGAAGCAGCCAGAACTGACCAGAGTCAAAACGAGCAATTCCGAGAAAGCAGACTTTTGTTTTTGCTTCTGTCACCTGTGCCTCCTCTTTCCTAAGCCTAGGAAACAATCTGTGAAAGAGGGAGGCATGGTAGAATGTAAGGGCTGCGTTGGGGTGAATGGCAAAACTAAAGCAAAATAGACTGGACATGACACGTAGTTGATCAACTTGAGTGTTCATACAAGGCCCCACCCCCCCCCCCCAACTGGAGGGTGGGACCCATGAGCTGTGGTGGGTTTGGGCACAACTGCTGCAAATTGGTTTTACATGAAGGATGATTGAACTCATAAATTAAATTTTTAAATGTTAAAATGAAAAAAATAAAGAAGAATAGAAGAAAAAAAAGAAAATCTTCAGCAACAGAAATTATATCATATATCAAAATAATATAAAAAATTCACCAGTAATCTTTCCAAATCAAAGTAAAGTGAATTTTGTTTGTACTTATTAGTTTCTTTTGTTCTTATTTTAAACTTTAAAAGAGTTTATGTTTTCAAATGACTTGTAAAACATTATTTTTATTTGAAATGACAACCTTCCACATTCTAATAGACTTGTAGCCCTCTCAGAAATAAATACTCCAGAACATTCTCATCCTGAAACTGTAGCCTCAATTGAAGAACAGTCTAATAATAAATTGTCAAAAGTTACCTATAGAAATATCTTTTCAAAGCAACAGTAGAAAGTACTTTCGGATCCACAGGGAAAAAAAAATAGTTCCAAAGTATGTATGGGCTCAGTAGCACTGAATACAGTATGTTCTTTCTTTCTGTTTCTATTTGCTCATCAAAGAAACACTCTGGGAAGATGTAACCCATGGAGAACTATTTTTGGAAGATGGTAGAATGTACAGAATCTGAAAAAGCTTATTCCTTCTGTGCAAAGTTTCATATAGTTCAATCTGGTCATTATTTTAAATAACATAATGATTTTTTAAAGTAAATGGGGGTCCAGAGAGATGGCCTAGTGGTTAAGAGTGCCAACTGCTCTTGCAGAGGACTTGGGTTCGATCCCCAGCACCCACATGGTGGCTGAGAACCGTCTTTAACTCCAGTTCCAGGGGAATCTGACACCCCCTTCTGATCTCCGCGGCATTGCACGACATGGGTGCACAAACCTACATGCAGACAGTACATTCATACAAATAAATAAATAAATAAATAAATAAATATTTAAAAAATAAAAGTAAATGGTTATTTTAATCATGTATGAGGA
Organism: Rhizomys pruinosus; assembly: GCA_009823505.1. NCBI lineage: Eukaryota > Metazoa > Chordata > Mammalia > Rodentia > Spalacidae > Rhizomys > Rhizomys pruinosus. The sequence continues at coordinate 169,400 of VZQC01003719.1, read as the reverse complement.
CAGTAAGATATTAAATGTTGAGTACTAGTAGGAAATGGATGTCATAAAACTCTCCCACATATTTCATATTATTGCTATGAAAGGGATTTTTTTCTTGAGCAACTATCCTTTATTGAGGGTTTCATATTATTAAAATTCACACATTTGACTACTGACTGCATTTTTCACAGGATTAAACAGCAGGGGTTAGGAAGAAATATTTAATTTGAGTTTCCCTATGAATCCATGATAACCAATAGTTTTAACTTGCATTAAAAAATGTATGGTATTAGGCAGATATTTGACGTCTAAAGAATGTAGGAAGTAGTTTCTCTGGTAGCTGGTTATGTTAATTTCAGGGTTGTTTGTGCTAAGTAAATAACTCAGTCCCTGAAAGTGTGTTAGCATAAGTTAACAAACACTATTAACTGTACGTTAGTACTTCACTGATGAATTCAAAATTGATATATTCAGTCTAATGAAATGTCATAAATATAAAGTGATTTTTTTTATTGACAATATCCCTGTACAATGGAATTTGTGAAGCCCGAACACTTTAGCAATGATCTTAATTATAAACTGTATAGTAGAGATAATAACTACCATTCTTGAGGAATGAGATTTTAGCTGTTTTAGAACTCTCTATGTAGACCAGGCTGGCCTTGAACTCACAGAGATCCACCTGCCTCTACCTCCAGAGTGCTGGGATTAAAAGTGTGCAGCATCACACCAGGCTATAGTATTCTTTCTATTGCACCAAAATATATCCAACTATTAATTGCATGATTTTCTTCCTTTAATAATTTATATTTATTCATGGATTTACATAAAATTCTTACCTGTCTAGTATTAATGAGAAAAAGATACAAGTGAAGTTTTTAATTAAAACATCTGCTTTGAATTAAAGTTTTAAAACAACAAATTCATTTATATATATTATATATGTATGTCATTTACTTTTAAAGGTGTCTTCGTTTAATCCTTTTACTATAAAGAAATCATAGAAGAAAATATTGGCAGTAACCTACAAGATGTAAGTGTAGGAAAAGACTGTAAATCAGACAGCAGCTGCACAGTAAATAAGGTCAACAATAGACAAGTGGGACCTCTTCAAACTCAAAAGCTTCAAAAGAAGGAATCAAAGAAGAATCATTAAACTCAAAAGCTTCAAAAGTAACAAAGAAGTGAAGAGAAAACCCACAGAGTGGGAGAAAACATTCGCCAATGATACATCTGACAGAGGATTAACATCCAGAATATATAAATTACTCAAAGAACCAAAGAGCAGGAAAACAAATGACCTAATCAAAAGATAAAGAGCTGGATATATACCCATTCAGGCACCCACATGGCGGCCGAGAACCGTCTGAAGCTCCGGTTTCGGGAGGGCTCCAGCTCCGGAGGAGTCCGAGACCCTCTTCTGACCTCCGCGGCATTGCACGACAGGGGTGCACAGACTTGCATGCAGACAGTACATTCATACACATACAGAAATAAATAATAATTAAAATAAATTTTAAAAAAAGACTCATCCTATTATAGAGATATATGCACAACAATGTTCATTGCAGCTCTCTTCACAACAGTGAAGAGCTGGAAACAACCTAAGTGTCCCTTAGCTGATGAGTGGATAAAGAAAATGTGGCACATCTATACAACGGAGTTTTTTGCAGTGGTAAAGAAGGAGGACTTCATGAAATTTGTAGGTAAATGGATGGAACTAGAAGCCATTATGCAAGATGATGTAACACAGTCCCAGAAAAGCAAAAATATATGGTGTCCCTCATTTGTGGATCCTAGCCCCCAATACTCATTTGTATGGCAAACTGAGTACTTTTTTTTTGTTTTTTAGCAAATATAATACCTGATGCCACTACAAAAAGGTACATTAAAACATACATCAATTTGCTATGTAATTTACAAATATAAAACAACATTTCTTTTTACTTGCATGCAACTCTACTGTTAAAAAGTGAACCCCAGCCTGGTGTGGTGGTGCACACCTTTAATCCCAGCACTCCAGAGGCAAAGGCAGGTGGAGCTCTGTGAGTTCAAGGCCAGCCTGTTCTACATAGTGAGTTCCAAGACAGTTGGAGCTACAAAGAGACCCTGTCTTAAAATAGACAAAAAAAGCAAATCACTAAACATGTTTTATAATTTACCTATAATTTATTTCCAAACGTTGTAATTTGGGTACATGTGTGAAGTGTATATATACATACATTGGAGTAATATAAAATTAAAGGGAACAACAAGAACAAGAACAAGAACAACACCAACAACAAAAAGACTTGTTCAAAGAAGTGACCGAAATAGTAAACTTCTGCATGGAAAAATGGGGAAAAAAAGGACTGAGAAAAATATGCAAGGCATATATGACAGAATGCACGAGTTCTGGAGGGGTTGGGGCATGGAAAGGGGAATGGGTCTAAATTTGATTGAGAAATATTGTACTAAATGTGCAAAATTTCAATAAAAAAAGTCGAAAAGAAAAAGGAAAAAAAAAACAAACAAACATTTAAAACCAGTCCTTCAAACACAAAATAGATACTGCATGCATTCCCTCCATTACTTTCTGCTTTGTCATAAGCTCATTCTATCCTTCTGGCCCATGCTAGGAGCATCCACTCCCCATTGTGGTCTACCCCACCAACACTGTTGGAACTCTGCCTCAAACCTAATTCCCCATCACTTTGGATCACACAACCCAACTGTGGCCCCACGGAAAGCAGAATGTTCAATAAATGCCTCTCTAATGACAAAAAAGAGGAAAACCTCCCAGTACCATTCCCATTTTTGTAATTTGGTATTTTGATGGAAATATCTCAATACTTAATATGCCAAAGAGCTTTCACACTTTTTCTTTGTGTGTTTTTAAATAATTTCACAAAAATGGGAATTATTTCTCTTTCTTTTCTAAAACCATCTCCCCAAGAAATAATGAAGAAAATCAAGATAAATGTAAAAAGCATGTTTTAAGATATCAGGACTGTGATATAGGTGCTTTCTGTTACCACATTCTAAGAAGAAAAAAAAATATTTCAAAGCATTGCTGAGGATGAAATACAATGTGTTTGACCCAGAACTAAGCATCACCTCCAACTCCAAAGCATCCGTTCACCTTGTGAAAAATGTATAATTTCAGTACAAGGAACAACTCTGTATGTAAGTGTAGTATTTGGACACTGATCAGAGTCCTTTAACTGCAGCAAAAGTTCTTAGGGACTTTCACTTAAGGCCGGTAAATAACCTAATGTTGTATTCTGTAGTGCTGGACAGCATATAATTTAAGAAAATCTGAGAATCAAGATAAAACTAGTTCAAAAATATAAATACACTAATTTAGTTAATACTTATAAATAAAATGTCATGAAATTTTTTGATATCATTGATCTGGAAGGGTTCTTAATATAAAACTGCATTCTTACGTTATTAAAATGGTAATTTTGAATAATAAATTTTTACAATATATTTTATTGAAGTTTTGTTCATTTCATGCAATACATCTTTTTTATTTTATTTATTATTTTTACATTCTGCATATGAGTGTATTGCCCTGCCTGCTTGCACATGGGCTTATGTCCTGCAATGCTAGCATGTTTCAGAAGAGATTGTCAGATGCCCTGGAGCTGGACTTAATGACAGTTCCTAGTTGCCATGTGGGTGCTGAGAAAGGAACCTGGGTCCTCTGTAAGAGCTGTGTCTCTAGTCCTCATGCAATACATTTTAATAAGAAGAATGTAGCTGCAGAGAGTCTTGCAAAGGAATGTGAATTCTTTATATTTTGGCTTGTTTTGAGCTTCTCATCCTTTCTTTGGTCTCCTCTCTCACCCTGTCCTTTATTTTCTTAACAGCATTTTATGGGAGGGATGAAATCATTAGTGATGAAACTGGAAAAAAAATACATTACCGGGGCTGGAGAGATAGCCTAGCGCTTAAGAGAAATGACTGCTCTTGCAGAGGACCTGGGTTTGATCACCAGCACCCACATGGTGGCAAAGAACAGTCTGTAACTCCAATTCCAGGAGAACTCCAGTTCCAGGGGAATCTGAGACCCTCTTCTGACCTCCTCAGCATTGCACGACATGAGTGCACAAACCTACATGCAGACAGTACATTCATACACATACAAAAATAAATAAAATTTTAAAAAAGTTTTAAAATTACATTACCTCCTTCCTTCAATGATAGTCTTGCTTACATTTCCAGACTCCTGTGGATGAACTCACACTGAGGAACAGCTGGGGACATAAATTTGACTTAATAGGCCTTAACATAAGTGACAGAAGGAATGGAATATGATTAAGATGTATGTACATGAAAGCAGCTGTGCTATTACAATGTGAATCTATAAATGGGCTCCAGAATTGTCCTACCACTTATACTCACACATTGTAATAACCATATATAGATGGAGGATATGTAGTCACATTCTAAAAAAAATGTAAAGTTACACAACTTTATACCTACATGCAAATTTACCGTTAAAATGTGAATCTCTAAATGTGTTTAGGAATCAACTTATACTTTATTTTCAGAATTTTTAATTTTGACTTATGTGTGGAGTGTATACATGCATATCTTGGAATAATATAAAAATATTTAAAAAAAGAAATCGGAATTAAATCATAGCAGTAAATTTCAGCCAAGAGTGTCACAGTGGTAAGGATCATTTCATGAAAATTCTTAATGTCCCATGTGTCCTGATTTAGTCTTGGAAAAAAATGACCTTTATATAACAGACGAAGTTGATTAAAAAGCAAGTGCAGCACAGCTTTCATTCTGATTTCTGCTAACGGCTGAGTATTTACAAGTCTTCCTATCATCTTTTGTTTATGCATTTCCATTGAGACTCAGTTACATGACACACGTTATTTCTTACCACTCCTATTAAAAATCTGCAGAAATATATTTTGTTACTTCGCATTGCCTAAGAGGTAGTGTTCCCTCTTCTCATCCAACGATCAGCAAGTGGATTCTGGTTTGAACTCCCTTTAGCGATCAGCAAGTGGATTCTGGTTTGAACTCCCTTTAGAACAGACTTTTCTCTGAAGGACTGATGATTAATTTCATAATGGATGGCCTCCTTAAGGCATTGTGAATGAATGTTCTTTCTTTTCTGTATCATCTTATTGTTTTAGCTTTTCATTTCTCTCATTACAAAGTAACTATATACATTGCAGAAATTTAATGTGTGAAGTCTATTGCTTTGTTAACAAATTAACTGAGAATGTAGTGGCTTTCTGCAACAATGACATGGTCTTAATTTTTGTAGGTCAAGCAGTGAGATTCAGCTAGGAAGCCAATGTAATTATTTATTTACTTCTTAGAGGTCATAATTTTGATACATATGTAATGGTTGTATAGGCATATGTTGGAGCAATACAAAGGGGAGGGAACAACAACGTAAAGACTGGGTCAAAGAACTGACTGATGCAGTTAAATTCTGCCCCAAACAACAAGCCTCAGCAGTGAAAAACTTTGGAAAGACTGAGAGAAAGATCCAAGACATGTATGGCAGAATGCACGAGTTGGGGTGGGGTGGGGGGGAAGGAGAGGGAAATGTATCTAAATTGGACTGAAAGATAATGTATGAAATACACGAATTATCAATAAAAGTATTTAAAAAAAGATGTATAAAATGCAAAATAAAATTTAAAAAGATATATGAAACGCACAACACTTCAATAAAAATTATTGTAAAATAGAAAAGAAAATTTAAGGTCCTCCTGTGATATCAAAGGATATTTGTTTGTGAAACTCTTAATTGAATAATGGTATAAAGATTATCTTCAATCTATTATATTCGCCATTTGTGTTCGAACATGTGTTATAAAAGACCTCACAAAAAGAACAATTGTTTGTGTGTGCCACAACCATTGACAGATTAAAACTTGTTTAGAACAAAATCTATCCTTTTCAAGCTGGAGTCTTTCATCAGATTTGTAATACTGATACAGAGTTGTGACAACTCCATCATGCTTGGTTTGATCATATTAGTGTCACAATTACATCTATCATTATGACATCTTGCCAGTAAGACAGTGCTTTTAGGGTCATCAGTATAGGTATGTCTTCCAATTTGGCAGAAATAAGAGCCTCTAAAGAAAATTTTTTCTTTTTTTCTTTTTTAATTATTTACTTTTTTATTGTTACTAAACTTTTACCATACATCATACATCATTTCTCAGTCGAATTTAGAGTCGCTTCCCTTTTCATGACCTCCACCCCACCTGAATCCCTGCACTTTGCCATACATGTCTTGTATCTTTTTCTGAGTCTTTCCAGAGTTTATTTTTCCAGTTCTTTTGTTGTTGTTGTTTTCTCTAACTTGTATTCCTTCAATATATGTATATANTATACCCCGAGCTATATCATGGAGGCCAGTACAGGAAGATCAAGACAGGATGCGTGCTTATTTCCTTTTTTCTAATAAAGACATTAAAGTATCCCACTTCCAACAAGAAAATATGCTTAAAGGAAAAAGTCAAGATGAAGCCTTATATTTACAGATATTTTACAGATTTCAGACCCATGCTGAGAAGATTCTGGGAATAAGGAGAATGTGAGGGAAAGAGCCAGTGAGGAAGAGACAGGCCTTCTCTCTAAATGAAATATAGATTTCTTTTTCTTTCTCCTAAGTAAACAAATAAATAAAAAGGTTATTTTTTATTTTTTTATTTTTTATTTTTCTCTTTTCGAGACAGGGTCTCCATGTAGCCCCAGGTGTCCTGGAACTCACTCTGTAGTCCAGGGTGGCCTTGAACTCACAAAGATCCGCCTGCCTTTGCCTCCCAAGTGCTAGGATTAAAGGCATGTGCCACCACACCAGGCTTAAAAAGGTTATTTTTATGAATGATTGGAGCCCTTTCTATAAAACATAAGCAACAGAAAGTGCACAAAATACACTTTTTTCTTTTCTCTTGTATTTTCTTTTCTTTTTTCTTTTTTTTTTTTTTGAATGCTAGAATTTGAACTCAGGGCAATGCATGTGCTAGTTTTACCACTGAGGTATATCTGCAGCCCCAAACTTTCTTTTTAGAGAGTCAATATTATCAACCTAATTTCCAAGACAACCTGATTTTTCTGAACTTTGAAATTCTCAAAAGATAAGCACTTCAAACTACATTAAAAGTACATATGAATATGCAAATGTAAATGAGAAATTTCAATTAAAATGTGTTTCTATGCACTAAATTTATCAGATACTCAATAATCTTCTTATGCACAGTTTGATATCTAGTTCAAATAATACTATTCACCTTAAATTTTTTATCTAAATATTATCATTGGGAGAAATTGGTCATATTTAAATCTATGCCAAGTAATCTGATCTATAGCAGTTATGATATACAGTTCTTTTTCTTCTATTTGTGATTTTAATAGTTTCTTCCTTATGTCACTATGTATTAATCTGTTCTTTCTATTATTAAAAAAAATCAAACCATTAAGTTGCTAAATGAATATCCTAACCTTTAAATCCTATATCTGCATGCTAGATCATATATATGCTAAATAATTGAAATTCTATACATGTGAAAATTTTTATTATAAATAGATTTTTGTGTTTTGATTGTTACCTTAGTCTTTGGTGTCAACTTGACACACCTGGATTGAGGGAGCCTCAATTGGGGAATTGGCTCCATTGGACTGGCCTGTGGCCAAGTCTGTGGAGTATTGTCTTGATTGTTGAGTTATCCCTGGCAGGTTCTTATGTACAGTATAAGAAAGCAGGCTGTGCATGGGCAAGCAGAGCAAGCCAGTAAGCAGCATTCCTCCATGGCCTGTGCTTCATCTCTTGCCTCCAGGTTCCTACGGTGGGCTCCCTCAGTTATGAACTGAGACCTAGAAGATGTGAGCCAAATAATCCCTTTCCTCCCCCAGATGGAATTGGTCAGAGTGTTTTGTCACAGCTATTGAAAGGAACTAGAACACCATCTCTCTAGCCCCAAAATAAATTTTATTTGAAATTCTCCAGTTACTCAATGAAAAAGTTAACTAGATATTAAAAATAAGAAATCCCTTTGTGACTTATTTTATTTTTATTGAATTGATTTTTATTTCTTTAAGTGTATCATTGAAGGCCATATAAATGTTTATTTGAAGTGTATTTCTAGAAAGGGTGATGTAGATATAGAAAGCAGAGACTAGTTATCCTATGCTTTAGCAAAATTAAATAACATGTACTGCTGGATGCATGTGTACTGGGCAGGGGGACATAGACGTAGGAATGGGTCAAAATTTGATTAAGAAATGTATGAAACTCAATAAAAAAATAAAGAACAAAATGATTAACAGTACATTTTAAGTACAAGTTGGCCCTGTCGAAATAAAAGGACTAACTGCTAAGATATGGTCATTTTATAATTAGATTAAGGTCCAAGCCAGATAACTCAACAAATAAAGACACCTACCTCTGGGCCTGATGACTTAAGTTCAAACCCTGGCACCCACATACAGGAAGGATGTCCACACATGTCCCTACCACACCATGGTGCATGTATATCTGCACATATACACAGATGAACAGAAAATAAATAAGATGTTAAAAGATAGATTATACCATGGTTAAAATACTAATCAATACCTCATTATCTTTTAGGACTGAATATTTTCTTGCTTTTAAATGATGCTTACTCTCCAGGGAAAAGAAATTCAACTACTTCATTGAGATGTTATACCTTGGTACTTTCTGAAATAATTTAAGCTTAAGGAAGGGCTGGATCATGAAAGTGTCTCAAGAGTCTGTCTAATTTTCCATCTGGGCTTCATCAAATTTCATGTACATAATTCCAACAAACTTTATATATTTCTCCTTGATTTACATCTTTAACTGCTCCAAATATGATTTTTGCTTATAGTATTTTCCCCTAAGCGAGGTATAGTTATGTTCCCTATTAGCTCAAGAAATCAATATTGACATTGACAATAGAGGAAAATCCAAACTCAATGGTGTTTCTCCCAAAGCCCAACCACCCACTTCTAATTTTCCTTTCAAAAAACATTTGTCCTGAAAAAACAAGCAACAATGCACTCATATGCTCAGCACATATGTAGTGTGAATCACTGTATTCCCTAGACAAAGCAAGCTGCTGTATGCTTTTTTGCCTTTACAGAGAGGAGGAAAAATGCAGTTGCCTTGCATTTGAATTTAGTCAAGGAATTCAATCACTGAGCTGAGGGAAGATTGCAAGAAGAAATAGCCCCCTTTCCTTCTGTCATTTTTTTTTACATTCACCCCCTCCAGCTAACTGTTATCTGAATATATTTCAAATCAAAAGCAAATAATTCCAGGGCTTTTATGTTTTCTAAAGATTTTTTTAAAAATACAGAGCACATTTATTTGATCTAAAAAATAAGAAAACATAAAGAATCAAATATTATAGGACCATAATAACAATAGTTATTTGAACCCTTTATTTGACATATGACTTCCTACTTTCAAATTTAAAAATTCTCATTAGCAATTCTTTCAACAACTAATAAATCTTATATAAGAAAAAAATCTCTAAATTGCACTTTGATAGTTATTACTTTTTCAGATCACAATGAATTCTTCTTTTCCAAATGACTTCTTACTAATTGTCAATATCCATAAAAGTTGGGGCATTTTTGCAGCCTAAATGATCCCTTTTTTCCTTTTGAAGTGTGTCTTTTACCTAAAAGACACACTTCAAAAGTGTCAAAAGAAGGGTGTCTTTTACCTAAAAGAGCTGAGATGGAGCCCATTTCATTTTTCAGATTTGAATAATAGTTATGAACAGTCAGATGTAATTGTAGCACAAGACTAAAGAGAATTCTGTATCGTCTAGAAGTAGGATATATTCCTAGACATTTAAAAATAATTATATTGACTTAAGGATTTCATACTATGTATTCTGATCATAGTCAGATGCGGCATCCACCTTCGCATCTGCCACACCCACTCCAGTATCGCCTGTATAAAGTAATATGAGAAATCATATTCAAGGCAGGCGGGGGAGCAATGTCCTATGGGGCTCAACCCCCTGGAGGTCCCTGGCAGAACACTTGGCTAAGATCACCCCTGAGATTGAGATGCTCTCCTAGGATCTTACGTTTTTCTGGTGTTGGACTTAGCATGATACTGAGCACAAAAAGATTTTTTCTTAAGGCCAGCTTATAGATACAAAATAAACTATTTGAATGTGCCAAGAACTGACAGTTAAAATGCCTTTCTTGGGCACAGGGATTTTCCTGGCAGCAAGAATTTTCTGTAAATCTTAAGTAATAGATCTCTCTCGTAATATACATTGCAATGTAAATACCTGTGCTAAACTGGAAAACAAAACAATTATATAGTGGTAATGTCTCTATGACTGTCTCTAAAGAAAAACAAGTCCCAGTGATATGTGTGATAAAAACAAAATATATCATTCCACTTAAAATAAAGTAGAAACTCCTCTTTAACAATCAAAATAAAAAGATTCTTTAATCCCATTTCTCTATTTAAGTAAAGAGACAGATTAAACAGTTTTCCTAGCTTTATGCAGTCACTAAATGTCTGAGTCCTGACACTCCCAGCAAAGCCAGACAGAAACTAAATTACTTTACACCAGCCAATTATCTGACAAAAACAAAACTGTTAGCTGGATCAAGCAGTCGGAACAGCTCTTAGATTTCAGTAAAGATTGAAACTTTAGATTAGCAGTTAGAGTTAGAAAAACTAATAGGTAACTTAGGATATTATAGGAATAAGGTTTTTACTTTAATGGAAACTTAAAAGAAAACTATTAACTTTAGGATATCAAGATATGTTTACTCTAGATTTAGGATAAAGATTTAAGGTCAATATCTGCTGCTAAAGAACTTTGTACTGTGACATAGTAATTACTACTCGGTGTGCTGTGACTTTTCAATTATGACTTGTAAACTATTGATGTTCCTTTTTCTTCTTAAATGTTTTGGTAAAGGTTATCTTAAGATTTCTGCATTTTACTTAAAAGAAAGTTCATTTCCTAATTAAACATTGTGATGTTTTAGTTTCCTGCTCTGTGTGCTCTGTATCTCGTCAATCATGATATAGATAATGAGTTTTTCAGTTAATGTGTAAATCTTGACTTTTTTTACCTACCTATGTAATTGTGAAGCTTTGCCAAATCCTTTGTTCTGCCCTCTCTTAGACTACTATATAATCACTGCCCCAGTTCAATAAAGTGCTGCAGATTTGGAAAAAAACTTCTCTTAGTTTTTCATTCTGTATGCCGTTCACTGACCCTGTGTTTTTCCTGCCAAGAGGATCCTGGAAGCCCCCGACCCCCGGAGGGCCAGTCGGTAGCAGTCAGAACCCCTAACTCCTCTCCACTAACACCCTACTATGCCCCTTAACTTTATGTCCTCTATTATTATTTGTCTTTTTTAAAGGTCTATTGAATGTATGCTGTGTTTCCCAAGTGCTGTTGAGAATAAATTGTGCTCTCACTATCTCTCAGTTGCCAATAGATCTCTAGGTAGGGATAGGACATTTTCATAGATGAGTCAGTTTCATTCATTTGGACTTATTTTCTATATGTGTTAGAAATCCATGGACAAAAGTTTAGGTTATGAACAAATGATTTTTCAGTGTTATTTACCTGCTCAATATTTGGTATGATCATCAATCATAGTCCTTTAAAAAACTAAAAAAAAAAAAATCTCTCAGTTGAGCCACAACTAGCCAAAGCGCAGAGAATGCTTATCCCTGAACAGGTCACCTGTATCAAACTGCTGACACTCACGTCTCAGAGACCATTGGACTAAAGGGGAATGAAAGTTTGTAAAGAGCCAGAGATGTTGGATGGCCACAAGGAAACAGAGCTTTCCAGACAGATGGGTAGTTATTGGTATGAATTTTCAGCAACTGTTAACAGCATGCACAAGTCCCATGTAAGATTAAGCCAGACAAAATTCAAGCATAGACATGGGGAAGTGGGTAAGAAGCTTAAACCTTAGCTGAGGACATACTGGCCACCAATAGCCACATGGAGAAAGAGAGTTGATTTTCTTTAAGGGTGTGACACTAGGTAGGTTAACCAGGTTATGGTGGATGGACCCACACACACCAAAGGACATTTTAGGACTCGAATTTTACTTGATAAGCCTTAATATATGTGACCAAAGTACATGAAATCAGGAGGTGCCATTAAGAAAGGTACAGATAGGGTAGGACTCTAAATATGATCAAAATATAGTGTACGAAATTTGCTAAAATTAAATTTATTTTTAAATGAAAGAAGAAAGTCAAAGGCAAAATAATCTTAGAATAATTTAAGTAAAGTTTCATGTGTTTGAGTCATTGACCTAATTTTGAATTTTTGTACAATCAAATTATCATTAGATCAGGACTAAGTTCTAAGTCTAACATCTTGGGAATTTAGGGCAACTATTTCAAGTCATCACATTAATATATGATGAATCATTTCATGATATTACACAAAAATCCAGGGAAACCAAAGGAATAATCTACATGCTAAAAGTATCTAATTTGGAAGTGTCAGGGAAGGAACATAAACTAAGCATTCAGAAAGCATATGTTAGATAAAGTACAGCACATTAAGGAAAATTAAACTTCACCATTTCAAAAGTCTATATTTATCATTCTTTCTATCCTTCGTCCCTCCCTCCTCCTACCCTCCCCCCTCCTCCTACCCTCCCCCTCTTTTCTCTCCCTCCCTTCTTCCTTCCTTCCTTCCTTCCTTCCTTCCTTTGTTCCTTCCTTCCTTCTCTTTTTCTTAATTTTTATTTATTTCTGTATGTGTATGAATGTACTGTCTGCATGCAGGTTTGTGCACCCGTGTCGTGCAAAGCCGCGGAGGTCAGAAGAGGGTGTCGGATTCCCCTGGAACTGGAGTTCTCCTGGAATTGGAGTTTCAGACAGTTCTTAGCTGCCATGTGGGTGCTGGGGATCGAACCTGGGTCCTCTGTAAGAGCGATCGGCGCTCTTAACCGCTAGGCCATCTCTCCAGCCCCCTTCCTTCTCTTTTTTAGAAACACATCCTTGATATATTGTGCAAGAGATTGTACTGTTGCAGTCTTAGTAGCTGAGACAGTTTTGACACCACCACATGTAGAATTTTTTTCTATCTTAAGAGCCTATAGACTTTGGTTATTAACCTGTGTGCTAACCCTTACAATGCTCCCCTTAAATATAAATGATACATCTTTGATTAAAAATAAAAATGAAAGAATAATGTGTATTAGAAGTATTTCTACACTTTTAAGTACTGAAGTTATAAAAAAGCAAACATGATTCAACCAGAACTCCTATTGTCAGATTGTTCCATGTAAAGAAGTAAGACTGTGTGGGATTTTTCATCTTTTTTATTGCATGGAATATGTTTGTACCTATATCACATCATTACTGTATAGTATAATCTCTACATATTATATAATACAGGACAATTGCAACTGAGAATATGCAAAATTTCTCATAATTATCCAGCTACATAATTGTTATTGTTGATGTTGTTGAAATGTTAGTGCAATGTTTACAAACATTTAGTTTTCTGGTTTGTAGATATAGTGTAAACAATAAAAGGCAGCAATGGTATAATACATAGTTCCACATTTCTTTCAAGTTAAACACAATTTTTTAAATTTTAGGGCCCATATTAGCAGCATATAAAAAAGTGAAATAGAATCTCATATTCATCACCTTCCTAGCCTACACTAATAAATACAGGATCAAGAAAAAAGTGTCTGATAGATGATGTAGAGTTTAAAAGTTTGAAGTTGTGTCTCCTAGTACCACTTCTGATTTTAACTTTGGTGTGACACTTCCTCTTACCCTAATTACTAACACATGGGGTGCATATAATAATTATCCTACAAATTCCAAAATATTACTGAGAATCTTGAATCAACTAATGTCAAAGATACCATGTAATATAAAGCTTCTTATGTACTTTCTATTTTCACTTAATGCACTTATTAGGTGTGTTTATACATCACAACCACATGGTTTGAAATTTTTATGCTTATAATTTGGAAAAAATGTGTAGAGGAGCACAGTGAGAAAACTCTTAAGTAGACAGAAGACAAGTCTTTTTTTTACCTTTCTATATTGAAATATTCAATAAATCTAAGCTCTTGAAAAATATTCACTCTTTCAAAGTCAGTAGTATGAGGTCAGAAGTTCCAATAAAATGTTTGCTGTTGGGGCTGAAGAGATGGCCTAGCGGTTAAGAGCACTGACCACTGTTACAGAGGACCCGGGTTCAATCCCCAGCACCCACATGGCGGCCAAGAACCGTCTGAAACTCCAATTCCAGGAGAACTCCAGTTCCAGGGGAATCCGACACCCTCTTCTGACCTCTGCGGCATTGCACGACATGGGTACACAGACCTGCATGCAGACAATACATTCATACACATACAGAAATAAATAAAATTTAAAAAAATATTTGCTGTTAACATGTGAAATGGTAGCTATGGACTATTTCAAATTCTAACATTTAGACTTTACAGTTACTATAGAAACACAACTTCAAACACTGATTCAGTATGAAGCATATGTTTTTATTCATATTTTCCTAAGGATGGTCTTAATAAAATAATGTGGAATCCTATACTATGAAATTTGTACATAGTGCTGCATTGTTTTTGGTTTTTGTAGAGTTGTGCCTTGTTAACCATAAACTGTATTTTTCACAAATTAAGTGTCTCAAAACTGTTCTGAGGCACAGTCTGGAAAATACACTGCCCAGAATAGAGGTGCTCTGTTCACTTTTCCTTTATATAACATAATTTATCATAACCCTGAAACAGTTTTTTACTAGAATCCAGAATAATATGATATATTTTAATCTATTTTCAGAGGCTTAAACATTCAACATCATATAGTAATTCAATATTAGGGTTCCTTTAAGTGGGGCCAGAAAGATGAGTCAGCAGGCAAAGGCACTTATTGACAAGCCTGATGACTTAAGTTCAATCACCAGATCCACATGCTTGAAGAGAAAAATCTACTTCAGGCTGTCCTGTGGCATTCCACATGTTACCACAGCAAGGACACATCACCGCATACAAAATAAATAAATAAATAAATAAATAAATAAATAAATAAATAAATAAGATAAAATAATTTAAAGCAATATTTCCCTTTTTATGATCTTTTTTCTAAATATTTTCTTTTTTTTAATTTTATTCATTATTTTTGTATGTTTATGAATGTACTGTCTGCAGGTAGGTTTGTGCACCCATGTCGTGCAATGACACGGAGGTCAGAAGAGGGTCTCGGATTCCCCTGGAACTGGAGTTCTCCTGGAATTGGAGTTACAGATGGTTCTCAGCCGCCCTGTGGGTGCTGGGGATCGAACCCGGATCCTCTGCAAGAGTAGTCGGTGCTCTCAACCGCTAGGCTATCTCTCCAGCCCCTCTTAATATTTTCACACATGTATATAACACAATATAATCAGGAATACCTAATTTCCCTCTCTAAGTGCTGACCATGTCACTCCCTACGTGTCTCCCTCTCAGCTTCATGTTAGTCCAGTTAGTGCTGGCTGTAAATTCACTGGTGTGTGGTCATACACTGAAGGATGGGAAACCTACCAGTGGCCACGTCCACTGAAAGGAGTGATTCTCACTCCCCTGAAGCTGTCAATGGTAAATAGCTCGTCAGTAAGTTGTGGGGGCCTGGAGATCATTTGCTACACCTTTGCCAGAATTTTGATTGGTTGGATCTTATGGCACATGTTTTGCAAGTAATCACAGCAAAAAAAATTTTCAGTGTTTTCCTCAAATGTCCCTTACTATTTCCCCTCCTTGTAAATAATATAAATGTTTACTATAAAAAATTGAAAAAACAAGAGAAAAAAGTTATAAAAATTTTTAACATCCATATGTAACAACTATTAATCTTATATGTATTTTCACCTAGCTTAATTCAAGTAGTTTTTACGTGAA
Source organism: Rhizomys pruinosus (assembly GCA_009823505.1). Lineage (NCBI taxonomy): Eukaryota > Metazoa > Chordata > Mammalia > Rodentia > Spalacidae > Rhizomys > Rhizomys pruinosus. The sequence continues at coordinate 153,518 of VZQC01003719.1, read as the reverse complement.
ATGGCTATTATTATTATTATTATTATTATTATTATTATTATTTTACGTGTATGAGTTCATTGCCTGAATGTGTTTAAGTGCACCCATGTTGTGCAATGTCCACAGAGGTCAGAAGAGGGCCTTGACGGTTTTTAACTGTCATGTGGATGCTGAGAATTTAACCTGAGTTATTATCTACAAGAGCAGCCAGTGCTCTTAACCATTGAGCCATCTCTACAGGCCCTCAAGTAGTTTTTATATACATACTTTCTTAATTACTCTCAAAAATTTTCATTTAAAGTCTCTTATCATCATGGGGTGCTAGACATACACTAATAAATATAGTAGGCCTTGAGAAAATCAAAAACAGCCTAGATGTGCTGCTCAGTAGTAGCACACTTGCCTTTCATGTGTATGGCCCTGAGTTCCTTACATCACACACACACACACACACACACACACACACACACACACACATACACACACACAATATTTGTCTACCATGTAAAGAAAGAGCTCTAAATTCCATCCCTAGCATCACAAAAGAGAGAAAACAGTAGTATCAGGATTTGATGATATGGATTAGTGGCTAAGAGCACTTGCTGCTCTTAAGCAGGGATTGGGTTTGGTGCCCAGCTCTCATACTGCAGATCACAGCTGTAGTTAACTTTAGTTCCAGAGGGCCTGTGCACTCTGGATTCTAAGGGCACCAGACACATATGAGATGAACATACAAATGTATAGGCAAACATTCATCTATATAAAATAAATATAAATAACCTTTTAAAATATAAAGCGGTAGCATCAAATATCAGAAGATTTATGCCTTTCTATTCTATTGAGTTTATTTTTAATTCTTTCTTGGGAATGGAAGTCCTGTAAAGGAGCAGTTATCAAAGCTTTTTCTAAAATTTGAAGGAATGAAAAATTAAAATGTAATAACCTTATGTTACTTGTTGTGTTATTTTATTTTATTTCCTTTAAAAATTTTTTGAAACAGGGTCTCTCTATAGCCCCAGTGGGCCTGGAACTCACTATGTAGGCCAGGTTAGGCTTGAATACACTGAGATTTGACTGTTTCTGCCTTCTGAGCAGAAAGGATTAAAGGCATGTACCCCCATGCTTGACTTGACCTTATGCTTCTTGATCTTATTTTCACAACTTACATTAGTTTAGCTTAATATTTTATAAATGTAAATTTAGTAACTCACATTCTTATCATGAAATCCATTGAAAATAGCTATAGGAAAACAAGTATGGAAAATAAGCCTAAAATTAAAAAAAAAAAATCACTATCCATCCAGTTCTTTTTTTCAGGGAAAAAGCTGTTCCCTATTGTCAAATAGATAAAATTCCTATAATACATATATCATACCTATAAAACAGATATCATAACTTTCATATGTGGACTAGATCACATAACGTTACTACAAATCTTCCTCTAAAACAGTTCTCAATTAGGAATATTTACAACATGTACAAATGCACACACAAACCAATTTGCTGAAATAATTTACTTTCCACTGTTTTCTAAAAATTTGTTATTCGCAATGTTCACATCATATTAAAGTTAACATACTTTATTCAGGCCATTAAATTGAGAGAAAGTGCACTACTACTTTGGGCCAATATTAAGAGTTATGCATATTTTCAGGGCTGGGAGGATTGTTTACTGGGTAAATGTACTTGCTGTATAAATCTCTAGGAACTCTGGTGGAAGGAATGAACTGACCCTCAAAAGCTGTCTTCTCACTTCCATAGTGTCTCCATGGCATGTGCACTCACACCTAAACCTCGTTATACACACACACACACACACACACACACACACACACACACACTCACTAATGATACTAATTATAAAGTTTTAAAACACTTAATGTGCTACATATAATGGAACTTTATCTATTTGAAAATAGAGAACACCTTTTTTCCTGAAAAAAGAAGAACTGGTTGGATAGTGAATAATCATCTTTCAAGTCTTTCTAAGCGCAAGTAAGTACAACTTAAAATCCTATTATTTATTTAATTTTTTTGGTATTTTTGAGACAGGATCTCCTTTTAGTCCCACCTGGCCTGGAACTCCCTCTGTAGACCAGGCTGGCCTTGAACTCACAGAGATCCACCTGTCTCTGCCTTCTGAGTGCTGGGATTAAAGGCATGCACCACCAGGCCCGGCAAAATCCTGTTAATCTTAAGGATTCAGTCCACTGAATTTCCAGATTGATATTAGTCTTGTTATATTTAAATAATATAATCTTCCTAAAGGAAGTTACATTACTTTCAATAATGAACATTTAGATTGGGACACATAGCCTAATTAACCCCTGTAAAACCCAGCAAAATGTACCATCAACAAATAATTTCAATTTCTGCATGCAACATTAATGTATATGTGTAGATGACTGCTCTATTTTCCAAAGTTATAGCTTTAAAATCCACAGAATAAGAGTCCATGCATCAACTTGATGCCCTTGGTTTTTGTTTGCATTTGTATGTGTTGTAAATATTCCTAATTGAGAATTAACTGTATTTTAGAGGAAGGTTTGTAGTAACATTATGTGATCTAGTCCACATATGAAAGTTATGATATCTGTTTTATAGGTATAAAATATTTACAGGGAAGCTAAGTAAATTACCTTAAATATATAACTGTCATACTCATGAAAATTATTAACATAAATGAATGCTTATATATGAATTTACTTGCTTAATATTTTGTAATACCTGGGAGTGAACCCATAGCCTGCCACAGGCTGGGCAATCTACAGCACTCAGCTATAGCCCCAGTTCACATATGAATTTGTTTAGTCAAAGAATGTTATTGAAATAATCATCTAATTTTATCCTTGTTCTAAGAAATATTTCAAATAATAAAAAATAAAATTAATTTTTGTCTAAGTTACCTATCTTTTCAGATGTTACAAATCTCTCTTGTAATGGTAAATATTCTGGATGTGGCTTTTCTTAATAGAATTTTAAGGAATTTGGGTGCATGTTTATCTATCTAATAGTGACCTTTTTCATGTCTATCATTGAGAAAGGAGAAGATAAATATTTCAGAACTGTCATTATTCATTTCCTGTGAACAAGCCCTATGAGAATTACATATTAAACTCTCAAGTATGCTTGAGTGAATATGCCATCTTCATTTTTAAAGAAGAGATCATAATACTACTGGAATATTTTAATGCCCATCTCCAATTCACTGCCAACTGTGAATAATGGTAATGTCTCTGCCCGTTATTGCACATGACAATTTCTTAAAATAATAGTTCACTTCAATAATGTCAATGACTATACTGTATTCATTGTAATGATCAAAGAAATATTCTGAGAGTTTTATGGTATTTTAAATTATTTATACACTAAAGTATATCCCATATTTTAAAGTCATCGACTTAATTATTGACAATAAATTTCATATTGTGGTGCAATGTTAATCATAGATGAAATGTGGAAATAATTGAACTAAGAGCTAATGTCAAATACAAATCTGGCTGGGTGTGGTAGCACACGTCTTTAATCCCAGTACTCAGGAGGCAGAGTCAAGTGGATCACTGTGAGTTCAAGGCCAGCCTGGTCTACATAGTGAATTCCAGGCCAGCTGGGACTAAAGGGAGACCCTGTCTCAAAAAGACCAGAAAAAAAAAATACAAAGCTGATAATGAAATATTGCAAACTGAATATTTCTCAATCTGCAGTTTATTGATTTAAAATTACAGTTTACTGGTAACATAGCAAAATAATCACTTGAATATTTGCTGTTAATATTAATTTTAGTTTGCAATGAAACATCTGGGATCTGGATACAAGATATATTAGCATATTTGCATTTGATTGCTTTTACCATTTTAATTAAATGCATAGTTAAACTGATCTAAACTTGAAGCCGTTCAATTGTAAAGAATCATCAACAATTTTGGTAAAAGAATTTTCAGTGAAATTTTTCTTTCTTTTCTGCTTATACCAATGGATATAGAGTGATTATGGAAATGTCAATTTCAGGTTTGTTTTATCCATATTAAGAGCTGTAGAAACATATGACACTAAAATTACTGATAGAAACTCTTCCACAATTCAAAGATATAAGTCTCATTGTTTAGACAGCATATCACAATGCAGACCTATAAATTTAAGATGAGACATACACTGACTATATTCAGTAACTTTAAATAGGAACAAATTTTAATTCCATTCTTTAATCAGATCTTCTCTTCTGTTAAACTCATGCATTAGTTATAAAACAGGCAACATTTGTGAAAGAATATTTGGCTCCTGAACACATTAATTCTGGCAAACTGCCTAAAAGAAAACACATGGCCAAGATATAATTTTCTAAGGATTTGGTGCAGGGGTCATTAATCAGTTATGTACTATAAATTTATGTATTTAACTCAAAAATTTATAAAATGCATACACTTGAGTTTTGGTAAATATATATTAATTATACACATTGAACTAACAGTAGTAAATCAGCAAAATCATGATATGCTTACAAATAAAAGAATTTTTGGATTGTTTATCTTAGAGTAGAAATTTATTTTTCCATTTCCCTTTGGCCCAAAGGTCAATATGATATTCATAGAGTTAGTATAGACTATATAGAATCAAGGCATGGTGGAGTAGATGTATAATGTCAACTTTTTGGGAAGCCAAAACAAGAGAATCTTATGTTCAAGTCCATCCTGTGCTGCAGAGTGGGTTCAAGGCCAACTTATATAAATTAGTGAGTCTTTGTCTGAAAATAAAAGCACTAAGAGGGCTGAGCAAAGAATGAAGTTATAATGTCATTTGCAGGAAAATAAACGCAACTGGGAATAATTATGTTAAATGAATTAAGTTAATCTCTGAAAGACAGTTAAGGAATTTTTTTCTCATTTGTGATTCCTACTTGTTATAAATACATAAACACACACACACACACACACACACACACACACACATCCCTACACAGATAACATAAAAGTAGAACTGAAAATAATTAGAAGAATAAAGGGAACTCCAGGGAGAGAGAAAGGGAGAAGGAAGAATAGTAGATATGGCTGGGGATGTGTTCAAACTACATTATATATGTGCTTTAAAATGACCTTTTAAAATCCTGTGTAATAAATTAAAATACAGTAAAATAAGGGAACTGGGAATGAATCTCAATAATGAAGTATTGGGAAGTATAAGACTCTGAGTGAGAGTAAGAGGTAAGGATGTGTGAGTAAGCACAGAAAGAACTATTGTGTGAGTATTGCCACAGAAAACTTCGAGGATAATTGCTAAAAGAACTGAAAGCTTTCCCTTTATAACGTATGTGATCATGAATCAATTTTTGACTACTCTTTGATTATTTCTTGATCACTAATATGGAGTTAACAAAACTTATAAAAATGCTTGTTGTATAATGATAATGAACTATGCATAGTCCTATGCATAGAAGACTCTTAGAATGATGATGGGGGAAATACCAATTATTCAATGAAATGTGAACTATTACAAGTCAAGATTTCCCTAGCGTATTGTTTAATACTGTTTGAACTCTGTGCTTAAAAACTAGAACTGCATGTATAATAAATTAGCTGTTGATATATATTTCCTGGTATACTATTCAGGAATGCATTCTAGGTAAAAATATTAATCGGGCTGTTGGACATGATTTTGAGTAATTAGGGATGAAATGAATAACGAATGGATCAATTGTAGTTCAGGGATTCTACTCATTAAGAAAGGAGATTGGAAATAATCATTTTTAGATGAAAATCACCTTCTATTCTTCTGTATATAAGGAAAACTTAGAAGGCAGAATTTTGTTATGGAAGCATTGAATGTGAAGGGTGAAAATCAGAGTTCTGACAGTCATAAGTGTAGTTCATTCAATGGCCTTACACTATTCTTATGCTCAATTGAAAGAGTTATAATTCATTTCATCTTCAAAATTCTATTAATAAACAAAGGGAGTTTTGTAAGTATTTGGGTATTGTTTCATAAATCAACAGCAAATTTGACTGCGAAGATTTTTTACTCTAATGAGAGTGTTTTAATGAAGGAACATGCTTCTTAATTTAAAGTTGTACTTCATATGCTAAAAATCTCCTATTTCCAGCAAATTATTCATGTGTGGCTATAGCTCTTAGTTTAATTTGTGAAATAAAAGTTGGCTTCTGATTGTGACAATTCTGGTCAGTTTTTTATGAAATCTAACATAATAAAATGAAACCTGTAAAGAATCTATTGGTAGGAAAATGCAAATTAGTCTTATTCTCCTTCATATATCAAATATTGATATAAATGTGGAAAATATAGATAGTATTGTGTAACACGTATTTAGGTTTTATTTTGTTTCAAATTATTTTGTGTGAGAGTATTTGTGTATGTATGTGTATGTGTGTATGTGAGAAAGAGAGAGGAAGACAGAGAGAGAGAGAGAGAGAGAGAGAGAGAGAGAGAGAGAGATTGTATGTGTGTGGCATAGCATGTGTGTAGAAGTCAGAGGATAGTGTTCAGATGTTCCAGAATCCAAACTCAGGTTGTTGTGCTTTTGGAGTAGGTGCTTTTACCCTATGACAGGATCTGGACTTTTCCTTTTGTATTTAATCTAAAAGATTATGTGTACATGTACATATAGTATGGCCACTGCCTTTCAAAAATTGATTATTTTTTAAACCCTCACATCGTGGTACATGCTTATAATTCTAGGCAGGGGGATTATGAATTCAAAGACAGTCTCAGCTACACAGTAGCATCCTATCTCTAAACACATTTATTATCTCTTTCTCTCTCTCTCTCTCCATATATAT
>VZQC01003719.1:129225-146732 GCA_009823505.1 Rhizomys pruinosus | reverse complement strand
ATATATATATATATATTATAACATATATTTTAGCTGAAGTAGAGGTTAGCTTTTTAACCAAAGATTTTAACGCTATGTGAAATATCTAAATAATTCTGTAAGAATTTATGCCAGGGCTTCACTCAGGTCAACATGGCAGGCAAGCCTGCTGTTGTAGCATCAAGCCAGTGGCTGGATAGTACTCAAAAACTGTATTACAATGCTACAGGATTCAACAAACTGGAATTAATGTGAGATACGTTATATGAGGATGCAGATGTGAAAGAAGCCATAAGAAGTTTTCCTGAGAATTGTTATAATGATAGAATGTTGGTCATTTTGAGACCTTTGAACCTGACATCAGACATCAGATCTTGCCTCAGTAACAGTGGACAAAATATGAGGAGGATAAATTTTACCTTGAACCATAACTGAAAGAGGTTATTTGGGAAAGAAAAGAGAGAGAAGAATGGGAAAAGAAGGAATATGTAGCTGACATCTGGATGCATCTCTTCTCAGCATTTTTATGTGGTTGGTACATCCTGAATTAAATTTGAGTTGTATTCTATGCAGATATCCTACTTTAACAAATGTATATTGTAATCATTAAAAATAAAAAGAAATTATGATAGGGATGGAGAGATGGCTGTACAGTTAGGGGCACAGGCTCTTCTCACAGTAAAGTTGAGTTACGTTCCCAGCACCAACATGGCAACTAACAATCATCTATAACTCTAGTTACAAGGGATTCAACACCCTCTTCTGGCTTCCATGCTCATTGTATGCAGGAGGGTGCATTTATATTACTCAGGTAAAACACTCACACACATAAAATTAAAAAGTAAATAAATTTAAATTTTTTTAAAAGTAAATTATGGCTGCACAAATTTTTTTCACATTTTGTGTTTGAGACCTTCCCAAGCAGCCATGTTATGGAAGAGTATTCTTTCAGATAAAGGCAAAGAACTAATTTGTGTAATTTATTTATGTGCTTATATTATAATTCTGATAATTATCAGAGATATACATGGCAATTCCATAGTAAAATAATACTGTGCAACCAGGAAAAGTATGGAGTAAAATTTACTTATGGGAAAGATACTGTAAAACCTGTTTTATTCCCATTATCTGTGCCTTTTCAGGCTTTACACCCACCTATTTTAAATTTAAATCTAGACACAAATACACTTTTTTCAGAGAGCTATATTATTTTGGTCCTCCAGAGGATGGTTTTCCTCACAGCATCTGAGAACGCTAAGTAAGAAATTTAAAGCAAAATGTGTGGGGGATGTGTAATAATACATCTCAGCAATCATTATGTTGAAATAGGATCATTAGTCACTAATTTCAGGTATTCCTAAGACATGTTTTCAGAGTACTTTCAAACTTAATGTGGAAAATTCATATTGAAAGAGCTTCTTTTCACCTAACAGGAGCACAATTCAGGCATCTGTGGTAAGACAATAAATTCATTTACTCTTGTGTTAGAAATAAAAGGCAGTATCTTTTACAAAAGAAGAAATACTTAGAAAAAAAGTCATAGGACTTTTAGAAATCTATAATATCAGAACACTTACTGTGTTCATTACTTACTATATATAGTAAGTCCATTACTTACTATAGTGAATCAAAGGTACATTTGTATTCTGATGCTGTCAGAATGCTATTCTTCTTGGTTTTGTTTTTATTTTGCTTTTTTGAGACACGATCTAACTGTAGCCACAGCTGGCCTGGAACTCAGGATGTAAACTACTCTGGCTCTAATCTCACAGAGATCCACCTGCTTCTGCTCTGAGTGCTGTGATTAAAGGCGAGTGTCACCATACCTAGCAGTGCTTTTCAATACTGGTAAAGCAGCAGTTTTTATCTGTCCTTCTGTTTGAACAGCTAATAAATATATCATTGCCTTTCAGTAGAGGCCACACTTCTGATTTCAATAGGTGAGATGACATGACTTGGTTATTCATATTTGAATTAGGTTCTATATACAGAAAAAACAAAGCAAATTTGGTTCACTTTAGTACCTTGGTTTCCTAGGTTTCAGTGTTGCATTTGATTTCTAGAACATCTAGTTTCAAAGCTACAACTCTATCATGATTGGCTTCAATGTGTACTAAATAACTTCAACATTATCTTATACTTCCAAAATTCAGTGAATTATTCCTTTCTTAACTTTTTTTTTTTTTGGTCTTTTCGAGACAGGTTCTCCTTGTAGTCCCAGATGTCCTGGAACTCACTCTGTAGAACAGGCTGGCCTTGAACTCAGAAAGATCCGCCTGCCTCTGCCTCCCAAGTGCTAGGATTAAAGGCGTGCACCACCACGCCAGGCTAACTTATTTTTGAGCTCCTCAAAAATGTAAGTTGGTAACTGTTTATGGTATATTGCAATAAAGAATTAACTTTTAGTGTTGGATTGTTCAATGGCAAGGACAAAATAAGGTGAAGATAATTCAACTGTTTATCACAGGTTACAAGTAGGCTTAGTGTTTAATACTGAAAAAAAGAGCAATAAATAACTTAAGAATTTCACTTCCATGTATCAGCAAAACAAAAAAACAGAAAACAATGGTCCTCTCTCAGAAAAAGTGAGCCATATGTAAATACATTTTGTTGCAGTTCTCCACATATTGTTTTTCTCCAACCAATAATCTTCTGAATACGGATTTTACTTTTAAGCTTTGTCCACACTCTACAATTGAGTTTTATTGCTTACGTGTTTGAATATATTAAACTCCATAGAATGTAATACTACATTGTTTCCTGATTTATCCAGGAGTTCACATCAAAATTAAAAAATAAAATAAATGGTTAAGAGTATAATTATTTCAATAAATCATATCTTAAAATGAAATTCAGCATTCCTGAAAGTGAATGTAAGGCAAAGAGGACCTGTTATAGTACTGTTATTGTAATTCAGCATTCCTGAAAGTGAATGTAAGGCAAAGAGGACCTGTTATAGTACTAAGCTATGCACTTAAGCAAAATATATTAATACAGGAGCTCTGATATCAGCAATAGATTATTCTACCAAGGAGATGTTGGCCAGGGGATCCAAGCCCCCACAAAAGGTAAAGGCTCCTTGCCTATAAACTGGGATATCTGCAAGAAGAGAGGCAATAAAGCCCTGCTGTCAAAGGCCTGATGTAAACATGGGAAAGATGTATTGAGACCACACTTGCAAGTATACAGATGGTCTCTGGAATACCAGAGAGTGTTACTAAAGGCCACTAAACCAATAAAGCAAATATAGGTCTCCTTGAATCAAGCAAGACTCCTCCATCAGCACCAGCTACACCTTACCTGCCTGGAAATACTGTGCAGCAGTGGCAGCCATATGCCTGTATATCCCAAATCTAATTGGGTATTAGCTCTCTCCTTGGAGGAATAACCCACGAGTGATGTCACAAGCTTAGATGCTCTAATGGTTAGGAGATGTTATAAGCCACAGTAAGACCCTGTCATATTTAACAGAAAAAAATGTAATTCATGGATTAACACACCATCCAAACATCTGTGTCTATACCAAAGTAACCTACCATAACAATTAGTACTGTTTAAATACCTATATATCTAATTGCTTGTGCTTCATTAGTAGGATTGAAAGTTTATTCCTGGACAAACTGTCAGCCCATGAAAGGAAGCAGCCAGAATTTACCAGAGACCAAGGCAACAGCTCCAGAGAAAGTAGACTGTTTTGTTTCTCATCCACCTGTGCCCCTTTTCTAAGCCTAGGGAACAATCTGAGGAAGAGGGAGCGTGGTAGAATGTAAGGGCTGCGATTGGAGTGAATGGCGAAACTATAGCAATATAGTCTGGACACTCATTTGATCAACTTGATTGAACATACAAGCCCCGGCTGCTGGATGGTGGGACCCATGGGCTGTGTGGGTTTGGGCACAACTGCTTGCAGATTGATTTTACATGAAGGATGCTTGTACTCATAAATTATTACTTAATGGTAAAAAATGTAAAAAAAAAAACTGAGAGAAAGATGCAGGACAGTTATGGCAGAATGCATGATCTGGGATGGGGTAGGGTGGGGTGGGGGGAAAGGAAAGGGAAATATGCCTGAACTGAATTGGAAAATGATGTATGAAATACACAAAGCATCAATAAAAAGTGAAAAAAAGTTATTTTATTGGTGAGTAACTATTTTAATGGTACTAGAGCTAAACTCAGGACCACTTGCATGGTAGGCAAGTGCACTATCTCTGAGCTAGACCCTCAAAACAATATTAGTAACGCTGATTGGACTACCTAACATATTACTAACAAAAGTAGATGTGACTGGTCCTTTTTACTTTTTTCCCACTTTTCCTTATAGTCATCATGGGAAAAGTGTAGTTCATTGTATCATAGACTTATTGAGATATGTTTCATGTGTCAATAAAAATGCTTTCAAATTGCATTCTGATTTTAAGGCCTAATAATAAGTACAAAATACAAGAAATAATTTATTTTCTGATATATGATTTTTATCCTACAGGGGAGAGGAAGTGGAAGAGAAGGAGAGAGGGAGAGAGAGAGAGAGAGAGAGAGAGAGAGAGAGAGAGAGAGAGAAAAGACATATAATTGATAATTATTCAAAATTATGAATATATTTGTGTGTAAATGTAAATTGAGTTGTTTGGAGAGAATTTCATTGTTTCTTCCAGTAAAAAGAGAAGCATGCAATTTGTATTAAGAAAAGCATAAATGAAATATTTAATAACTTTTATTTAATAAAAATTCTCTATCATGAGTATAATAAGTATGAAATCAAGAAGTATTGTTTCAGTCACTTAGGTGTCTGGTTGTTTTAAAAGCATGACTGCCTTTTTTGTATTACTAAAGAATATTAAAAAAAATACCCTTTGCCTCCCAAGGTTCAGGCATCATTGGTGAAGGGGAGACAGAAAGATTATAAGAACCAGAAGGGGTGGATAACCACAAGGAAGCAGAGACTTCTAGACAGCTGGTTATTTACTCATATGAACTCTCAAGAATAGTGGCAGCATGCACAAGTCCTATGCAAGCTGAAACCTGGCAAAAATCCCAGCATAGACATGGGGAAGTGGGCAAGATATTCCACCCTAATCTTAGTGTCTTATAGGGAAGGGACTCTTGATGACCTTAGTGATGGACCTACACTGAAGGCTATTTGGGGGACACAAATTAAACTCTAGAATCTATAGGCATTATTTTATATATGCATAATTGGGCAGGGGGCAATGGGAGGCAGTATGTATATATTTTATGAAAATTGCAAAGATTCAATAAAAAAGATGAAAGGTCTATCACTCTTTAACTTCAGCATTTGTTTTAACCCAAAAAGGAAGATAATTTTTAAAAAGTGTAATCAGTAAGTATAGAAAGTATTGATTATGGAATATATACAAAACTTTGAAATGTTGAACTTAGTTGCCAGTAAAAATATATCTGAAAGTGCTGACATGTTGAATAACATGTCTTAGGGCAACAACGCAAATTAAACATATCAAGAATGGCATATAAGAAATATAAGACTTGGTTATTGTATGTCTGTCTGCAAGGAAGATTTAAATAAAAATCAAGAACAAAATCTGAGTTGATAATTATAATAATGGCAACTGAAAAGCATTGGGACTTGATGGCAGTGTGTCAAAAAAAATGAAATAGGAATATAGATATATAAGGACCAAAATAAGTATTTATAATTTGATTTCTTGAAAAATGTTGAATAATGTTTGAGTTCAGAATTAAAGTGCTAGGTAAATCATTGTTGTTGATGATGATGATGATGATGATGATGATGATATTGAAGAAATGTGTATACATATGTAAGCATCATGCTGGGTATACAAGGAGACTATAGGTGCATTAACTGTATTGTTACAAACATGTGCAGTTAAATATATAACTAATATGATATAATATAATATAATATTTAATAATATCCTATTTTCTTAACTCTCTAAAGTTAGCTTCAATTATGATGAAATATGAATTCTTAAAATCTGATAAAATAAAGCTATATGTAAATCAAGTTATGTTCTAATTGTTCTTATCACTTGCATGTCCAAATGTGGCTTTACAGACACTGATATTGTTAGTGGATAGTCCACTCAGGAGATATCCTGATTTCACTTCCTTTCAAATTTCTCTTCATATCTCTCACCACAAATTAATTATGATACATGGTAATACTTGTTCTGTGTGGACAGGAAAGATAATTTCTGTTAATTATTCATAATTACCTAATCAGAATTTGATTAGGTGCAACATAAAATACAGAAATGTCAAATATAACAAGGGTAAATATTTTCCTGGAGATGTTTTATGTCCCCATTACATTGGATACTTTTAAATTTTTTCTTGCATCACTGAGGTGGAACAACTCTGGGCCACCTCATGCATCCTAAGTAGGTTTTCTACCTTTAAGCTATATGCCCAGCTTGAGGGTACAGGCATGCATCACCACACTTGGCTTTGAGAAAATTTATTTATCCGCCTTGAAAAAGTACCTATGCAAAATTTGTAATAATTACAGCAAAGTTAAATATGGACTATATTTATACTAGATAAATTATGCTCAAAATAAAATCTATACCAGAAAGAAAATTACTTAAGCCAGGGGTTTTACCTCAGCAAATTGTTTCTAAGCAATATTAGGTTAAAGTTCCTATTTCATGTAATCTCTCTTTCTCCTTTTTTAGATTATAAGGACTTATAAGTAAAGAAAAAGGAGGTCTTGATTCTATGCAAATGAGATTATTGTTGCATTAGACTGCTGGAGAGCTTAGAATATGCACAAAGCCTTGATTTCTAATCCTGGTACTGCACAAACAAACAAAAATGGATGGGTATATTCATTCATTTATAACAAACTACATGTAAAGTATTGCAGTAAGGATAGTTCAAAAATCAAATGGTAGATGGATGGGTGGATAGGTGAACATTCTTTTCTTTCACATTGAAGCAATACTCTGGAAAGATTGTTGTGTAAAAGCAGATAGCACAGAAAGAAGTTGTGAGACTAATTCAAGCTAATCTTTCCATCTCTCTTTTCTACTTTTATATTCCTGATTCACAAAATAAGCAGTGACACAACAAATCATTTAAAAACAATAAAATTCCCAGCCTGGTCTACATAGTGATTTCCAAGCCAGCTGGGACTAAAGGGAGACACTGTCTTAAAAAGACAAAAAAATAAATAAAACAATAAAATGCATCCATGGGAGATGATAGGTGACTATGTGATAAAAATTTCAGAAAGCTTAATAGAGCCTCTCAGAAAATACCTTTTGGCAGTTCGAAATTATATATAGTAGCAGAAAACAAGCAAGTGGATGGAACAATGAGATAATGTATTTTCTTGCACAAAGTGACCTAAATGAAGATAAATTGGCTGAAATTACCACCAACCCCCCCACCAAAATAATGCATATTTGAAATGATAAGTAAAATATGAAGCCAACATGGAAATAATCAAAATAAATATGCTGTGATTCAGCAAGTTATTTTTGTAACTTTAATTAGCAGTTCAATGCAAATGAGTAGAGTTTTACAGGTTTAAAACCTGAGAAGGTGCAAAATCTTCCAAAAGAATCCTGCCGAATGATCTAATGGAATATAAGATGTGGAGAGGAATTCTACACTGTGTAGAATAGGTGACATGAATCTACTCCCTTCAGGGTTGTAGTGAGGCCAGTCTTACTGATATTTTGTGCTGATACATGAAATAGGTATGTTATTTTTTAATTAATATAGCAGTGGAACACTTGAGAGATAAGAAAAAATAGCTAGCACCTATAAATCAAGCATGTCCACAATTATTAACAATGTTCAGCAGTAACACCCCTGCCTAGGTTGAAAAGGTTATAGGAGTTCAGTTAAGAATAGATGCCACATGCTCATGTTCGAATATTGTATGTGTATTTTTCAGGAGATTTTTATTAATCAATACATTTCCCTCTGTTTTTGCACACCATCTAAGCTTTATTTCCCTGAAGGCTATATAACAAAAAACACAGTAACAAGCAGGAGACACTTCCCTTTCGAGTTGTTAGTCTGGGTAGCTCAAGAGACTCCAAAAATAACACAGGCTATTACCACAGCCCTTGATTTCTTCTGGAACTTGAAGTTAAGACCCAATTGCTGGTAACAGGTCATACTTTGGGCATAGGACTTGAAGGAATGGAGCTGGAACTGCTCTGGAAGCCTTGTTCCTGACTACTATCATTGTTCTAGAGGGTACTATGCAAGCTACTAAGGGAGAAAAATCAATCAATGATCTAACCCCAACTTTAAAGTCTAATAATCACAAGAATGATTGGTATAGCAAACTTCATGTATAGTAGTGACATTTCAACTTTTATCATACCTATCTATTTAGACTTAAAGCCCTCTCAATGGGAGGGAACTCATGTGTGGCACTAAAAACATAGCCAAATACAAAGAGTTGGAGAGTTCTTAGATCTGAGAGTAAACTTGGTCACAACAACTGTAGACAAATATAACTTTTTATTGTATGCTAAATATGGATCCAAATATTTATAAACAAGTATATCATATACTGCTCATTAAAGAAGCTTCTTTCAGCAATATATGAGACCATTTCAGAGTTTTACAACTGGTCACATAGAGAATAATTATTTGTGAGATGTCCAGTCCTAAGTGACACATCTATAATGGAACCTTTACACCTAAGGTTCATGGAACATAGCGGAACATAAGTTAGAAAGAATACTAATGCATCTTTGAACTCTCACCAGTGAATCTTTCTCATGTAACAGAGGGTGAGGCACAGAGAAGGCCACAACTGTGTCCTGGATAGCACTCAGATATTAAAACTCTTCAACCCATAACTCAGGGAACATTGTGGAAGAGGGTATGGAAAGATCATAAGAGCCAGCACTGGTGAATGATCATAAGGAATCAAAGTCTTCCAGGCTTCTTGGATCTTGCTTACATGAATGTATAGTACTGGTGACAGGATGTACAAAATCCATACAAACTCTATTAGACAAAAACCTAGAAAATAACTGGGGAAATAGCAGGAGGTCCTAAATTTAGCTGAGGAGCTATTGGCAGCTGATTACTGCCGGGTGAGGAAGAGTTGATCTTTAAGAAAGTGACTCTAGATAGGATGACTAGATTTCCGTGGTTGAATACACAACGAGGGACCCTTGGGTATACAAATGATCCAATAGGTCTTAACATATATGACAGAAAGGAAGACTGTAAGGGGCTGCCAATAGGGGAGAGAGATTAAATAGTATCAAGGTGTATGAAATACACAAAAATTCAGTGAAAACTACACATTGAGAGAAAAAGAATAGATTTCAAAATAAATGCTACAGTGTATTAATGCATTTTGTGTACAGCAGAGGCCCAGGTAGATAATCAAAAGCTTAAGATACCTAAGAAACAGTACAATGGCCACTATTCCTGACGTTAGTTCTCTATGAGAAACTTAATACACACAATTCAAATTCCTGGACTTATTTGTGACTTAAGCTAAATATAAGAAACATCAATAACCTTTACAAGATTGCATTCAGTTTTCAATTTCCTAGTTTCCAGTAACTCTAGTTGTAAACATCCAGTTTTTAGTTAAAACATATCTCCTTTTTTGTTACAATTGGGAAAACTACCTCTTGATCTCAATATATTTCCTCACTTTCTTTCAATCTCATCTGCACTCTCAATAATAATGAAGTTGGTACCTCCTATTAGAACTAAGTGCCCAGTATAACCAAATAATAAATAGTTACCATATGTCTCAGACATTTAATAATTAAATTAGTTCCATATTCTGTGACATGGTGGTCTAAACCTGTAGTCTGAGCAGTTGAGAGTTGGGGGCAGAATAATGAATTTAAGATCATCTTTGACTAGATAGGAAGTTCAAAGTTCAATTGGGTTACATGAGATCTTGTC
Source organism: Rhizomys pruinosus (assembly GCA_009823505.1). Taxonomy (NCBI): domain Eukaryota; kingdom Metazoa; phylum Chordata; class Mammalia; order Rodentia; family Spalacidae; genus Rhizomys; species Rhizomys pruinosus. The sequence continues at coordinate 136,853 of VZQC01003719.1, read as the reverse complement.
TCAAAAATGAATAGACAGATAGCAAGAAGATAAATAGCTAGCTAGATAGATTGATAGAAAGATTGATTGATAGATGATAGATCAGCCAATAAACATATTACACTTCACTCTCCCTGAGAGGTACATAAGTAATCAAAAGAACTACAGATGGTCTCTGGAATACCAGAGAGTGCTACCAAAGGCCACTAAACCAATAAAGCAAATATGGGTCTCCTTGAGTTAAGAAAGACTCCTCCGCCAGCACCAGCTACACCTCACCTGCCTGGAAATACTGTGCAGCAGTGGCAGCCATATGCCTGTACATCCCAAATCTAATTGGCTATTAGCTCTCTCCTTGGAGGAATAACCCACGGCTGATGCCACAGGCTTACATCCTCTAGTGGTTAGGAGATGTTATAAGCCACAGTAAGACCCTGTCATATTTTACAGTAAAACATAATTCATGGATTAGCATACCATCCATACATATGTGTCTAGACGAAAGTAACCTACCATAACAATTAGTACTGTTTAAATACCTATATATCTAATTGCTTGTGCTTCATTAGTAGGACTGAAAGATTATTCCTGGACAAATGGTCAGCCCATGAAAGGAAACAGCCAGAATTGACCAGAGTCCAAACCAACAGCTGCAGAGAAAGTAGACCGTTTTGCCTCTCGTCCATCTGTGCCCCTTTTCTAAGACTAGGGAATGATCTGCAGAAGAGGGGGTGTGGTAGAATGTAAGGGCTGTGATTGGGGTGAATGGTGAAACTACAGCAATATAGACTGGACACTTATTTGATCAACTTGATTGTAGATACAAGCCCCCCCCCCAGCTGGGTGGTGGGACCCTTGGGCTGTGTGGATTTGGGCACAACTGCTTGCAAGTTGGTTTTACATGAAGGATGCTTGTACTCATAAATTATTACTTATTGTCAAAAAATGAAAAAAATGAAGAAAAAAAAAGAAAAATAAATAAATGAACAAAGATTAAAAAAAAAGAAATGGTCTTCCGAAGAGTCTGCTTCCTCTTCCTCCACTGAGCTCCTGCATTGTCTTCCTACTATGATGGATTTTTATGTATTAGATGAAATGAACCATTTTCTCCCTGAGTAGATTTTAGTGTATTTTATANAAAGAAAAAGAAAAAGAAAAAAAAAAGAAAGAAAGAAAGAAAAAAAAAAAAAAAAAGAACTACATTCTTGCTAGTACCTTCTCAAGAAAGCCTTCCTGGGATGTCTTCCTTACCCTGTATCTGAATCAGGAGAGCCTTCATGTTCTCCTAAAGCATATTGAGCTCACCTCTGCCAATAGAAATATCCCCAAACTGAATAAAATTAAAGCAATTTGTACTTTATTTTAGTATACGTTTGATATTGAGGACTCCGATTCATTTTCCTATAACATTTTTAAGAGTGATTTATTTAAATGAGTTTCCAAAACAAGTGAATATCAATCTATTTACAAACATTTCTATGGATCGCAATTCAAACCCATGAATGTGTAGATAACTGGGTTTAGAATGGTGATCAAAATTTGTAAAATGGTGGTCAGGGTACATAGCAAAACATTTTAGATATGCTACACTATAATGATGTGTACAACATGTTAAAGAAGAAGCTAGGTCAGGGCTGGAGAGATGGCTCAGCAGTTAAGAGCACTGGCTGTTCTTGTAGAGGACCTAGGTTTGATTTCCAGCACCCACATGGCTGCAAGCTGCTGTCCCTAACTCCAGTTCCAGGTGAATCTTACACCTCCTCTGATCTCCATGGCACTGACCAACAGGGGTACACTTACACATGTGCAGGCAATACACTCATGCATGTAAAATTAAAACAATAATAAATTTAAAAATGAAAAGAAAAAGCTAATGACACAATTGCTTGCAGACACCCAAACCATTTCATAAAATATTACTATAAAATGCAAATGAAATTAAGAATGAGATAATAAAAGGTTTCATGTTGATCTAGGAAGTTTTGTTTTTAATTTATTATAATAATGTTAATTTAGTAATGCTCATATCTTCACTTAAATTTCTACAACAGATGCTTTCACTCTCATAATTCTTTTTCTTTTGAGACAGGGTTTCCATATAGCCCAATTTGCCTGGAACTATCTATGTAGACCAGGCTGGACTTGATCTCACAGAGATTCTCTTGCCTCTGATTTCTAAGTGCTAGGATAGTTGGTTTTGCCTCACCAAATGTGGATCACTCTCACAATCCTTGTAAGTCCCATGCTCAACCCCCTAGACACTTCCAGGATGAGAAATGATCTGCCCATGCTGTGGTCCTTTTGTGATATGTTTGTTCTTATGACACACTGCTGCATAAGGCAATCATTTGTGCATCTTCCTTATATTTATTTACTCTATCCCATATTGGATTGTAAATTCTCTCTGGGTTGTCGTTTTTATCCTCCAAATAACAGGTTATCAAATAAAAGTGATTGGTTCATTTATTCTTTTAACAAATGCTTATTTTTTAACAAATGCTTATTAAGGACCTGCTATGTGACAGGCTTGAAGAAACACTTATTTGCTGGTTATTTACTGACATTGTCCTTAAAAATCCATTTGACCATAATATTCAATTGATAATATTTTAGAAGATGCTCTATTATTTCTAATCAGCACTTATTAAATTATTTTCTCTGTAAGCTTTTTTTCATCTCTAGTTTAATTAGGTTTTAAAGTACATAATTGTTATTTTCCTTTGGCATATTATGTTTTATTTACCCAGATTTTTGAACTAGATTTCTCAAATAACTATAAATATTTACATGTTTTATATGTTTAAGTTAAACTTTTGTTCCTTGTATAAACAAGGAGATGCTAAATAAGAATGAGTAATTTTTTAATTACAAGTAATATAGTTGTGAATGGGGCAAGTGTATTTTATATTTGAAATTTTATGCAACAATTACCCAGCTCTCATATCGAACTAATCTACACAATCGAGTTCTATGCAGCAATAAAGAAAGAAGACATCACGAAATTTGCAGGTAGATGCATAGAACTTGAAGCTGTTATGCTAAGTGAAGTAACACAATCACATACATACACACACCCACACACACACCAACAAACAAACAAACAAAAACCCAAGACCCAACAACAATGTATGGTGTTCTTCATTTGTGGATCCTAGCACCAAACCTTTATATGTAAGTCAAGCTGGGTAATTTTTTAGTAAAAAAACGATACCACATCCTCTCATGCTACTATGGATATTGCTTGAAGTTTATGTCTTTATTATCCTAAGATCTAAGATTTATGAGATAGAATAAATCTCTTCTTTAAACTATATTAAAACATACTTCAACTTACTATGTAACTTAGAAATATAAAGTTATATTTCTGCTTGCATGTATGCAATATTACTTTTAAAATATGAGTCCCAAATGTGTCTTGGAATTAACCTATAGCTTATTTCCAGACTTTATCATTTTGCTCTAAGTGTGGAGAGTAGATATGCATATTTTGAAGTAAATAAAATTAAAGGGAACAATAACAACAAAAGACCTATTCAAAGAACTGACCAAAACAGTAAACTTCTACATGGAAAAAGTAAAAAAATACTAAGAAAAAGATGAAAGACAGGAGATATAGCTGTGAACAAGCAGGTAAAGTTTATAATAAAAGGGGATAGTAGGGACAAAAGTAAACAAGGAAGTGAACTCATGCCCAAAATAAATTTTAAAGAAGCAATAATGTGAAAAATAAGGTAAAACAGATTGACATGAAATATGGATTAAATAGTTTTGATGGCTTGGTATCTCTTAGGCTGCCATATAAAACCTAGGATTTAAAGATTGGGGAGCATCAGGTCACCTGACAATCCCCATAAAAACGAGAATTCACACATGGTTTGTGGACTTAATTTTTAATTTTCTTAATAAATTCAAGAGCACCAACTGAGGCTTCATTTACCTTTTAAATGGTCTTCAAGTTGCATGTGTGGTTTTCCTGTCACCTCAACTTGGTAAGCATTAATGAGCTGTTTATATGCTACTTTACAATAAAGTGATGACTGGCATTAAGTTTAGTCAACTTAAAAATAGAAGTCATCCCTTTATGTACATTCTGCATATCTTTTTACATAGACAGATATGTCAGGCCTGTGTTATCTCCCTTTTACAAGAAGTAAAACCACTTTGTATATGAGTAATGTCTTATTTCCTACCTCCTTCTTCCATTCATTTAGGAAATGACTGAAGGATGATGGTACGCCCATTCCTCTCCTCTAAAACAAATGAGAAAAGACTAAAACGATGATCTTTGTTCTGTGACTGTGAGAGTTCTTTAGGTTCTTGGTGTTAGAAGATTTGCTGATTTCTCCTGACCCTGAAGATGCAAATATTGTTTTAGAAAAAAATCAATATTATGATCAATGCTGACTCTGTTTCTCTGTACTTAAGGAAAGCTTGCTACACATGCTGCAACCAGAATTCTCAAAAGACATTAATCATCAAAAACTCCACAAGGATTAAAAACTATTCTTTGTATTATTGGCTAATAAAAACATGAGACAAAGCTTGCCCTGGGACTTGTAGGGTCATTTTAAGGATTTTATTTTGTGGTGATGTGTTTGGGGGATTATCCATTTCTTGTGGATGGGTATAAATATTGCACAGTTTAGTAGACTGAAGTGGCTAAATGTTTCTAGAGTGGAATGGCATAAACACTAAAGCCAACTTACTAATGGTCTAAATCCAATTATAACCACACAGGGTTGTGGTTGGTTTTGAGTTCATTCTTGGCTTGCATTGGACTTCCAGTTGTAGATTTGGCTTAAGAGCCATAGACAAGTAATGGGTTACCTTGTACTACTGAAAAATACGTTTTGATCTCTGTGTATTATGCAACTATTACTTTTGATATCGGTTTTGCCCATTTCACGATAACTTGACTCAAGAAAATCTAGGTTTACTTCCCTGAAGAAATGGCATGCATCCCAGAAGGAGACAGTTTAGACAGACTTGATAAGTATTTTCAGCTTAATTCCTGTCAATAAGTATGTTTCCTGTTATTGGAAAACTACAAACCAGGATATGGGGTTTGGGAAAGTAAAGAGACTATGTCTGTTTGTAGTAAANAAAAAAAAAAAAAAAAAAAAAAAAAAAAAAAAAAAAAACATGAGACAAAATTTTCTTCTGACCATTAGTGTTTTCTCTATAGGGTTTGTTAATGTTGAAATATGTAAAACTGACATCCATTAGGCAATATATTATCATTGCATTAAACTCTAGGATATATGAGAGTTTCCGTATCCATATTAGGAAAGAGAATTACTTGCTTGCAGTAAAGTTTGTTGAGGGCATAATCCTAAAATTTTCTGGAGATAATTAATATGAAAATTATCTTTCAGTGGAATAGTGATAATAATACCAAGAACGTAGCTTGCATGTCTCTTAATGAGAAAAGGAAGCTTTTCACTCCAGTGATGATTCTAGGTCAAACTACCTCCAAATAGCAGAAAGATGGCTACATTTTACAACCTCTCCTCAACCTCAATACTGTGGATCAAACATTAGGTCTCTTGCATGCTAGGCAAGCACTCTACTGTTGAGCTCTATAACAGCTCCCTGTCTCTTAATGTCTTTTGCTGAAAGGTTCTCTGTCATTAACAAAGAATGCGTAAGCATAAGAAAGCTGTCTTTCCCTATAATAGCAATACCAAAACACAGACTCCACTTCTGCACATCTCTGCCTTAGCACATGGATTTCTACTGTCTGAATTGGCAAGGACCTCCCCCCATTCTTGATGATTCAGAGTCATTACACACAGCTCTAGTCTTTGACTGGGCCAACTATTTTCTGCCCTAGACTTCTTGTGTACCTCACGATTTCACACAAATTTTACTTTAATCATTTATCTACACATGTCTTCCCTGAAAGTCATTACCAGCTAATTCATAGGAAGTCTTAATTATTCTGTTTTGATTCCCCAAAGCCTGGCATATTGTAGGAAGTTAGCAAAATCTATGAGCAAATTGACTAGTGCTAAGCAAACTTCCTTCAATACTTGAAGGTGAGGAAAACAAAAATGTTGAGACCCCAAATCAAAAGAATTAAAAACAAAAATAAAGGAAAATATGAATAAGAGTTGCATGGATTCAAGGAAAAAAAACACTACAAAGCCAATTTAAATTTATTACAGATCCATAAGATAGAAATTGTAGTATACTATTAAAGATAATGCATGCTTCATTATTAAATCTCTGGTGTGTGCTAAGAATAAAGTATTCAAACACATGATTAAATCAAACATATATATATATATGAATATCAGAAATATCTAAATATGTCTTAGATAAATTAAATAGTAAATGCTATTAGACCTAGACCTAACATTTCCCACATTGTCAACGAATTATACATTTAATTTCATAATGTTGGAAGTTAAATTATGGCTAATATGAAAATTTAAATAAATACACAAATTCTATACATTTCTAGGTTTAGGAATTTGGCTTTGTATTTTGCAGTACTGATGATTGAGTCAGGGCATCATTTATGCTAGGCAAGTGCTCTGCTTCTGAGCCCTATCCCCATCACTTAAAGGAGTAATTCGGGCTGGCCTTGAACTTAGAATCACCTTGCCTCATCCTCTTCAGTAATTTGCCTACTGGCATATGCCTCTATGGCTAACTTGTTGGTGGCGCATGCCTTTAATCGCAGCACTCAAGAGGCAGAGGCAGGAGGATCTCTGCGAGTTCAAGGCCATCCTGGTTTACAAAAAGAGTTCCAGGCCAGCTGCGGCTATAGGAAGACCTTATTCAAAAACACTAAGAAAATTAGAATAAAATCCTTAAAACTTCTCATTTTACATATGAAAGTTGTAAACTTTTCTGCCGTGTATATTTAAAATCTAATTTTCCTCTTCTCATTTTGTAATTTATTTATAAATGCCCATCATTTATCCTAGACATACTATATTTTTGGTAAAATTTTCATATTTGTTTTGATTAAATGACTCTACTAATTCTGAATCATCTTTTAGAAAAAGTGCATGCTTGCTCTTTTTAATGAAATTTTTTCTTCAATATCATTCTGAATTTTGCCCTGACATACATTTGTACCATCACATTTTTGCAATCCTATCTTTACATCTTACAGTACACCAAATATAAGTAGCTTTGTTTTTCTCTATAAAATTTCTACCTGTCTGTGCACACACAAGTAAATCTACAAACTTCACTATACATCATAGGCTAACCTTGAATCCCTGGCAATCCACCTTCTTCAGCCTTGCAAGCACTGGGATTATGGGTGTGTAAAACACCTAATTCTCTCTTTATTTTTAGAATTCAATTTTCAGCCGGGTATGGTGACACACGCCTTTAATCCTAGCACTTGGGAGGCAGAGGCAGGAGGATCTTTGTGAGTTCAAGGCCAGCCTGGTCTACAGAGCTACAGAGCAAGTTCCAGGACAGGACAGCTGGGGGCTACAGGGAGACCCTGTCTGGAAAAGACCAAAAGAAAAAAAGAAAGGAATACAATTTTCAATTAAGGCATATTGTATTCCCAATTTTTTGTCATTTGTTCTTTGAATGATTGTTATTAACACTTTTACTCTCCTATTTCTTCTACTTCTCCATCCTCAACTCCAACCCAGGGAAGCTACTGGCTACTTTTCCAA
>VZQC01003719.1:28377-128142 GCA_009823505.1 Rhizomys pruinosus | reverse complement strand
TCTCTCTCTCTCTCTCTCTCTCTCTCTCTCTCTCTCTCTTTCTCATAAAACTAATGAAAAAACACAAAGAAAAATAAAAATTCTCCTTGTATCTATCATATATTGCAGCCATTTCTCAATTGGTACATTGAGGGATTAGTACCTCTAAAAAGCTTAAAAATTATCAATTTCAGATTAGCAGGAAATGATCTGAAGAGTAGCCAGCTCGAGAGAATATAATTAATATCTGTCAGGTGGTGAAAGTGGTTCAGTGTTCTAATTAACTTACACTTTCAAAGTACCTCTCACTAAGAACTTTATCTATTAAAACTGATTAATTCTGTGTTTGTATATAGGACTGAAACCCAGAGCTCAAAGCCCTTCCTCTATCCTACCCCTTTATTGTCCAAGTCAAATGTTCCAATTTATCTACAGTTTATACTAAATTGAGATATTCATAAATAATATATAAAGACTGACAAAGCAATATGGCAAGAAGCTCACATAAAACTATCAACATACACATTACATAAGCCAATAAAGACAAAAAAGCAATCGATATGGCTACATCCATTTCCCCTAAGTCAGTGTTTAGTAAAGGAGCTTCTAAAGAGTTTGTGAAAATAAAATATATGCATTTTAAGTGCTCTGTAATCTGCAAAAGCTCATTATTCACTTTTATAGGATGAACCCAAAAGGAAACAGTAATAATTTACTACCTCAATGTCATGTCCAAGGGACTAATAAAAGCATGATTTCTCCTTTTGAAAAGATCACATCACCTAGCTTAAAATTTACTTTCTTAGAAAATAAGTAGTTTTTCTTTTTTTATTTTAATTTTATTTATTTTATTTTTGTATGTATATGAATGTACTGTCTGCATGCATGTTTGTGCACCCGTGTCGTGCAATGCCGCGGAGGTCAGAAGAGGGTCTTGGATTCCCCTGGAACTAGAGTTCTCCTGGAATTGGAGTTACAGATGGTTCTTAGCCACCATGTGGGTGCTGGGGATCGAACCTGGGTCCTCTGCAAGAGCAGTCGGCACTCTTAACTGCTAGGCCATCTCTCCAGCCCCAAGTACTGTTTTTCTAACTTCATTTGTGTGGTTTTCTTTTCCATGACCTACTCATCTATCACATTAAACTGATAAGGTTGGAAGTTAACTGTTAAATCGTTATTTGGGATTAACTTTACTTGTGTCTCTAAGTAGTTAATAGAAGACACATGAGCGGTTCAAGAAATCTTTCAGCAAACATGAGCTTGTTCGCAAGTAGTTTCTATAAAAACTAAGGTATATTACATACTTTCTAAAGAAATTCAAAGTCTCAAAAATATTATCATTGGTTTACAGCAGCCTTACAAATAATACAAAAACCAATTACCAATAATTTAAAACCTTAGTAAATACATCAAAATTAAATAACATTATACATGAATGTATTTGTGCTCATTGTCAATCTGAAATACATTTATACATGTTACATACATATCAAATACTACCTTGTGAAATTGTGGTAGAGTTCTTGCCTAACATGGAGGAGGTCCCAGTTTCCATCTTCAACAGCGGGGGGAAAACGTCAACTAAAAGCATTCATTCCTTCAATAGTTTCAAAATGAAATAGTGTGCCAAATATTTGAGAACTTTTTTTTTTGCTGTTGTTGTTGCTACTGTTTAGATTCAACCCAGGGAGTTGGGCATGGTGGTGCATGCCTTTAATCCTAGCACTTGAGAGGCAGAGGCAGGTGGATCTCTGTGAGTTCAAGGCCAGCCTGGTCTACATAGCAAGTTCCAGGCCACCTGAGACTAAAGGGAGACCCAGTCTCAAAAAGACCAAAAAAAAAAAAAAAAAAAAAGATTGAACATAGGGATTTGTGCACACATACTACCACTGAGTTGTTAAGATGTTCTGGTATAGATGGCATAACATATCTTTAGTAAATACACAAGGTTGGGCTGGTTACATGGATCAATAAAGGTATTTGCTGCACAAGCTTGACAACATGAATTCAATCCCTGAAACATATTTAAAGGTGGAGGGAGGGAATGGACTCCTAAATGTTGTCCTCTGACACCCACATGCATGTTGTGGTCCCCATGCCCCAGACATACATGTCATATGCACATACACACAATGATAAGTAATAAATTGTAGTTCAAAAAAGTCAAAATTATGACTTATAGCAATTCTCTCCTACCTGCTTTGACGCTATCACTTTTGGTGTAAAACACAATTACTATAAAGATTCAGATTTAATATTTATACACATATACAGAAAGTAATTGTTTTATCACTGCCTGAATGAAGACCACATCCTGATGGAATAGCCATTCATTTTCAGTGATGTTTTTAAATGATCATTTACTGCGAAATATAGTTACACTTTTCTGCTATTGAGATTAATTTGAAATTTAATGAGGAACTTGGAAAAGGTTGAATCTAATTGTTGAAAGAAAATTGAGTTTTCCTTGTTTATCCTAAATGGAAGATAATTTGCATCTAGACAAATTTACCTAGACAGGGAATTTTGTTGTTGTTAGCGTTACTTCAAAAGCTAATCAAACCAGAAAGGAGAAGCTTGGTTATTAGAGTTAGTCTGAAAACTACTTTCAGCATTTCACCAAATTGCTTCTCTACTTCTCAGTGTGAATATATGAACCAGGATCACTGTAGCAGAAGCATGTCCAATACAAAACAGGAGTCTTAATTTCAACTTCTTAAATACAAGGCCTGGGCAAAAGCAGACACCAAATCTACTACCAATGAACACTTAATCTAAGAAACAAACAACAGGGACTAGAGATGGAGATTCATGGAGGAATGCTTCCCTAGCCTGCACAATGCCCTGTGTTACATTCCCAGAACTGCTAAAACAACAACAAAAACTCAAAACAAAAAAGAGAACCAGAAAGCACAGTAAAATAAAAGATCATATAACTCAACTGTGTAGGGGAGAATGGTCCTAGTTTTGAAAAGATTATCAGGAAATCCTGCTCTCTAAATGTAAACAGCTTAAACGTGCAGAATATACTCTTGACTTCTATATACTTAGCTCAGAACCAAGATATGCTTGTTCAAGACTGGTATGGTCGCACGTTCCTTTTAAACTGACCACTCTGGGGCTGAAGAGATGGCCTAGGGGTTAAGAGCACCGACTGCTCTTGCAGAGGACCCGGGTTGGATCCCCAGCACCCACATGGCGGCTGAGAACTGTCTTTGACTCCAGTTCCAGGGGAATCTGACACCCTCTTCTGACCTCCGCTGCATTGCACGACACGGGTGCACAAACCTGCATGCAGACAGTACATTCATACACATACGAAAATAAATAAATTAAAAATAAAATAAAATAAAATAAACTGACCACTCTGTGAGGCAGCAGCAGGAGGATCTCTGTGAGTTGGAGGCCACCCTGATACAAGTAGTGAGTTCTAGGCCAGCCAGGGCTACACAGTAAGACATCTCAAAATAAATTGAATAATTAAGTAAGTAAATAAATAAGAGATGCTTCCTCGATTGCACAGAGTATCAAGTACAAAATGAAATTCAGTAAGATTTAAAATATAGATAGCCTTCAAAAGTTGAATTATTAAACACATTGGTAGGTTTCATTTTGATATAGAAAAGTGAAAACATTTTGCAATACACATCTCTATAGTGTAAGATTTGGATTCCATGAAATAAAAATGTGGGTAAAGTTCTACCCGTGATGTTACAAATGATTCAATGTGATTGTCAAAGTCTTTGATGCTTTCCTTCTAATGACCCATCTACATCATTCATTCTGGCAAGTATTCTTTGTCATTTATCTATTCTTCAACAGAGATTTCAGGTAACATTCTAAAAGCTTATATACAAAACTAAACACTATCAGTCCTTTTAGCACTATGAATTCTTGCCTTCATAATATACAAACTATGTCATTTCAACATTCTGATTTATGGGCAACACACGACTTAAATGTTATATTCTGTTTAGAAGAAATAACATGAAAAAAAAAGTGTCCTGTATTTCAAATCTTTAAATTTCCAAATGTTTTTGTGCTCTACATGGAGGAGTTTAAATGCAATGGTCTTCCTGTTGTGAAGCTGAGTACAACCAGCTGGTCAGTCGTGTATCCCAAGGAAATCAGTCACCGTAACAGTTGCCACTATGACCTCCTCCCTGTATTTACTGATCATGGTGGAGGACAAGTGAGCACCTGCCTCCTAGATTTTAGATTAAAAATATTATTATAACTAATTAGAATTGTTAATACTATGACAATGAAACCTTCCATAAAATTTTGAGAGGTGCCAAATCAATGAGTTTGTGCTCTGATCATGATGTTTTCCATTAAAAATCAAATTTCTCAAAGAATTTATAGATAAAATTTGACAACATTTACAGTTTAATTATCAAGCAATGGCACTTGAAATGTTTATTTCACAGTATTTTATCATATAAATAGAAATCAAAATATTTGATCAAAGTATTTATAGAATCTTAGTAACAACAACGATAATTTTTCCTTTCATCACAAAATAATGTATTAAACAAAATATTCATTTATGCAAATGAAAGCAAAACAAAATTATTAAGCATCATTAAGGGCATTTATACTTCCTATAAAATATTAATACAATTATTAGATAGCATTATATAAAGGTCAAATCACAGGAATGATCATCTTAAAGGTGAGAATTTATGTAAGGATTCCACTTCATACATATTTGACCTGTTTGTTAAGCAAAAGGCCTTGCTAATGTTTGAAGGATGAATACTGACGGATATTCTTAATTCTGTATTGGGATTTAATAATGACCAACTGCTTCAAATGACTAATTTTTTTTGGTCTTTTTTTTTCTTTTTTGAGACAGTGTCTCCCTTTAGAGCCATCTGGCCCGGAGCTTGCTTTGTAGACCAGGCTAGCCTTAAACTCACAGAGATCTGCCTGCCTTTGACTCCCAAGTGCTCGGATTAAAGACGTGCACCACCATGCCCAGTTTAAAGACAGTTCTTAACCATCATGTGGGTGCTGGGAATGGAAGCAGGGTCCTCTGCAAGAGCACTTGATGCTCTTAATTGCTGAACCATATCTCCAGCCCCTGGTGGCACACAGTTGCAATGATAGCACTGACAAGGCTGATGCAGGAAGGTCAGGTGTTTAAGGCCATTATGGAATGTATAAGTAAGTCCCTAAACTATAACTGTTATACAACCCAATTAGTCACTCTGAAACACAATAATACAGATTTATTTTTCTTCTGTGTCAGAAAGGTTTCATTTATTATTAAAACCAGGGAATACCCACCAACCTGTGGAACTCAATCAGGCTACCTTTATTGTTGAAATTATATTCACTCTTCTTTAGACAATACTGAAATTGTTTGACTTGGAAGAATAAAAAATCATAAGGAGGGGAAGAAGAAAAGAAAAGGAGGAGAATGATAATAAACAACTGCCTTGCCATGGCTACTTTAGAACCTTTNTTTGCTTATTGCTGTGACTTTTAAGATTTTCTAAGGCTAGTTACACATTCCAGATATACATATAAGTTTGCATCGGAACTTTTTTCATAATCTTGACCCCTTTGCAAGGGCTTCAATTTGTCACAAAGCTCTAGAAGTTCTGAGGTAAATCAAATAATTTAGGCAGTTCTTTGATTTGACAACAAAATGTTCTCTCTCTCTCTCTCTCTCTCTCTCTCTCTCTCTCTCTCACACACACACACACACACACATGAAAGAGAGAGAGAAGTGTTTGAACTATGTTTGCTTCTGAGACTGAAGTAATTGAGCTCATCCTAATAATTTACTTTGAAATTGGTCTTTACTTTACACTTACTCAGAGATACTGCAGCTTAAAATTTCAGCACATTATCAAAAGAACTTAGATGCTTTTCTTGTCTTCATTTCTCTTCCTTCTCAAATTTTCAAAGTTATAAGAACTTTTTAAATTGAAAGGGTAGAAGGGTCTAGGAGAATTAGAAATATGAGTTTTTCTGATTCTTTAGGTGAATACTTAGAAAAGAAGTCTAAAAGAAAGTTTTAAAAAAAGTCTTAGAAAAGAACTGTAGCTCTAGCCCTTATCAGTTAATTTCTGATGTCCTTACCTCTGGTGTGATACTTTATTTTATTGGGCTTTGTGTATTTATAGATTTAAAGGCAAAACAGAACGCATTTCTCCAAAAGTACCCTGAAAATGTTTCTGTTTTTAATGAGCTGATACAGAAAGCTGGTAAATGTCTATTAGAACTTCTGTTTCTTTTTCTTTATGATTTTAATTTTCTTGTGTTACTGTAGATGGAATCCAGAGCCATTTGCACATGCTAAAAGTTAGTGAGTGATACAGAAAATATTGATCTGAAATTATTTCAGTTGCCTGACCATACCAAGAATAAAAGGAAGCTCACTGGAGGATTGTTTAAAAGTGTTCTTTGCACAAAAATTAAGTATGGGGAAAATAAACATGCTCAAATTATTTTTAAAAATTTGCGTTCCTGGGCTGGAGAGATGGCCTAGCGGTTAAGAATGCTGACTGCTCTTGCAGAGGACCCGGGTTCGAACCCCAGCACCAACATTGCGGCTAAGAACCATCTTTAACTCCAGTTCCAGGGAAATCCGACACCTTCTTCTGACTTCCGGGGCATTGCATGACACGGGTGCACAAAGCTACATGCAGACAGTATGTTCATACACATAAAAAATAAACAAAATTTCAAAAAAAAGAATTTGCTTTCCTTGTAACACTTATAATACAATATATATTACAGCCCTTAGTTTTTGCTACTTCTAGTTTATCAGTTCTTTAAAAAAATCTAAATGGTACCCATTTCATTTCCTTCCAACCTGGGGCATAGGTAGATTTACAGGTAGGTTTATATATACCCAGCACTGCTAACTTACCAGAAAACAAGAATTTCTATTTCTTTTTTTTGAAAAGTAATAAAGATAAAGGAACTACGAATCAACTTATACATTGTTTGATCTTGGTTTTATGTATGTACTATATTAAAAGAGGTCAAAATTTTATTCATGGATAAATATATGATTCCTTTTATTATACCACAATTTTGAAGAACATAAAATATTAGACATATTAAGACACTGTCTTGCTCATGTTGCTTTTAAGCAAAATTCATTTCGTACTTCTCCAATTAATGGAGAGGAGTAACCCTGGGTGTCAAGAGTGATGTAAAGCAGGCTGGAGAGATAGCCTAGCGGTTAAGAGCACCGACGCTCTTACAGAGGACCCGGGTTCAATCCCCAGCACCCACATGGCGGCTAAGAACCATCTGTAACTCCAATTCCAGGAGAACTCCAGTTCCAGGGGAATTCGAGACCCTCTTCTGACCTCCGCGGCATTGCACGACACGGGTGCACAGACCTGCATGCAGACAATACATTCATACACATACAAAAATAAATAATAATAAAAAAAAGAGTGATGTAAAATCCACTTTGATGGTTTAGGGCCACTTTTCCAACTCCCTGAAATGAAAATTCCTGCCAAGGGAAGTGGGCCTGAAGCCTTGAATCAGCTGGATTCACAGAAAGAATAGCAGTTTCTTTGAGTTGGCAGAGATCGATGCTTGTTAAGTTGATCTAACTCCACTCCAAGTAGTACTGATTTTGTTGTTTGGTGATAAGTGTTGGGAATAAGAACAATATTCCTGCGACTAGACTGGTAGGGAAAATGGGAGAGTGGCTTCACACATGTGGAAGTACAAAGGAGAACTGTGTACAGCAAATATACTTCTCACTGAGTCAACTGCTTCTGCACTTACCTATACAGCCTAATAGTAGTTTTCACCCTGAAAATAGTCAAGGCCAAATTATTACTATTGAAGGTACCATCTCAATCACAAATAATGTAATATGATCTTGATTGAATTAGGATACATCGCATACTTGGAAGGAGAAAGCTACATAACAAAACAAACATTTGTTGTTTTCTGGTTACATACCTGCAAGAAATATTCATCCTTGATAGAGAAACACATGATCCCAAATCGAATGTAATACTATGTCAGGGGAAACATACTTGACTATAATTGCCATAAAAGTTCCAGAAGTAGAACAAGTTGACAAACCATTTACATAGCCTTTCTGGTAGTATTGTATAAAATAGCCTCACCATTAAGAAAAAGAATAAATGAATCAATTCATCTCAACCCTTTGTTGTACAACTAAAGAAAGTAAAGCTAGAGAGAATGATTTTGTCAGTGCCTTAAAGAAAGGGAAATAAGCCTGAACTGAATTGGGAAAATGTATGAAATGCACAAAGCATCAATAAAATAATTTTAAAAAAAAAAAAAAAAAAAAAACTTGATTGAACATACAAGCCCCCCCTGCTGGATGGTGGGACCCATGAGCTGTGTGGGTTTGGGCACAACTGCTTGCAATTGGTTTTACATGAAGGATGCTTGTACTCACAAATTATCACTTATTGTTAAAAAAAATGAAAACAAAACAAAAGAAACAGAAAGATGCAGAAAAGTTGCGGCAGAATGCATGATCTGGGATGGGTAGGGGTGGGGTGGGGGAAGGGAAGGGGATATATGCCTGAACTGAATTGGAAAATGATGTATGAAATACACAAAGCATCAATAAAAAAAATAAATTAAAAAAAAGTTAGACAATGACAGAGACAGATGAGGGACCAGAATTTCTTTGTCCTTATCTGTTCTTCGTTTTACTATGCATGTCTTTCTCAGTGAGGTGTTCATAGTCATTCCAATCACTATAAATTTGTCTATGCATACAATAGCCTTTTGTAGAGCAATTCCATTAAACTATCCTTGCCCAAGTAGTCTGTGTCCATTTATCTCTTCTCTGAATTCACACAGTGTTTACTGGCTATATAAAAAACTTAAGTTTTCAATTTAAAAAGAGATTAATTTCTAATTATTGCATGTATAGAAACTTCTTGGGTTTAGTTTTTTGCATAGTCCTGCTAAGGAATATTTGTTTATAATTCTTTATATTATGTATACATTATATATACATTATATATATATATATCAGCATGTAATATTTATGTTTACAAGGGTGTGTAAGAATAAATGTGTAATACTTAATCCAAACTGGAGTACTTTTGAGAGTAAAAAATATTATAGATAATATAATGAGTATAAACTGACTATCCTGAAAAAATGATAATCTATGGCTTCCTTAAGAGTAGAGGATTTGCTTAGCATTTATGAAATTAGAATCATTCCATTTCATTGTGCAGCTGTTTAGCTATGGGATATTATTTATAATTTGTATATTCTATTAAGGATATTATTCTGAAGTAGTAAATATTATAAAACCTTGTGGATTTTTAGTAATGCTTCTACATAATGGTCATTAGTTACTTTACTTTCAAAACTGTAAGGATAAGGACACTTTGAAAAATTGTCTATCCTGTTTTAAACATTTCAATATTGAAAATAAAGTTGACATAAAAAACCAGCATTATCTCCAATTACTTATTGCTGGAAAATATAAAGTCCAAAATGTTTCTGTTTGGTAAGTGAGAGGGGTATGGTGTTAGGATATACAATCTGTGATGAATTCACATTTAAGTAATGACCAAACTTTGGTAGCCTTTGTCTACCATAATACTACATTAATCATCCATTAACCCACTTCTTAGGCAGAAATGATAACTTTGGCCATCTTAACTTAATGAAATAAATTTGTACATTGATTTATGTTAAGAAATAATGTAACATTTGAGTTCAGGGGCATGTGCCTATAGTCCTACGTATTGGGGAGTCTGAAGCAGAAACATGGCTTAAACATAGGTGTCTGAACAGCCTGGGTAGTCTGATCTTAAATAGAGGTCAATTTTCTGCTGAAATAATTTTCATGTCACAATAAAGTATTTGAGTGCTTCAATATGCAAAAAGGTTTAATATACCAAACAGAACACTCCATAGATTCAATTTAATAATGTGCTTAAATGAGAAGTTTAATGATAAAAAAAACCCTGCAGCAGAATGAATTTTAAGTACTTGAACAACGGCAGCTACACCATCTGCTCCAGTTAGAAATTTGCTATCTTGACAAAAATAATAATAAAAAACAGGAAATATATAGTAATCTAGCAGAAGGGTAAATGTAACAAGGGAAAAATCTTTGCTGAGATAATTTATGTCTTCTTTTGAATACCACATTCTATACTAAATTATACTTTATTCAACAATAGGCAGATGTTCATAGCAAAGAAATTCATGGTCTTTGTCACAAAATTGGTTTAATATTAAGATATTATCTAAGCTTTCATACTCTTTTATTCTCAAAGTTTCAAAAGAAACTGAAGTAAACTAGCAGTAAAGAAAAAAATAAGCAAAAATAATTACAAGGAAAACAAAATAGCATGTTGCCCTTAGGGAAATTGCTGAGAAAAAGACATTATGTTCACAGATTCTCACCTACCCACATGGACCTCTAAGACAAATCCTGGGACTATATTATTTTAAGAAACTAAAATTTAGCCGGGCGTGGTGGCGCACGCCTTTAATCCTAGCACTCGGGAGGCAGAGGCAGGCGGATCTCTGTGAGTTCAAGGCCAGCCTGGTCTACAGAGTGAGTTCCAGGACAGCTGGAGCTACAGGGAGACCCTGTCTCAAAAAGACCAAAAAAAAAAAAANCATTCTTTTTTTTTTTTTTTTTTTTTTTGAGACACGTTCTCCCTTTAATTCAGGCTGGCCTGGAGCTATGTAGACCAGGCTGGCATTGAACTCACAGAGATCCACCTTCCTCTGCCTCCTGAGTGCTGGGATTAAAGGTGTGCACCACCACGCCAGGGAGTGGGATATTTTCAAATGCTACTTATCCTATGTTATAATAATAAAGGGCAACCAATAAGAATGTATCATTATGACACAGGCATTGACAGTTAACAGATAAGGTGAACCCTCTACCTTCCCATAATTTTATTTAAGAAAATATTTGCTTTCGCTGGGTGTGATGGCGCACGCCTTTAATCTGCTTTCATTTCCAAAGGAGCTAAGTTTCTGGATCCTCAAGAAAAAGAATACAGCTTGTATTCTCTTATCTTTTATTACTTGCAAACTTGGCATGCAAATTACCTTTACTTTTGGTCCTCTAGTGTGAACGATGATGAT
Organism: Rhizomys pruinosus; assembly: GCA_009823505.1. Taxonomy (NCBI): domain Eukaryota; kingdom Metazoa; phylum Chordata; class Mammalia; order Rodentia; family Spalacidae; genus Rhizomys; species Rhizomys pruinosus. Next base: position 117,066 of record VZQC01003719.1, on the reverse strand, counting down.
AGTTAAAAGAATAATTTATTTTGAAAATATATTTTTAAATACTGTATAGAAAGCAAATCTAGTTTGTAGTTGTTATTTGTCAGGGGAAATGCATCAGTAATTTTACTAAGCTTATACAGCAATCTATGAGGACTGAATTTTATCATATCTTTTTTTACTGATATATTTCACCTTGGTTGTTCCAAAATGGTAAGACTGTATTAAGGTGCAGGTTGTCTACAGCCTTTAATAAAAGTGACCTAATGATCAGAATATAAATAAGATCCAAAGGTAGACCTATGGTCTTTGTGTCCTTTGTGGTATAGGATACAATTTAAAGCTGTTTCTTAGGAAGACAAGTTTACCATCCATGCCAACAAAATAAAAATGTGAGAGCTCACTTTAACCTACATATTTTACATGCAAAACTTATTATGGATTCATGTTTTACAATGCAATCTTTACTAGAGTCTAATTGAATTTTCAGTCTGCAGTTTCCATATGAAATAGGGCCTCATTTTGTTTTATATGATGCCAAAAGTATGACAGTCAATTTTTTAGAGCTTTCTTCTAGTTATACTTACAAAAATAAATGGCAGAATTAACAGAAAACTTACAAGAACATATTAATCAATAAATACTTGTTGGGTTTCTAATTTAAGAAAAAACTGTGTTAGGTGTTGTAGCAATTAGTAAAACAGGAGGTGATTCTCTGCTCTCATAGAATTTCCTATTTTAATAAAAAGATGTTAATATAAAAATAAGAATCTTATCATGGCTTAACCATACGGTAATGGGGGAAATAGATGGAGACTCAAGTATTTGAATATATCTTAAAATAATAAAAGGGCCAAGAATGGACCTAGAATGTAGCTTGAACTTTAAGAGTGGGAAAGTGAATTCACTACCTCTAAGTATACTGTTCATTACATGCTGGAAGTAGCTGGGGAAGACTAGTTTTTTCAGGAATCTAGTAAGACTGTGTAACAAATAAAACATAAGGGAGTCATCAACTTTAAGATAATTTCAGTCTTATTTTCATTGACTCAAAAAAGAAAACCTTGTATTGTCAGTAGAATGGACAATTTGTCAAGACATTTAAATGAGTACATATTTTCATGAAATCTCCATGAGTGTCTTAGATTATGAGAGTCTTAAATCACTACAGTAAGTTCAACTGTATTTCACCAACTGCAAAACTGAGTATAAAATGGGGTAACATGAATTACTAAATGATGCACAACTAGTTAGGATTATAATGTTGTCCTAGCAAGGATAACACCGAATACTTGCTGTTAACCTGGTATGGACTTAGTCATCTTTATCCAGGTTTAGTAGTCACTGAGATACTTGGTTCTAATCCCCTCATATTTTTTTTTTAATTTTATTTTTATTTATGTGTATGAATGTACTGTTTGCATGCAAGTCTGTGCACCCGTGTCATGCAATGCTGCGGAGGTCAGAAGAGGGTGTCGGATTCCCCTGGAACTGGAGTTCTCCTGGATTTGGAGTTTCAGACGGTTCTCAGCCGCCATATGGGTGCTGGGGACTGAACCTGGGTCCTCTGTAAGAGCGGTCAGCGCTCTCAACTGCTAGGCCATCTCCCCTCATATTTTTTATGCAAGGTCATAGGACCCATGAGCTATGTACCCACCTGCATGCAAGAGTAGCCCACAGCAGGACTCTCCCAGCTTTTGGAGGGATTTGCTTTTGCACTGCTCGATGCCCAGTTGGTCAAGGAGGAGCCCAATGGGTCACTTGCCAGTGCTGTAGAGAGGAGAACTGGGGGCAGGTTTTCATGCTCTCTTCAGAGGAAGAAGCTTGGAGGAGAGGCTGAATAGGAGACCCAGAATATTTCAGAAATCCTTGCTGGATTCACCTATCATGGTGATCTTACACATGGGCCTACGTGGGGATGGGGCGGATTGAGAATCAGATGAGTTTGGTTGGGTTCAGAATCCCACATCAGTCAGTGCCTAGTTGTTGGACCTCAGAAAACTTACTGAAGCATTCTTAGGCTTTGTTTTCTAATATAATAAGTAGGAACAATAATACCCTCTTCCTTGACTGTTGTGAGAACTGTCAGAAATACCTTCAACATCCACTGTGGTATAGGACACAAGTCGTTCAACAGATAACAGCTTTTGTCATAGCTAAATACATCTTCAGTTATTAATGGTATTTCTCTTGTTCAAATTATCACTTGTAAAGAATTTAACGTTTAATTAAAACATTTTAAATTTTGCTTTATTATTATTTATATGTATGTGTGTTTCTGTGTGAGCATATGCCAAATGTGAGTGTGTTCCCTTAGAGGTGAAATGAAAGTATCAGATCTTCTGAAGTTGAAGTTACAGGAGGTTGTGAACCACGTAACTCAAGTCTTCTGGAAGAGCTGCAAGTTTTATCATCTACTGAGCCATCCTTCCAGTCCTAGGGGATTTTTAGTTAATATTCTACATGTTTCCACTCATCATTTTCTCTTACAAAAACAAAGTTGCTTTATACTTGTTCATTGTGGTTTAAGTATGAGATGACTACTTAGAACAATGCAATATTTCTTGAGAAAAAATGGTGAAGATCATTATCCTTGAATTGTAGGAAAGTTAGTGACACATCTTTTCTATGATGTAGAAAGACCTCAGTTTCTGCCAAATGTACAAATCAAAACATGATGCATTTGATGCCCCTTCGATTTCCTGTCTCTTAACTGAACATCTGGCACTGGAGCAGCCTCTGGAAAATAATAATTATTTCTGCCTAGATGGTTTTTCTTGATTATATCAACAAATATTTACTTGTAAAATTGTATAAAATAAGCACTATGCTAAAATAATAGTTTTCCCAACAAAGCACAGCTGCTTAATACCTGTATTCCTGCTGCAACCTGGTATGCTTCCTTACCAAATGGTTCATGCTTGGATACTCAGCAAATTTGAATTCTAAGTCTCCAGTCTCAGTGCACAGAATGATATTAATTATAACCCTTAGTGTGTGAATCACTATTATCATCTCACTACCCATGGCTCTCTTGATATAATTAATTTGTTATTTTAAAATATGCACTGTGAATATTCAATTTGAGGAGATAATGCTGTCATTTTTCCAAGTAGTTATACGAATTTGTACTTCTGTCAGCAATATGTGAGAGATCCACTTGGATCTTATTCCTACAGATACTTGATTCTTTTAAACTTTTAAATTTTTATCAACATAGTCAATATAAAATAGTCTCTTTTTCTTGAGTTCTTTCTTCTGTGAGGCTGTCTTTCTCCCTTCAACTGTGGTTTAGTTTTGGGGCTTTGTTTTTGTTTTTGTTTATTTGCCTCACTACTTGAAATAAATTGGAACAAATCACCCAAACTTTCTTAGTAAACTCAAAGCTGTAGGGCCCTTTTTGGTTAAAGGATTAAGAAAAAAAAACCCAGAAAACAATTTAACTGTGTGCATTACCCGGAAAAGTTTTTTTCTTCAAGAATTAAGCTCATTTGTGACTTATAAAAGCACATTTTCTTGCCTAAAATGCTAAAACAGTAGATAATTGATGGGAAAATAGAATCAAACATTTGTTTCTGTTTCTCTGATTGGCCTCAATTTCATAGAAATTCACCTGCTTTGCTTCCAGAGTGCTGGATTAAAGGCATGTGGCCACCTTGCCAATCCAGGATAGATGTTATTTAGAATGTGCATATTATTTGAGGGAAATGAACACAAAAAGAAGCACAATAATATTTAACTGTTTACTAATTGTTGGTTTTCGTTCTTTACATTTACTTTAGAAGACCATGCATTTAAGAAGTTGTAGTATCATCAAATTTATCATTTTAAAAAGTGTATGCTTACTACTCCAGTTTTGGAAAAGCCACTGTAGAGCTAAGGATATGGCTCAGTAGAGAGCTGGTAGCATGCTGCCTTTGAATGCACAAAGACCTGAGTTTCAACCCTAGCAATGGATAAACTGAGTGTGGAGAGACAGGCATTTAGTCACAGCATTACAAAGGAGTCTGGAGAATTAGTACTTCAAGGACATCCTCAGATTTGTAACAAGTTCAAGCATAGCCTGGGATACTCCAGAACCTGTCTCTAAAAGATACAAACAAATGAAACAAAACAAAAACTACTGCAGTTTCATAAAATGATTGTTTTATATGTTGATAGGACTGAAGAAGCATTAATCCTATTTTTTTTATTGATGCTTTGTGTATTTCATACATCATTTTCCAATTCAGTTCAGGCATATATCCCCTTCCCTTCCCCCCACCCCTTCCCTACCCAACCCAGATCATGCATTCTGCCGTAAGTTTAGTCCTATTAGATAATATAGCTTTCAATACGTACATACATTGATATACAACTTTTTACTAGAGACAATTAACCTATAAGTAGTAATTCAGCCAGGGATTTTACTTGTCTAAGTGTTTTTTTTCTACACGTTTTTGATGATTTGCTACTATTCTACTTACACCTAGCTAGGTTTCAATAATATTACATACTTACTTAACACTAATTGTAACAATATTATCCAATGTATTTTGTTTATTTGGAAAAGGGAAACCTTTTTCTATTTTTTATTGAATTTTTGTGCAATTCATACATCTAATCATATTTAGGCCTCATTCTATATCGTTCCCTCCCACATCCTCTACCAGCTCTCATGCATTCTGTCATATACATTAAGGCCTATTGAGTCAACTTTATGTCTCCAGATATCCCTAGGTAGGTGTGAACTCATAGGTCATCCTATCTAGTATCACCTCTTTGAGGAAGACCAACTCTCCCTCACCTAAGAGTGATCAATTGCCAAGAGTTCCTCACCTAATGTTGGAGCTTCTTCCACAGGAAAATGGAGATTTAAGAGAATATGTCTAAACAAGCATCATTGAGCCCATGAAGATAAAGTCTCCTTTCTTTCTTAGACATAAACTTGAGACATTTTTAATACTCCTCTTAAAGGAGAAAAAATGCATATTATTTCAGTATTCACATCTGATTTTAGATCAAACATTATAGACATGCTTCTTCTAAGAAGTTAACTACTAGAATTATCAAACTTTGATCTTGCAGACCATGACTATTTGATTCAAATCAGTGAGTTAAAATTTTTAGGGCTGGAGAGATGCCTCAGCCTTAAGAGCACTGACAGCTCTTGTATAGGACCAAGGTTCAGTTCCCAGCACCCACGTGGTAGCTACAAACTGTAACTCAAGTTCCATTGCACAATATGGGTGCACTTACACACATGCAGGCAATGCACTCATACACATAAAATACAAATAATAATTATTTAAAACATTGTTTTCAGAAACAATCTCCTAGGCACAAATATGTCTAAAAAGAAAATTTATAAGCTTTATTTTCAGTTTGGCAATATGATTTTTGGGTAAGGTGTTTTAGCATAATCAATGCAGACTTCACCCCAAGATAGCTATAATGTCTGATATTGCTTGTTTTTACACCATTCTCATAAACAATTGAAGCCTTTAATCTTAGCAGAGACAGGTGGATCTCTGTGAGTCTGTGACGAGCCTGATCTACATAGTGAATTCCAGTCTAGCAAGGGCTGCATATAGAGACTCTGTCTTAAATATATAAATATTTACATAATGCCTGCCAGGTATAAGGCACATATGCAAAATGATTGCATGGTCAATGGCGAATAGAAAGAAAAAATGTCTTTTTTAGATGGAAGAAATAATGGTGGAAAATAATGAAATATGAAAATATCAATTGATAGGAGTACTTTCTGAAATATCTTTAGCTGTTTCTTTAGCTATCTATATATGCACAAACTTTATTGAATTAGGACACACTATTATACCTTTTGTTTTATGCTAATTTTGTGTCATCAATAGACTGAAAAATTTGAGTGGCCATAATGGTGAACATTATGTGCAACTCCATCAATTACTGATAATTCTGGAAAAATTATTAATAATAATTCTCTGTAAATTTCAGTTCTGGTAATATAACAGTTCTCTGTAGCTGTTTTAGTTTTATTCAAGGATATCCTTGTATAATTATCTAATTATTATCCTGATACTTTATTCTACTCATTTTTTATAACACCCAAAATAAAAGCTAAAGAAAATATTGCAATTTGGCGGAATAGCACTAAGTACTTGTTCTGGAATCTTTTATCAGTCAGATATTTACAACAAATTGCGTGAAAGATTATGAATAATTTAGAGCAATAAACTGCATACATTCTCTTTGGTAGAGGTATTTTGATATGTTAATCGAAGTGTTTTTTTTTTAAACTAGGTTATATCATTTTTAGTTTTAATGCAAACAAAATAAATGCATTCCCTATTAATAAGAAGAGTTAAGTAAAAGATACTGGATTTATATAATCACAAAAATATAACTTTGAACTTTCTGTTCTGTAGGGTATGATATAATAAATTGTAATGAAGAAAGGAATGTTGGATCGATGTTTTAGGAACTAATGCCTTCCAAACCATCACTGACCTTGACCTGAAGGCCCTAGATTACCCTTTTCCCCTCTCCTAGTTTAATGAATAACTTTTCTCATTGTTATACTTCTTCCATGGGGAATCTCAGTCAGAGAATTGTGGATAAGGAATAAAAATATTTTAAATGACAAAATTCAAATTTAGATACTGATAACATGAAAGAAAAATTCCTAAGAGTCACAGATTAAAATGTAGGGTACGCCGGGCGTGGTGGTTCACGCCTTTAATCCTAGCACTTGGGAGGCAGAGGCAGGCGGATCTTTGTGAGTTCAAGGCCAGCCTGGTTCACAGAGAGAATTCCAGGCTAGTCGGGACTACAGGGAGACCCTGTCTCAAAAAGACTAAATAAATAAATAAATAAATAAATAAATAAATAAATAAATAAAATGTAGGGTACATGGAAATTATATACAAATCTTATTAATCACTTTGTTTTCTTTTGCTTTCATGCCTAAATTGAGACTCTAATTTGTAAATCATTCTCCTATTCTCCTAAATCTGTGTACATTGAGAAAAGAACACAATTTACCATTTTTTAAATGTTATTTAGCAGATTAGAGGTATAGGTCAGTAATAGATCACTTCCTAGTACATTAAAAAGTAAAGTCCAAGGTTATTTAAGTAGTAGGTAGGACATATATTGATTGTCAGTTTCCTAAAATTGTGACTTGGAAGAAAACTTTTACCACACCAGTCCCAAATGTCTGAAAACTACCATAGCAAGGTATGACTCTGTAGCCATCTGGTGGTAAGGGATGTCTGTTACAAGTGTAATAATTACAGAGTCCTGTACCTACCAAAGCATAGAAACTATGAGACCTAGATGAGAAATCCCGTTTTGTATGTCTAAGATCTTAAAGGAATATCCCTTTGGAGGAGCTGCTACCTCTATTTTCAATTTCCCCTAGTCAGCATCTTCCTCTTTCCTTCTTCTCCCATCTATATTACTTTATTCTTCTTCCTTTAATATAACCCAGTAAGGTCACACACACACACATCACATCAGTACTGCCTCATTTAATGCTCATTGGCATCCCAGCATTTCATGAGTCCTCCCACTTAGAAACACTTCTCCCATCACAAATTTTGACATGTTCTTTCTTCTGGCCTCTACACATTATACATTCAACTATATCTTCAGTTTTGAGCACAGAACCCACTCTTCTACCTTATTGTCATAAAAGCTGCTCATACCCACTCTTCATTTGTTTATCCCTCATTGGCCTTATAACTCCTTCTCTGTGCTCTCTTTTTAGTGATAAACTTTCAAATAAACATTTTACCCATGGGTTTCTTCCCTTTAAAGATGTATTTTATAGTTCTGTCTTTTCTTGATAAATTTGAAGAAGTCCCTGGGATATCAGTGTTTGTTTAACATGTTAGAGATAGATGGATTTTTTTTTCTTTTGGAATCAGCAATCATTGTTAGCCAATAACATAAAGACGAGATTGTAAACTGAAAATTTGGCTTGCCCATTAAAGACATGAGGAGTGCCAAAATCATCAAAGTGAATATTACATAAAGAGAATCATCAAGGAACAAAGAACGTGAAGAAGTTATCCTGCACTTAAATGTTAGCACACCAAGTACCAAAACCAAGTTTAAATATCATTGTCAAAGACATAATATAATAGGGACAAAATCATTTGTACTTTTATATTCAAGACATGACGTGTTTTTTAAGAATTTGCAGATAATTATATATCCAAATTTAGAGAAGCAAGATCTGCAGAAATGTAAAGATACAAAAATAACAAAAATGAAAATGAGTAATTCATTCACTTTCCTCAAATTTTTATTGAATACTTCCATATAGTGGATAAACATTGCGTCAACTACTAAAACACAACTTTTCAGGTGGGACACACGAGAATGTGTAGAATTGATAATAGTATTTGAATAAGTATCATATATTAAGAGATAGCCATTTAAATCTTTTTTCCAGTTTTTTATTTTTTTTATTTTTATTTTTATTCATGCTTTGTGTATTTCATACATCATTTTCCAATTCAGTTCAGGCATATTTCCCTTTCCCTTCCCCCCACCTCCCCCCACCCAAAACAGCATGGGTGAATTTGATGAAATCTGTGCCTTGATTCCACCCTGTAGCCATTTAAATCTTTAGAGGGGTAAACTATAGGAAGATTGTAAAAGGAAGACATTTAAGACTTGAAATATCTCAGAAAATTTCATATATGTGCTGAATGTTGCAGATACTTGAACTAAGGTAATTTTCTAGAGAAACAATGTTTGTGGATGAAAATATCAAACTCATTGCCTCCTATGTAATTGGATATATCAATATCTACTGTCTGGTTAGATCTAATTTAAAACTAAGTAGTATTTTTCAGAATAGACTTGGAGATTTCAACACTTGTTAAGGTTTCTATATGCTAAACTATTCAAGAGTTTCCATTCATGTAATTTCTCTGATAAACATGATATAATGACCTGTAATTTTTGAGGAGCTAAGGACTTGGCCGTAAATGGTATTTCAAATGATTTTTAAATTAGATTTATAATATATAGGATCTAGATAGGAGATATTTAGTGTTTGTTTGTGTGCACACACATGTACATTTGCACACTTGTGCATATACAAGAGAGTGTGTGTGTAGAGGTCAGGAGGACAGCTTTTAGGAGTCAGTTTTCTCCTTCTACCATTTGGATCCTGGGAATCATACTCAAGTTACCAGACTTGACAGCAAACTTGCTCAGTCATCTCTCAGGGCCAGATTTAAATATTTTGAGCAAATGGTACTTACAATAATTATAATGATAGAAAGGAAATAGAAAGTTATCATCTATTTAGCAGCCAGGATATATTAGATAATTCATGTCCCCATATTTAAGCTAACAGTTTAATTAGACCATTAATCCACAGGAGTCAGAAGACTGTGTTCAATTAATTTAAATACTCATGGTCTCCTACATTAAATTTGGGTAATGAAAAGTGGTTTCATTGTAATGTCAAAACTGCAGGCATCATGCCTGACCCTGACAAAATACATTGCAGTTTATAGTATGTCTGTATATAATATCTGTCTCTTGGAAAACTTAATCACCTATTTTTGAATATTAAATAAAAACACACAATTTAGCAAACCAATAATCTCCATTATTTCTTACATCTACACTTGCTAATCTTTCCAGCTTCCATTTATAAAACCATGACATTGTTCCTTTCATAATTTAAATCAATTAAACCCATAATGGGGTTCTCATGCTTGTAATCCTAAGTATTTAGGAGGCTGAAGTAGGAGGATTAACCCCATGGTCAGGGCTAGCCTTTGTTACATAGGGAAATGAGTTCTAAATAAATCAGTGTTAGAAAGCCAGACCCTGTCTCAAAATCAAAAAACTGATCATCTAAATTTTCTATAAAAATTTGTACATAATTTATTTTTTATTTTAATAAATCTGGGTACAAATCTTTCTTATATAACTAGAAGGGAAACTAGAATTTCCCTGTTGAGGAAATCCCTTTTATAATTCATACCTGATTTAAAATTAACCTACAACTGTTGGTAAATATGATGTCCATTTTAGGTGATAAATTAGGCTTTCAGGCCCCTCTTTATACATTAAATAATGATGAAAATGCACCATTCATCACATTGTTGAAAAGGGTTTTAAGAAGTATCTTTGCAAATGGCAGGTCCTCAACCTTGTAAGTACTTGGCAGCATTCAAAGGTACCACACCTAGGAATCTACTGGTTGTAGAGTTTCAAAATAGTGAAGTTTCATTACATTGGGGAATAGGAAGAGAATTAGAGATTGCTCTGGAAAGATTTAGAGGATGTGTTAATTTTATAATTTATATTCCATTTTTCATACTTCCTAACACTGGTGATTTTTGTGTAATATCTGTGAACTAATTTTCCCCAAAGATGCCGCTGTTCCTCCATTGAATATTCTATAAGGGCTGATGAGAAGATTAAAACTCAATAATGCTTGGAAAGGTTGGAAAACTGCAGGTTCAGAATAAAATGATCTTTTTGAAAATATTTTTTTTTAGTTTTTGAAAATTGTGTACATTTAATACTGTATTTTTATTATTTCCATCCTTCCTAGTCTCTCACCAAGTCAACCCATGACCCCCAAAGTCTTCAATGTTTTTGTCCTCTTCTTGGATTGTTATTGTTACATATAAATATATACATTCATTTATAAACAGATTTGTATACTTAATGTACTGAGTCCATTTAGCGATGCTCATGTGTACCTGTGTTTAAGGCTCCCCACTTGGGAATAGATAACCTCTCAGGGAGCAAATCTCTGCTATCTTGGCCCCAGTGAATAAGCATTTATTAACCACCTCACATGAGACCTAACATTCTGCCACTATTAAGTAAACCCTATGGAATGTTTAAACATAAGATAGCTCCCAACAAACCCAAAACTAAGAATGTCACAAGAGAACATCTAAGGCCTATAGCAGAGATTTCTCGACTTTGCTGTAATACACCTACCTGATATATACAGAAATGTATTTATAATCCTTTCATCTATGGCTTTCTTCTTCTTTCTTTTATTATAAGAACTTTACAACAATTTATATTATTCATACATGGTCTGTCAGACAGACTGATTCTTTGTCCATGAGTCAAAGCCACTTTTATTTTCCTCCTGAGTAGGCTATCTCTTCTTCCCTTTGAGGTGAGATCTATGTATCTTTGTGTCAACATATTTCATCATCTCACTCCACTGCCACATCCAAAAAATGACCAGAAACATCTTCTCTAAAGGCTACACGTCCCTGTAATGCTCAGCATGCATGTCTATTCCTTAGCTCATCAGCATAGCAGATCCTGACACCTTTGTAGAGATCAATTTTTTAAATCTTCACTCTTTAGTTCTTACTTTCCCTTTTCAGTCTGCTATATCCTTTGTAATGATAGAAAAGTGACTTCATAGGCCTGCCCTGCCTGGCTATAAGATGTTCCTTCCACTTTTCCTCAATGAACTTACAAAAATAGATTATTTCTATAAATGCTGCTGCAAATTTTTTATTTGAGAACAGTTTGCAGCCACTTCCAGAGTCTTGACCTTTCTGTTGTAATTTCGCCAATCACTTCTATTCCCTTTTTCTCTCAAAACAAAGCAGTCCTCTTTTGAAATTCCACAAATCAGAATTCTATAACATCTCCTAATACTCACTCAGCTGATATCTCTACTCATTTGTGTTTAAAAAATATTTCAATATTCATCTGAGGAATTCCCCTAACATTGATCATTCTCAACCAAGAAGGGTTTGTTTTTCTCATACATACATGATGCTTCCATTTCTCTGAGCCACTGATGCTCTGGCTTACTTATCACTCTTCTACTATTTCCACATTGTTTTACTTTTCTGTTAAGAAAAGCCTTACATCTTCAAGTCCTAACTCAGCTGTAATGTTTTACCAAATTCATGTATCTCATCCCAAGCCACTCCACCCTGGAACCTGGGTCAATGCTATTTGTACCTTTTGTTTCATAATGTGTTCTACAAACTAACTATAGACTGCTTTGACACAGAAGCCAAAAATGATGTTCAATTTTTAGTCAGTTGGAAAAACAATCAAAAGATCAATAATTTATTATGACACGAAAAGAATATACTTATTCAAATTACAGTGTTCATGAAGTTTTATAGGGACCAAGTCTTAACCATTCATCTATATGTTGTCTGTGGCTGTCTTCCTGCTATAACACCAGAGCTGAGTATCTGTGAGAGTTCACATAGTCCACAATATCCAAAGTATCTACTATCTGACTTTTTACAAGGAAGAACTGTTGACCCATGCTCTATGACCTTGCTACTCCAGGTGTACTGCTTGGGCACATGGGAGATTTGTGGATCTTTCACTAAAGCTACTAAATAAAGAATTTGCACCATAACAGGATCTCCAGATAATTCTAGTTACAATGAAGTGCCAGAAACACTTATCAAACAATCATCATGCTGGCTTGAAACTGTCAAAATTTCAACATGTGACAAAAATTGAAAAGATGACTAGAGTCACACAGTGTAAGAGTAATGGTAAATATATGTGATTTAAATTAAATTTAGGCCATTGCAAAATAGGAAAGGACAATTCAATGGGGAAAAATGTAAAATTCAACTACAACTAATAATGTTCAAGCAGCCTCCTAAGTACAGCAACTAGCTGTAGCCTTTTCTAATTGTTTTTGTTTGGTTTGATTCGGTTTGGTGTTTGAGATAGAGTCTCATGTAGCTGACTTCAAACGTTATGTAGTTAAGACTGGCCTTGAATCCCTAATATACCTGCCTCACCTCCTGAGAGCGTAGTTCATGTTTCCGAAAAAAATGGCTGTTTTTATATATTATACTAAATATGTACTTAAGACCAATATTTTAAAGTAATTAAATCAAATAATTGATATTTTGTGTGATAAACACTTTGATGGTGATATCCACTTATGTGTACATGATTTTTGACTTGTTATATTTTTTAAAGTTACTAAAAAGTGTTGGGCTACTTAACTTTTAAATACTCTTTTTAAATTTTTTTACTAATTTTATTTTTTTTTTTTTGTATGTGTATGAATGTACTGTCTGCATGCAAGTTTGTGCACCCGTGTCGTGCAATGCCGAGGAGGTCAGAAGAGGGTGTCAGATTCCCCTGGAACTGGAGTTCTCCTGCAACTGGAGTTTCGGACGGTTCTCGGCAGCCATGTGGGTGCTGGGGATCGAACCCGGGTCTTCTGCAAGAGTGGTCGGCGCTCGTAACCGCTAGGCCATCTCTCCAGCCCCCTGGACTACTTAACTTTTAAGATAAAGTAACTTTCATTTACTTTTCTGAAGTTAAACTAGTTTTAAACTTTATATATATATATATTTGTGTGTGTGTGTGTGTGTGTGTGTGTGTGTGGAGAGAGAGAGAGAGAAATACAGTAGCATATATTATTGTATATTATTCTATGGGGTTATAGGGAATGTATGACCAATTTTGAAGCTTAGTAGAAACAAATCAGGTCAACTTACTTTTATTTTTTTAAAAGCTACTGAAAATTATACAGTCAGCTATAAAAATCACTATCTCAAGAACTTGAAACAGGGGGTGGAAGTTTGCTCAGTGGTAGAGCATTTGCCCAGCATGTATAGGTTATGTTCTATTCATCACAGAAAGGTAAAAAATAAATTCTTAAATAGTAAGCTTGTAAATATATAGATAAGTATATATGTATTACAATAAAACTCTTTGTACCTTTTTATATGCAAGGAACATTAATATATTAAGAACATAGCTACATTATTTTCAATAAGTAGTCTTCAACCTCTTATAGTTAGGTATGTCTATCAAGAGTTTTCATGTCACTGACACGCTCTGACAACGTGAGTCTGTTGCAGAAGTGAAGTAGGGATTAACATTTTGTTGAAACATGAGATTTGAGCCTATTTTCCTTTCAACTCCCGCAAGGGATTCAGTGTTTAGAGGGATGGGCTAGAACTTATCAAATACTTTCATCTTAAGAAAAATTTGCTTATCAAATCATCCCTGAAAGCTGGATAAGAATGAAATATCAACAAATCTATGTACAAAGAGTGGACAGGCCTCAGAGAGAAGAAAGGGAACATTGTGAACTAGTGGATATTTAGCATGTGGAGGTTGAGAGAAAGTGGTTTATCATAGGCAGAATAGTGCTGAAAGGGTGGTAGTAACAATGGAATTGGCTCAGTTTAAATTCTGACAAGGCTGACCTTGGTGTTTACCACTGGAAATTGCTTATAATGACATTAATCTATGTGACATGACCTCATGTGAGCACTATCAATACTCAAGAATAAACTTACCTGCAGATTTGTGTTAACATAGTTCATCAATACAGTGAAAATATCTCCAGGCATGCTTGGATCTTCACATACCTACCATGACTGGCATCCTGTGCCCTCCCAGTACACCTTCTGGGTCACTTCACAATTTTATACTTACATTTTAAAAAATATTTTCCCTGAGGATTCATGTTTTCTCACCATAGAAACATATTTAAGATCATCAAGAAATCTTTAAATATATAGCAAATAAAGGATGCATTATGTTTGCCATTACTTTAAAGGTTGAGGTGCTTAATAACAAAGCAGAAGAATTTGAAACTGGTTATTTTGATTTTGAGTACATTTGAATGTAGCCATTTTGATGTATTTGCCTGGATGGAAAACAAATGTTTCCTTCTTTCTTTTATTTTTGATCACCAGTAATATTTGTACAGAACTTGCACAACTCTATTCCATTCTTAATATCTCTCAAATCATTAGACTTAGATTTTTCACTTTATTTTTGAATTTCTTGCTTTCTTTTATATGATTATAAGTGAACATTATCCTAAACATGCTTATTTAAATACTTGCAATAATGAATCAGTTTCTATTTCCAGCTACTTTTTCCTCCAAAGTTATAATTTTAAAAGCATTTTCTGGTATTAACTAGACAAATATGACTATGAGAGCAATCAGTAATTTAGTGGAGAATATTCAGGCCAGTTTTTACCTCATATCACTTGACCTATAATCTCTCTCTCTCTCTCTCTCTCTCTCTCTCTCTCTCTCTCTATATANTTCAGACATCATTTCTCAGTTCAGTTTACACATATCCCCCTTTCCCTTAACCCCACCCCAGCACAGTTCATTCATTCTGCCATAAAGGCCCAGCATCTTTCTCTGTCTTTTTTATTTAATTTAATTTTTATTGATGGTTTGTGCATTTCGTACATCATTTTCCAATTCAGATCAGGCATATTTCCCTTTCCCTTCCCCCCCACCCCCACCCCATCCCAGATCATGTATTCTGCCATAACTGTCCTGCATCTTTCAGGTTTTTTTTTTTCATTTTTTGGCTATAAGTGATAATCTATGAGTACAAGCATCCTTCGTGCAAAATCAATCTGCAGACTGTTGTGCCCAAACCCCCACAGTCCCACCTCTGCTTTTTATCATATAACTGTAATTTTTTCTGTTCCTGGTTTTCAGAACTTGTGACTCATAAAAAATGTTTTTGTTTTATTTTCGTCCTTGGTCTGCAAATTTTAGGTCTATCTGTAAAAAAAAAATTATTTTCTTTTGGTGCTAGGGATGCTATCTAGGACATTGCACATGCCAGCCAAGTGCTGTACCCCTGGGATATATTCTATTGAGAATGTTTAAAGAGGTTTTCATTTTAAATGAAATAATCATTATGGAATAATAGTGACATTGCCTAATGCCAAATCATGAATTCCTCCCTGAAGGAATAAATCAAAACTTCATGATCGTTCTTCCTTGACCAAATTCTTCAAGTAAATATATATCAACTTATTATTTGTTTATTTACTATAAAGTTGAGATAGTCGTTTAACAATTGGGTAAGCGTTTCTGCACCATACATTACGTGGTAATGAAAATAAGAGTTTTTTTAAGGTTGCATTAAAATGCTTTTTATCAATTAAACAGTATTTATTTTCAGATATGGTATACTTTTAATGGTATATGTTTTATTAGTTCAGAGGTAGGCCTAAGTTAGTAAAATAAAAGTAATCACTTAAATATAGTAGTTGAATATTACTGCAAAATAAGAGTCCTAAGGCATGCTTAGGGCTATACTTACAGTTAAATTTTGAAGAATGGTGAACATTGGCCTATGCTCGCAGGTATTAGATGACAACCCTAAAAGCAAACATTAAGATAAATTCAATAAGAACACTGTACTTAAGGTATAATTCAGTGCATCTATGTCATTCTCATATAAACTGAAAAGTAGTGTGGCTCCTAGCCATAGACTCCAAATAACAGTCTTCTACATATAAGGTTTAAAAGTTAAGTATTAGTACGATAGGAATGTGAGTGTTTTACTTTCTGCTAAAAAACATTAATTACATGTCTTCTAAATGAATCATTCACATTCTAAATAAAATATTAAGCAGAATCATTATTTCACATAAAACAATTTATAGACCATTAGTTAAAATGTATTTAATTCTTAAGACTTAAAACAATATTAGCCTCTGAGTTACATTGCCTACTGCCAAATCATGAATTCCTCCCTGAAGGAACAAATCAAAACTTCATGATTGTTCTTCCTTGACCAAATTCTCCTAGTAAATATATATCAACTTATTATTCACTTACTTACTATAAAGTTGAGATAGTAGTTAGTAATTTGGTAAGTGTTTCTGTACCATACATTATGTGGTATGAAAAATAACATTTGACAATCAGCACTTTAATATCAATCAATTATTTTAGTAATAATATCAATTGCCTGTATTTATTTTGGAATGCAAAATCAAGATTGAAATAAGCATAAGCTACATTTTGTAATAGGACAAATAAACATTTAATAATGTTAATACCTTAATATATATCAAGCACAAATAGATTCCCCAAATACATGAAATGTGACCAAAATATTTTAAATGCAGGAATTTCCATAAAACACAAAGCAAATATTTCCACTCTGCCAAATAAAATGGAGTGAAGTAAACACCATTAGAATTATTAAAAATGCATAGGAAATGTTATATTCTTTGAGAATTTTAAATTAATTTAATTACCTCATATATCAAATTAAGTTAACATAGTATAACAATATAAAACACTTATAAGATGACTTTTAAAGTCATAATTTAAATGATTGGATGTGAATGCATTTCACATTATTCAAGATATAATATATTATACCAATACTTTACCATATTTTGCCTTACCAAAATAAAAAAAAAAAGAATAATAATTCTCAATTCAAATAAGAAACAACCTGGTTAAAATAAAATCTTTGGTCTTTTAATATAAATTTCAGAAAATACATTTAATAGTTATAAATCTTCCTGAGTACCTTTTAGCAACTCTTGACACACAAAAATTTATTGCAATGACTAAGCATTAAAATTCTACAAAATGGAAATGTTAAGACACATATCACCTGCAATAAGAAAGAATAATTTCCTGGGCAAAAGTAGTGTTAAAATTTCTCTACCTAGTATACATTTCAAGAAGCAGAGATCCCAAATCACTAACCATTTTGGACCAGTGATGTGATTCTATACTTGGTGAACAGGCACAGCCAATGCTGTTATTGATCTATATGCTAAAAATTATTTTTGCATTTCAGAAAATTGTAACATAATTTCACTACACAGTATTGATCAATTCTACCCTTTTTAGCTCCATTTAATTAATTTTAACTAATTTTACAAGTACTCTTAGATGGAATGAATGTGTTGTGGATACAGATCAGCTGCCAAAGGAATTTCAGCCCCCCAGTGGTTACCTTTTGTTACTGCAGTCAGAACATGTGAGCTGTGACTGGAAATGTCATCTACAAGGAAAGATTTATTGGAAGATTTTTCCTACATAAGGAGATTTTGAGATAGCTTATAACGAAGCATTCCTGTTTCTCCATGAAAAATCTTGGAGTTTTTAAAGAAAATATTTCTCCAAACCTTAACAAGTAAAACTTTTTTTCTGATGTAGCTAATGTTTTAGTGTACTAAAATGTTATCTTTGAAAAAAAAATATATATATATATATATATATATATATTACTTTCTCTAAACTTACTGTAATGTCCACCTAAGTCAGGGATTCCAGAAGGCCAACTGAGGCAGAAGTTCTGAGAAATAATCACACTGGGCTGTGCTCCTGCAATCTGAAAAAGGTTGCTGCAACATCCTGCAATCATGCCAGACACTGGATTTCTCTTGAGATGCTTCTGCGGTTATCAGCCACAGATCTCAGTTTCTCTCAAGATGCTCCTTATGATACCAAACACAGACTCACCTATGCCCATTCCCCCATCACCTCGTCCTTGTAAACTCACTTCCTTGTGTGCTTGGCTATAAAAACTGGCATTTTGGGACATTATTGCTGCTGGTCATCCTAATCTCGAAACAGGCAGGCCAGCCCCTCTGCCTAAAATAAACCAGACTTCTTTTTCATCAGAGTTCTGACATTTTATCTTTTTGGCGTGCCAGGTCTCCCCTCAACATGAACTTAACAGTTATATTTTTTGAAATGTCTTTTTCCTTTTTAATCATGATATTCTCATTCTCTTTTTGAGATGTTGTTGTTATTTTGAGACAGAATCTAACTCTGTAGCCCTAGCTGGACTGAATGGAAATTTGTACAGCCTTAGAATTAATGGCAATTATCATGTTTCTGTCTCCCAATTGCTGGGATTACAGGCTACTACACTACCATGCTCTGGCTCAGAGCTCATGATTTTCTTTACCACAACATTTTGAGTCTATAAACACATCTTTTTGCTTTCATTCTGTTATTTATTATTAATTTCAGATATATTTTACTATGACTGTATAGCCAGTTCAAGTCTTTGGCTCCTCCATACCTTACTGAACTATTTTTTAAATCCCACAATGAATTTGACTTTTTGTTGGGGGGAGGGGCAGTGACTCAAGATAGATTTCCCTGATCAAAAATTGGTTTTCAAAAAAAGAGAAAGATTTCCCTGATCACAACCTTGTTGTCTATATTAACACAAACACTGAAATCTTCCCTCCTATAAAAATAGTGCACAGAGTATTTTAAAATTTCACAAATATGATCGTATTGCCTTTGACACTATTTAAATGATTTATAAAGTGTAATTAAGGGTAATTCGATCATACTTAAGATAGAGTTCACACTACTTTTCCTATGCAAACTATTGCTATTTTGTTCTCAGTCTACACAAAGAAAGCTATATAAAAGAGTAGTTTCAATTCAAAATTGTGCTTTAAAACTTGTAAGAAGCCAATGAAGATTTAATGGATAAATTTGCTGTCCCATTTTTTTCTTCAGTTGAAGTAATAGGGGAAAAGCAGGTTTTCAATTTCAATGCTTAACAAAGACATACCTATCTTAAGCTCAATCACCATTAAAATGTTAGCACCCAAGCCTGAGCCTGATGAGTAGATGCTAGCATCACAAAAGGACTGGAACAAGTAATTCTCTAGGTATTCAAGGATAACCATCCTCATTGAAAAAGAAAGGGCTTTTCTCCTTTTAGGCATAAAAAGGACCACAGATGGGCTAGAAGTTTCCTTTTACTGATTGTTTTGGTTTTCAAAGTTAAGGCAGTATAATTAACATATGATAAAATGTCTCCTTTTGTAAGTAGAGTACAGTCAGATTTTGATAAGTGCTAAGACTTGGGTGGTAGTCACCTCAATGAATGTTTAAAAAAAAAAAAAGTTCTGTCCTCCTCTAACATTCCCAAATCAGGCTCTGAGTTCTAGCACTGCTGATTGTTTCTGCTAGTCATGAAAATTCATGTAAGTTTAAGCATAGACAGGTTCTGCCCTCTGTTCTTTCTTCCCTACTGTTCAAAACAGTTTTGTTCTTTCACTGAATGTTATATAAGTACTAAAGTGCACATATGCTCCTGCTGATTTAGGTACTTAAATTTTGATAACTTTTAATTTAAGTTACTCTGTACATAAAACCTCAAATTTTTTCCAACCTTATATTGTCTTTTAAAGTTACTGTTTCATGTCAAGAGAACTAGTGGAGTGAATGATCAGTGGCACTTGGAACAATGGACAGGCAGCTGGTCAGTTACTTATATGAACTCTGAACAAAGGCAAGAGCATATGCAAATACCAAGCAACCTCAAGCCAGACAAAATACCTAAGTAGATATAGGGAGGTGGATCAGAAACTAGACTTCAGGGAAGAGGATAGCTAGTCTCTTTTAAGGGTGTGACTGTTGATAAGTCAACCATACTGTCCTGGGTGAATCCACAACAGAGGACATTGGGGACACAAATTTGACTCTATAATCATATATATTTATATATATATATATATATATATATATATACACACACATATATGTGTGTGTGTGTGTGTGTGTGTGTGTGTGTGTGTGTTATGGGATAGTAATAGGGTGCAGATAAGGTAGGGAAACATAAAAATATGTAGTATGAAATTCGCAAAAACTGGGGCTGGAGAGATGGCTCAGCGGTTAAGAGCACCAACTGCTCTTGCAGAGGACCTGGGTTCGATTCCCAGCACCAACATGGCGGCTAAGAACCGTCTTTAACTCCTGTTCCAGGGAAATCCGACGCCCTCTTCTGACCTCCACGGCATTGCATGACACAGGTGCGCCAACCTACATGCAGACAGTACACTCATACACATAAAAATAACAAATGAAAAAATTAAAAAGAAATTTGCAAAAATTATTTTAAAAGATAAAAATAAAATTTAAAATTAAAAACAATAAGAACATCATCTGAAACATATTTGAGGACATTTTATTTTATGGAATTGTAAGCTAGCTTGGAACATGATTATTATCATTTTTCTGCTTGTCATTTTCCTACATTGAAAATTCCCAATGAGTTGACAATGTTTACAACAAGTATTTGTAAACTTTATCACAATTATCTGCTTGAATGTCCATATGCTTCTCTAATATGATGAACCTTGAAAGTGGGATATAGGGGCTGGAAAGATGACCTAGTGGTTAAGAGCGCCAACTGCTCTTGCAGAAGACCTGGGTTCAATCCCCAGCACCCACATGGCGGCTGAGAACTGTCTGTAACTCCAATTCCAGGAGAACTCCAGTTCCAGGGGAATCTGACACCCTCTTCTGAACTCCACGGCATTGCACGACATGGGTGCACAAACCTACATGCAGACAGTACATTTAAATAAATAAATAAATAAAATTTATTAAAAAAAATTAAATAAAGAAAGTAGGATATAGCTCATGTTTCATCTCTAAATCATCTGTAGCTATTGGAATTTCTAAGAGAGAATAGATGACTAGATGGAAACAAATATAAAAGAACACTGGGTGAATGAGTCAACTGTTTAAATTTTATAGAAAAGAAATTAAAACAATGTCAAGACAAAAGATGAAAAATGAAGAAATAAAGCCGGGCCATCATGCCTTTTATCCAGCACTGGGGAGGCAGAGGCAGGTGGATCTTTGTGAGTTCAAGGCCAACCTGGTCTACAGAGCAAGTTCCACACCACCTGGGGCTAAAAGGAAGCCCATGTCTCAAACCCTCCCCCCCCCAAAAAAAAAAGAAAAAAGAAAAAGAAAAATGAAGAAATATATGGTGTTCAGGTAGTTAAACAAATGGGAAACTGTAACAAACTTTCATTCATGAGTACTTTTAATGTATTATTTGATTATTAGTACATTTTAGCTGAGAAATGCATAGAATATGTGCCTCTTTTCTGAACTCTCTATTTTGTAACAATAAGCTATGTGTCTATCTTTGCATCAGTCATCTCACAATTCATGTAATAAAGATGAAATAAAAAATAAAAAACTATCTGGGGGTGAATTTATTGCCAAATCTATTCTTTCAAGTGAAAAGTCAAATCTTTATAACTTTGAAAGACTGATTGTGTTGTTATAAAATGCATGGAAACAACATTAATTTCACAAAATAAAATTGTAAATATTTTTAAGGGCTGGTTTTAATTAAGAAATCACCATGCAAATATCTAATACCCTATATATGTATACAACATGTGTCAACATCTATTGTGGAAACTGGAGGATGTCTTCCAAAGAAAAATTATAGTTTTGACAAATTCAAAGTATATTATATTCTCTTACTTGAAGAAGAAATATTTAAAGGTTAATTGGAAAGCTATTACAATTATTCGTGTGTGTGTGTGTGTATGCATGTGTCCACACATATGCATGCACAAGCCAAAATGCATGTGTGTGGTTGGAGAACAGAGGACAACTTCCAGGAGTCAGTTTTCTCCTTCGACCATGAGGGTCTTGGGTATCACCTAAGGTTATCGGGCTCAAACAGAAGCCTCTTTTCCATTGAGCTGTCTTGCTGGACCTCAAAGACCAAATGTTTTTATTTGTTTGTTTGTTTTCTTTTCTTATTTTGAGACAGGGTCTCCCTGTAGCCTCAACTGGCATGGAACTTTTGATGTACACCAGTCTGGCCTCCATCTCAAAAAGATCTACATCACAGTTTCTTCTAGTGCATACCTAAATGAAAATTGATTATTACAATATGATAGAAAGGTACATGAGTGAATGTTTCAATTTAGTTTCAAGCCTAATCCATGTGTGAAAAGACGAATATACAAATAAAAGAAAAAAGAGTCCTAGAGACAAACAAAGTTCATTTTATAAAAATACTTTTTACCTTTAGATCATCTCACTTAACTACACTAATTCTTCATATTATGATTTCATTTTTCATACACTCTATCATTCAGAGTCATTGTGTTTAAACCACATGAAGGTCACTGGTTTGTTTCCTTATGAAAATGACATAATGGATTAAAGTTGGAATTCTGTAGCTAGTGACTCATGCTTGCATTTGTACATTTTTAAGAGATGTAATTTATGGAAAAGAAACATCCAGCCTTGAGCTGATTCAGACTTCAGTTGCTTAAATTAAGAAATGAAAGCTAAATAATTAAGAGCTTGTGGCATGTCAACTGGTCAATCATGTAATTTAAACCTCAAAATTTACTCTTATTTGCTTTTTCCATGTTTATCCATCCTTTAAGAATATTCATATATATCATATAACATAAATATGTATATTTTCTATCCTTATCTCAGTAATAATAAAGTTATCATCTTGAAAATATTCAAATATTTGAACTAAATTTCTAATATTTGAAGCCAAGAATGAAACTGCATTTCTGTTCATTCTGAATGTATTAAGCATACCATGATTCTCAAGGACAGTATGATGCATTCAAATTCTTAAAAGCTTTTATTTAAAATATCCCATAGCTTTTAAGAAGGAATACACTACAGTGGAAACGAAACTGAATGCAGACATGGGTTCCATTTGTAGCTTCACCACTAATAGTAATTTTTATCAATGTGAGTAGAAATGAGTCCAGGACCCTCTAAATCTTACTTCTGCCATTTTTTTTAAATATAAGCAGTGATGGGCTAGTGAGATGGCTCAGGAGGAAATGTCTGTGGTTTGAGCTGGGCAACCTAAGTTTGATCCCTGGAGCCCATGTGAAGGTAGGAGAGAAGTGACTGGAGAAAATTGATCTCTAATCTCTGCACATGGCCACCCTCCCTACACACCAATCATATACACACAATAAAAATAAATTAAGTTTAAGCTTATGAAGTCACATAGGCAATATGGAATTAATCACAATGTAGGTACACTTTAATTCTATTGCTTTATTAGAATACTTAATATTTGATGCAGGGTTTCATGACATTATTCATACATTGACAAATTATAAAGTACTTTGTTAATATTCCTAAAAATTATTTTATAAAAGCAAATAGTATTTTGGCATTGTAAACTAGGTTATATGGTATTCAGACAACTGATTATATCAGAGTCAAATCTGCAGCTCATCATTAAGTTACCTGTAACAAAGTTCAAGGTACAGCTGTGATATCTCTTATCTGGGATTCAGACATCACAGTAAATGTGAATGGGGTAGGGATTAAAGTTTAGAAAAAGGAGGGGGCTCATAACAAATTGAAGAACTCTTGAAATATTTGAGGAGGAATCAAACTGGGCTTGATTGATTTTTAAGATACCTTGTTTAGCTAAAATACAACTGGATGACTGACCTACAAATTATTCTTCAAAAAGTGGTTTGGATTTTATTAAGGTTTTCATCAAATATATATTGTTCATCAATCAGCATGTGCTTATTTAAACTTTGAACACATGCAAATGAAAGTCTTGTTTAAAATAATAAACATAATGTATTATAATCTCTCTCTCTCTCTCTCTCTCTCTCTCTCTCTCTCTCTCTCTCCCCTACTCTTTTCTCTTGGTAGTGCTACAGATGGAATCTTGGGCTTCACACATGCCAGGCAAACACTATACCACCAAGAGCATGCTCAACAGCTACAATTTCTTTTTTCAAAAAATTTTTTTGGTCTTTTAGAGAGAGGGTATCCCTGTAACTCCAGCTGTCCTGGAATTTGCTCTGTATACCAGGCTGGCCTTGAACTCACAGATATCTGCCTGCTTCTGCTTCCAGAGGAGTTGGGGAGTGCTGCTGAATTTTCATCTGATTGAGTCAGCGTGGGTCTTGTGCATGCTGTCACTATTGTTACAAGTTCTTATGAACAAGATCCCAGTGGCCCGAAAGCCTCTTTTTTCCTTATGTTTATGCACCAAGCCTGGCTCTTACAATCTTCCCTCTACCTCTCCCAGAATGGTCCCTAGACATGAGTCTTATCTGGGGCATGATCTCTGCAGTCTTTTATTCTCTAAAACAGCCAGTTGTGGTCTTCTGTGTGCATTACACTGTTTTATGAGGAAGCTTTGATGGTGATAGTTGAGGGTTATATTAGTACTCTCTCTACAACTTGTTCAGCTATGCTCCATGAGCCTTAGGTGTAGAAGGTCCACTGTAGATATGCCACTTAGTGCTAAGCATCTTAAGCATTTTTCACTTATTCTTGGCATATGACCAGATGTGGTACTCTGTAATAGCCTCCATCATGGTAGTAGGTAACTCCGAGGCAAGCAGATCAGTACGCCATTGGCAAAGATGGGGGTGGGGACGGCCTGTCCTGCAATAAACTTCTCTAGAGAATTAAGCTAGGTTAGGAATCTGGTCCAGAGATCTGAGGTATTTTTATCTGTATATTGATTTTGGTGGAAAATAAGATCAAGGAGTGAAGGAAAACTGGAGAAGAAAATATAAGAATAGTTATATGGCTGTAAAACAGCCATATAATAACAAATAACTTTAAAAATATCTATGAAATAGAAAAGATTAAAAGATACAATGGACAACTACAACATTCTGAAGGCACAGACAGAAGGATCATGAATTTGAAGCCTGGTCTACACATCTACATAGCAAATTCCAGGAAAGCCAAGCCTATATAGTGAAACCCTGTCCTATCTATCTATCTATCTATCTATCTATCTATCTATCTATCTATCTAGAAATGAAATTCTATTTCTGAATAACTTTAAGAATTAATATAATAGAAATGTTTAATGAGAAATTATAACCATATCCATTTTTTTCTATACTGCTGGTAACAGTGAATTATCTGTGATCACAGGTTGACAGTACTGATAGTATAAATCCTTGATACTTTATTAGCAATTCTTTTTGTGTTTTGGTTCAATTAACTTTTACCTTCTTATATTATGCATACTTATTGCACATTTCCAAAAATTAAAAATATTTTAAAGACTTTCTTCTGCTCAAAGTATCTATCATGATATATTCACAATTCACTGTGACTAGAATTCTTGTATGTGTGTGCATGTGGGTGTGTGTGTGTGTAGAGACAACATCTTCTGCAGTCCATGTTAGCTTTGAATTTCCTAGTCCTCCTGCACACATTTCCTAAGTATTGACATTACAGACATAGGTTATTACAATCTAGCAAATAATATTTTGTTATAAACACTAATGAGAAAAACTGATCAATAACAGTCATTCTTTATATAACATCTCTATATTCTAAGGAATGTGAGTTGCTAAGGGATCTACTAAGTTAACAATAAGATATAACTTTACATGTTTTGAAAAGGCAGTATCACATGATTAAATGACTTGTGTAAGTTTGGAGCTGGACTAACTTGAATTTAAGCCACCTCCAATAATTATGCTTAGTTTGTTATTAATAATTAAAATTTGCTTAAATTCACATCAAGTGTGAAAAGAAAAAGAAGCGTTATTTTTCTCATTTCATTTTCTTAGAGATGAATCATTTCAAATGCTGGGCCCTGGACTGAATAGAAAACAGCAGTTTCAAACCAGAGATGAGGACTGAGTTTTGCTTCAAGATTTTCTTATGTAGTTGAAAAGCACAACTATTGCTCTTTGGGCTAGAAAAATGTATTCTCTGAGCATTATTATTTGAAGTCGATTTACAGAAATAGAAACTGTCAATGTTTTTCACAAGGTTTTAACATTGGAATGGATGGCAGTAAACTTTACCCAGCTTAACATTTTCTTTCCCCCAGTACTGAGTACTGGGCCCAAGATCTCAAGTATGCTAGGTAAGTGCTCTATCTCTGAACTTCCCATAATTTCTTTTTATATTAGCAAAACACAAAGAGACTCATAAAAGACTAGACCTCAGGTCATTTAACTCTAAATTTGCAACTTAAAACCATTTTTTCATAGTGTCTGTGTATTTTTATATATTAATTATTCAGAAAGTATATATTAAAATAAACCATAATGTATAATGTTATATACATATAAACATGAATAAAATATAATCTTTGAGAGTTTTAATGTTGTAAAATAAAGAAGACTCAAGTTAAAAACTGAAATAATGCATATGAAACCTTTAACACCATGCCTGTAAGATAGGAGAAACTGAAATTTGAAGTAAAAGCTAAAAGCCAAGGAACAGTAATAAAATAAAGCACAATATGCTACATGCCAGGGAAAAAATACAAATTTTATTTGCTTTGAAGTTGAAGTGAGAATTTTGGTGATTTTAAATATGTAATTAGATTGTTTTAATATGGTCAGTGGCTTTATCTATACTATGTAAAACCACAGCCTGTTATAATACTAAGAATCATTTATTGGCCCTCTGTTTGTTTTGAAATAGGGTCTTGCTATGTAGCTCATAGCAACTTGATTTGTAACCCATGAAGTCCTCCAACTCATTATTCTCTTGCCTCAACTCTATGAATACTGGGATTCTAGGTGTACATTACTTCTTGGCTTTTTAAGCAAAGCACATTTTTCCTAAATCCCTCTGGCAATAAAAGTACATTCCACATACCCTCTCCAAACTAAGCATGAGAATTTTTCTGCAGCCAATTCCTAATGTCCTCCAGTAGCAGAAGTTCATTATTTAGTAACTTACCTGGTACTTCCTATATTTTCTTTCATGGCAAGTCACAACTGTTTTGCCAGTTCATTGATATTAACTCTATGAATATTCTGTATTTTTTGCATTTTGATAGGAGTACAAGATATCTATAGCTCAAATATGTGATTGAATGATTTTCCAAAGTGCTATTTATTTATTTATTTATTTATTTATAATTATCTACGAGAGTCTATAATCACAATGAAAATGAAAAATTGCTCCATCTGAACATTTTTCAAAAATAATTTTAAAATTATTTTAACAGAATTTATTGGAAAAGAGATAGCACAGGAATTACTCCAAATATAAATAAAAAGAATTACTTCAAAAGACATAAGGAAATAAAGAAATCTGGGGAGAGATGTAGAGTACTTTTATATAATTTATAGCAAGAGAAATAACAATGGCATTCTGTGTTATACTATGTAGAAACAAATGGATTCTTATTTACTTCTGTTGTTTTAGTCTAAATCAAGAGATTCAGAACAAATTTGGTGTTTTTCTGAAAATGTACTTAGTCAAAGTAAAACTGGGAGGTGAATAAAATTAATTAATATCTTATTCAAGGTTTGGATATTTTTAAGTTTGGACAAGTTTCATTAAATCATGAGATTTATGGTAGTTTTCTCCATATCCTTTGAACAATATTATATATCAATTGATCCACAAATCTGCATATACAACAATCATAATGGTTAATATTACATGAATATTTAATTCATATAATTGTGTCTCTATATTAGTAACTTTATAGAAGTAAAGTTATTTCTGTATTCTTTATTTGCTCAGGATGAACAGATACTTATAGAAAGATTAGCATCCCACTCACATTTATAGTTGTACAAACTGAGTCCAAAGTAAAGAAAGTGACTGACCCATTTCCTCATTTATTGTGAGTGGAAGAATAGGGGGAAGAGAAATCAATGTTATACATTCTATGCATTTGATTTTTTTAATTTATTTTTTAAATTTTATTTATTTTTGTATGTGTATGAATGTACTGTCTGCATGCAGGTCTGTGCACCCGTGTCGTGCAATGCCGCGGAGGTCAGAAGAGGCTCTCGGATTCCCCTGGAACTGGAGTTCTCCTGGAGTTACAGATGGTTCTTAGCCGCCATGGGCGTGCTGGGGATCGAACCCGGGTCCTCTGCAAGAGCAGTCGGTGCTCTTAACCNTCTGTGCACCCGTGTCGTGCAATGCCGCGGAGGTCAGAAGAGTGTCTTGGATTCCTCTGGAACTGGAGTTCTCCAGGAATTGGAGTTACAGACGGTTCTCAGCCGCCATGTGGGTGCTGGGGATCGAACCCCGGTCCTCTGCAAGAGCAGTCGGTGCTCTTAACCGCTAGTCTATCTCTCCAGCCCCCTCTACGCATTTCAAATTATATAATTATATCGAAATTTGTTACCTGAATTTCCAGTTTTATTCAGGAAGCGATATATGTTTGTTGCTTGTGCATTGTCCAAGAAAACATTGGAAGCATACTAAGCCCTTAAAATAACACTTGCTCAAAGGTTATCATAATTCTTAAATGCTTTTCATTCATCTTCATCTTATCGTTAACTAATTTGGGATATTTATTTGAGGAATAATGATAGTAATTTTTTATAGATTTACTTAAATAAAACTTAAAAATTTGGCTGAAGATTGGCAGTAGCAGCATAAATATGATAGACTTTATGCAGTGGGAGCAGGGAGATAATTGTCCCTCCTAATGAATCCACATCTTAAAAAGATTTGGGGGAGCAAGAATCATGATATCAATACGTAATATTTCTGGGGTATAATTCTACCAAAGATAGTCATTTCTTTGCATTTTGCAATTTTCAGTGATTTTTAAAGTAAATATATGGTGGAAGTACAGAGAAATAAGTCTATCAATAATCTATTCATCTATGCTCTCTTAAACTATGTGTTGAAAAATAGAGTGGGATTAGTAGAAGTTTCTTCCTGTTTATTTTGACCAACAGTAAAAGCATCTAATTATCTCTGACGTTCCTTTAGACCATAAAGTGTAAGACATGGGACTCTTAAATTTTGGGAAATTGGGGCTGGAGAGATGGCTCAGCAGTTAAGAGCACTGACTGCTCTTGCAGAGCACCCATATGGTGGCTATGAACCATCTTTAAGCCAGGCTTGGTGGCCCACATCTTTAATCCTAGTACTCTGGAGGAAGAGGCAGGCAGATCTCTGTGAGTTCAAGGACAGCCTGGTCTACAAAGTGAGTTCCAAGCCAGCTTGGGCTATAGAGAGACCCTGTCTCAAAAAATTTTTTTTAAAAATTTAAAAATTTGGGAAATCAAGGACTATTCAAAAGATGCTAGAAAAATGTACCAACAGGTTTTACATTATAAAATTAAATTAAATGTTTAAAATTATAGAAACCTAAAAATGCATTCATGATCTTATCACTGGAAACAACTCAGTACTAGTAATGTCTGATTTCCTATAATTATAAAATAGATAAAATTAGGCTGACCCATTAATCCATATCACAAAGTGAGTATAGATATGAGTTTATTGGTTAAATCATAAATAAAAATGAAGATATAGACTAGATCTAGAATGTGAAAATGATTCTAATTAACATATAGTAAATAAAATATTCTCTTTTACATGTATATACATGCATGCATATGTACATAATGGGTTTGTTTCACTGTGAAATAGAAAATAAAATGGTATATCCTAGGATTACACATTAGCTAAAATATTAAGATTTGTAAATATTTAATTGCCTTAACATATCGTCAGAGTAATCATTTTGTTAAGTACTTTAGCTCTTACATGCACAAGTGTACTAAAACTCTATTTTACACATAAAATCTTCTCTCTTGTTCCAAGAATAGCCAATGTAGTCAATCAAGATTTGTTAATTGAATACATATTAGACACAGAGGGTGTTTTGCATGTACTGGTATACTGGTAGTCACCAAAAGCTTACTGCATGATGCAGGGCATGCACTAGACCTGGAAAATCAGGTAGGCCTGAGGAAGGTTTATTAGGGAGAACTCCATAAACATTCTTTTGGTATTCTCTAATGTTTCTCCAGTATTGTTAACAACTTTCTGTTGGTACAGTCATAGACTTCTGGAACTTCACTTTTCTTGTTAAAAAGTCAAGTATACAGATTTCTCTAAACATCAGACTAATATTTGTTATAGTGACACAAATAGCGCAAATCATATACAACTGAGTCTATCCAACTCTAGTATCCCCTGCTCTGTGCACCTTTTTCAACTCTGTAGAATACTGTCATTTCCCTGATTACATTTATTTGTGTTACATTAGTATAACTATTTTTAGCTTCATTCTGCTGTTTATTTTTCCTTCCTTCTTTCCTTCCTTCCTTCCTTTTCTTTATTCCCTATCCTTTTCTTTCTTTCTTTCTTTCTTTCTTTCTTTCTTTCTTTCTTTCTTTCTTTCTTTCTTTCTGTTGCTATGTAGCCTAGGTGGGCCTGGAATTTACAGTCTTCTTGCCTGAGTTCCTGACTTTTGGGATTAGAACCCTGGCCACCACACCCATCTTTCACTCAGCTCTTTACCTTGGTCTCCTAGTAACAGCATATCTTATTCAATCTATTTTTTTAATTGATAGATGAATCTACAAGAAATGTTACATGCCTATATTATTGCCTTTATAATTGTAGATTAATGGAGATTATAAAAATGGCATCTTTATATTCACATCAAACTGCTCAAAGACTAGTGGTTTTAGTATAAAACAATGCCAAAAAAAAGGAAAAAAAAAATGTTTACCACATAACAATGTGACCACTGGATTCAAAATGGTCAATGATAAGGCTTGGGTTTGTTCATTTCATTTGGGTAGGACATTTCACATATTAGTGTGCCTCTGCCCCTATACAAACTATGGATAATATTATCACCTCATGTGGTAGTTTTGAGGATTAAATAAGAAAAACACATGTAACCCCCCCCCCCTTAGAAATGTGTACTATGGATGATAGAGTAATTTCAGTGAATAATGGCTATTATTATCATGGTATTTTGTTCCTTGCTTAAAAGGATAATTACTAATTTGGGCGTGTGTTCATGCCTTGATTACAGGAAATTCTACATGAAATGCATTGAATGAGTATTGAGTCCTAAGCTAAAATCGAAAATATGTGAGTTTACAATGTACTTATAAAAAGTTGTGGAATGCATGAAATTTATTCAAAGCCATTTTACTACTGACATTAAAGGATAAATAATTTTTCATCAAAATAAGTCAGTAAAAGATATCAAACTACACATTAGTTGTTATGGTTTTGATAGTATTTACTTATTTTTAATTTTTATACTATATATAGTCCATAGCCTAATATTACTAATAATTAACTCTGAATATATTCACCCCTTCTGCCTCATTTCCAGTCTTACAGTTTCATATTTTATAGAAGGCCAAATGCACTACTCACCTTTTTTTCTCCAAGGCCTGGCTGACTACCAACAACAGTAATTGACCTTAGTCTTTGGAGACTTGAACTCATTCCCTATTGTTCACTCCTTTAATAAGAAATGTTCTCCATTTCTTATTCCCTAGAAGATATCTTGTATTTACCATCCTTAGTAATGCAAATAATATTTAGAATATTGAGAGAGTTGAAATGGCCATTGCTGACCATGTATAACTTTTCAAAGTTTCTTTATGTTCCAAAAGAAACTTTGACATTGGAAGTATGACTAAGCATGGAATTGAGTACAGCCTTATGAAGATATTTAGTAGGAAATAAGTAATATGAAAACACATGTCAACAACAAACAAAATATGTTGAGAATATAATATGTAGATCTGTAAAATATTCATCTCATTTTATCTTAGCATTGAGTGCATATTTTAACATTAAATTTTATTTAAAACTAGAGTATCGGGCTGGAGAGATGGCCTAGCGGTTAAGAGCGCCGACCGCTCTTGCAGAGGACCCGGGTTCGATCCCCAGCACCCACATGGCGGCTGAGAACTGTCTGAAGCTCCAAATCCAGGAGAACTCCAGTTCCAGGGGACCCTCTTCTGAACTCCGCGGCGTTGCACGACACGGGTGCACAGACTTGCATGCAGACAGTACATTCATACACATATAGAAATAAATAAAAATTAATAAAAAAATTTTTTTTAAACTAGAGTATCAGAAAAATAAGGTAGCATCGGATATTTTGCTCCAATTTCTCATTGTCTGTCATTTCATTGTCCAAATGAGCATAATGTCTTAAAGGGTGCATTTAAAAAATCCTAGGCATGTGTTTCTTTACAATGACATGATGAAACTTCAAGCTTAATTCCATAAGATTGTCATTTCTCTTCCTTCAAAGTCCTAAAGGAGATATACTTTCTATATAATATTACCAGAAGAAGTATCTCAACAATTTAGTCTGTATAATTATGTTAAACCAAATTCAAGGTCAATCATTATTCAAATTGAGGAGAAATTTACCTTCCATGCCTTCTGTTTCCTTATTTCTCTGTGTCATATTCAGACAAACCCTCTGAGAGTCACAAATATAAGAGTAGAATAGAGAAGTGGAGACAGGTAACAAAGGTGTGCAACCAAAACTAGGAATACAGAAGAGTTGATGAGAGCATGACAATATTGCAGAGTAGTCCTAAGGATCTAGGTGGACATGGAAACAATAGTCTATGATATTGCTAGCTTTCTTCCATCAATGCTCAACAATCAAAGTAGAAAACAGGGTACATTAACCCCTAAAATAAGAGGGATAGAATGGGGTAGTACATGGGCATTGAGGTGTGTGCATTCTGAGTAATGACAGGTAGCAACACCACTGACACAGTCAGACTAGGAAGAATAGGAAGTGAAGCCACAAGTAGGCATTATTATTAGAAGCTTTCTGAAGGGTCCTCCAATGTATTGGTGAGGCTATTGAGTAGATAGAATAGAGGAGGAGGAATGAAAGGGCACTGGGAGTCATAATTTAAAGTACTGGTTTTTAATGTAAAATTTTAGAAAATCATATGTTTTAGGTGTGGCAATGAAAAAATATAGATTAAAATGTTACTTGACAATCGTTATGGACACTAAAGTCTCCAAAGAACAACAAGATAAAGAAGGAACAGTAAGAAACAGATGTTAACAGTTTCAATATAATTGTAGAGCACTGACAAAAGAAATGTTGGAATGGTGCGAGGTTCAAAAGAGGATTGCTTGCATATAGGAAAATGAGACATGTTCCAATATTTTGAAAGTTAGAAAAGGGAGTAGGAAAATTTTAATCACAACTTTGAACATTTGCATATAGGGAGGAACCATAAGCTTTGTGAAGTGGGGAGTGAGTGACAGAGGGTAAGAATTAACTCTAGTTTGAAGATCTGTCAGGAAGTATCCAAAACTTCTCTGTGGAAACTCAGGTATGGCTAAGGCAAGGAAGTGGAGAAAATGCAGTGAAAAAGCTGAAGATCCCTGTTTCTAGTGCACTGTGGTCCAATGGTTCTCTTTGCAATCCTGTTGGTTACCCATATTTGCACTCTAGCCACTTGTTGAAATGTGGTCTGTGAGAGAGATGGAACATATCACTTGATTTAATTTAATTAAGTTTCAATGCCAACGTGTGGCTGCTGGCTGTTGCATGAGATACTGTAGTTCAAAGGCTTTCTGATAGCTATAGATATATTATGCCTCATTAATAAACAATAACATTATGTCTCTCTAAACGAATCTTTTTATTTAAAGGAGAAAATGGCTCAAATTAAAAAAAAAGAAATTCCTAAATGTAGCATTTCAAGTGCCGGGAAAGACCATAAAAGCAGTTTGTGGGTCAAAAGGATTTTTTTTTCTTAATGTTTCTCAAATTCGACAATGCAACTGGTCATCTGTAAGCTGGAGTCATCACAACTATGATATCAATACCAGATAAATATATACTATGATAACTTGCAAATATATTTAAGAAAGTCCAGATGGCACAGTCTTTACATCTGGAACAATGAATCAGAAGAAAGATGAAGTAGAGATGCTGGGTAGAGGGAAGTAAGCAGAAGATTCCAGCATATGTGGGTCTTAAAAATACTTCTCATACTATTCCAAGGGATCCCTTAAAAATCAGAAGTAGCCGGGCGTGGTGGTGCACACCTTTAATCCTAGCACTTGGGAGGCAGAGGCAGGCAGATCTTTGTGAGTTCAAGGCCAGCCTGGTCTACAGAGTGAATTCCAGGACAGCTGGGGCTACAGGGAGACCCTGTCTTGAAAAGACCAAAAACCAAAACCAAAAACAAAAATCAGAAGTAATTACTAAAGCATTGCTGAGATTGTGCATCAGTATTAAATATGGCGGTGGCTGGATAAATCATGGTGCATTTCAAGGTCTTTGTTAGTTGCAATATTGAGAGTGTAAAATAGATATGTAAAGGATGTTCTGCAGAGTGCTCTCAATATGTGAAGAAATCTTAAAATGTTTTGATGTAAGGCCGTGATGGAGAAACTGAAAGGTTGAACACTCATTATAGTTACTGGTAATTCACCTCTCAGAGTCCATAATACATTACATATACAAAATAATATAGGTAATTTGTAATGGTAACAACTGATAATATAGAATATTGCGGGGCTGGAGAGATGGCCTAGCGGTTAAGAGCGCCGACCGCTCTTGCAGAGGACCCGGGTTCGATCCCCAGCGCCCACATGGCGGCTGAGAACCGTCTGAAACTCCGGTTCGGGAGAACTCCAGTTCCAGGGGAATCCGAGACCCTCTTCTGACCTCCGCGGCATTGCACGACACGGGTGCACAGACCTGCACGCAGACAGTACACTCATACACATACAAAAATAAATAAAAATTAAAAAAAAGAACACCCCCAAATGATCTGCATTTATGTCTGAACCCCGGAACATTGAAACTTCATAAGTCCTTCTACCACTTCATCCCAATGCAAGATTTTTTACGCTATACTGAATCCTATGTTTGCAGTTGAGGACCAGTGAAGTAGACGTNATATTTTGCTCCAATTTCTCATTGTCCTGTCGTTCATTGTCCAAATGAGCATAATGTCCTTAAAGGGTCATTTCTGCATTTAAAAAATCCTAGGCATGTGGGGTTTTCCTTTACAATGACATGATGAAACTTCAACGTTAATTCCATAAGATTGTCGTCATTTCTCTGTCACTCTTCAAGTCCTAAAGGAGGATATACTTTCTATATAATATTACCAGAAGAAGTATCTCAACAATTTAGTCTGTATAATTATGTTAAACCAAATTCAAGGTCAATATCATTATTCAAATTGAGGAGAAGAATTTACCTTCCATGCCTTCTGTTTCCTTATTTTTCTGTGTCATATTCAGACAAACCCTCTGAGGAGTCACAAATATAAGAGTAGAATAGAGAAGTGGAGACAGGTAACAAAGGTGTGCAACCAAAACTAGGAATACAGAAGAGTTGATGAGAGCATGACAATATTGCAGAGTAGTCCTAAGGATCTAGGTGGACATGGAAACAATAGTCTATGATATTGCTAGCTTTCTTCCATCAATGCTCAACAATCAAAGTAGAAAACAGGGTACATTAACCCCTAAAATAAGAGGGATAGAATGGGGTAGTACATGGGCATTGAGGTGTGTGCATTCTGAGTAATGACAGGTAGCAACGACCACGACACAGTCCAGACTAGAGAAGGAAGTATGAAGAGAGTGAAGCCACAAGTAGGCTATTATTGATTAGAAGCTTTCTGAAGGGGTCCTCCAATGTATTGGTGAGGCTATGCGTAGATAGAATAGAGGAGGAGGAATACAAGGGGCACTGGAGTCATAATTTAAAGTTACTGGTTTTTAATTGTAAAATTTATAAAATCATATGTTTTAGGTGTGGCAATGAAAAAATATAGATAAAATGTTACTTGACAATCGTTATGACACTAAGTCTCCAAAGAAGCAACAGATAAAGAAGAACAGTAAGAAACAGATGTTAACAGTTTCAATATAATTGTAGAGCACTGACAAAAGAAATGTTGGAATGGTGCGAGGTTCAAAAGAGGATTGCTTGCATATAGGAAAATGAGACATGTTCCAATATTTTGAAAGTTAGAAAAGGGAGTAGGAAAATTTTAATCACAACTTTGAACATTTGCATATAGGGGGGAGGAACCATAAGCTTTGTGAAGTGGGGAGTGAGTGACAGAGGGTAAGAATTAACTCAGTTAGTTGGATTAGATCTGTCAGGAAGTAGTATCCAAAACTTCTCTGTGGAACAACTCAGGTATGGCTAAGGCAAGGAAGTGATAGGGATGAAAATGCAGTGAAAAAGCGTTGCAAGATCCCTGTTTCTAGTGCACTGTTGTCCAAATGCGTTCTCTTTGCACCTGTTGGTTACCATATTTGACTCTAGCCACTTGTTGAAATGTGGTCTGTGAGAGAGATGGAACATATCACTTGATTTAATTTAATTAAGTTTCAATGCCAACGTGTGGCTGCTGGCTGTTGCATGAGATACTGTAGTTCAAAGGCTTTCTGATAGCTATAGATATATTATGCCTCATTAATAAACAATAACATTATGTCTCTCTAAACGAATCTTTTTATTTAAAGGAGAAAATGGCGCTCAAATTAAAAAAAAGAAATGTCCTAAAAGGTAGCTTTCAATGCCGGGGAAAACGACCATAAAAGAGTTCAGTTTGTTGGTCCAAAAGGATTTTGTCTTTCTTAATGTTTCCAAATCGACAATGCAAATGAGTCATCTGTAAGCTTGAGTCATCAAAACAACTATGATATCAATACCAGCTTAAATATATCTATGATTAACTTGCAAATCTATATTAAGAAAAAAAAAGGGTCCCGAGATGGCACAGTCTTTACATCTGGAACAATGAATCAGAAGAAAATGATAGAAGTTAGAGATGCTGGTAGGTACGTAGCAGGAGTAGTAAGCAGAAGATTCCAGCATATGTGGGTCTTAAAAATACTTCTCATACTATTCCAAGGGATCCCTTAAAAATCAGATAGAAGTAGCCGGGCGTTGGTGTGCACACCTTTAAGTCCTAGCACTTGGGGAGGCCAGAGGCAGGAGCAGCATCCTTGGAGTTCAATGGCAAGCTGGTCTACAGAAGTGAAAGTCCAGAGACAGCAGGGGGCTACGGAGAGACCCTGTCTTGAAAAGACCAAAAACCAAAACCAGAAAAAACAAAAATCAGAATTTAAATTTACTAAAGCATTGTGAGATTGTGCATCAGTATTAAATATGGCGGTGGCTGGCCTGAAATCAGTTGGTGCCTTTCACAGGTCTTTGTTAGTTGCACATTGAGTGTAAAGTTTAAAATAGATATGTAAAGGATGTTCTGCAGAGTGCTCTCAATATGTGAAGAAATCTTAAAATGTTTGTTACGATAGGCGTGATGGAGAACTGAAAGGTTGAAACCACTCATTATAGTTACTGGTAATTCACCTCTCAGAAAGTCCATAATACCATTACATATACAAAATAATATAGGTAATTTGTAATGGTAACAACTGATAATATAGAATATTGCGGGCTGGAGAGATTGGCCTGCGGTTAAGAGTCGCCGACCCGCTTCTTGCAGAGGACCCCGGGTTCGATCCCCAGCGCCCCCACATGGCGGGCCTGAGAACCCGTTGAAACTCCCGGTTCCGGGAGAACTCCAGTTCCAGGGGAATCCGACGACCCTCTTCTGAAATCCCGCGCCAGGTGCCGACACGGGGGGCAACAACCTCATGCAAAAAAAAACAGACACTAAACATCCAAAAAATAAATAAAAAAAAAAATTAAAAAAAAAAAAGAATATTGCTAGTTATGCAATTATTAAAATACTTTACAGTTTCACAATTGACATGTGATATTAATTTGTTATATTTATTGCATGGTATTGCTGTGTTATTGCATTACAATAATCATCAACCTCTATATAAAATTTTCATAGTTGGTTCATGATTCCTAGTTAATAAGCCACAATTAAGCATTCTTTACTCTAGAAGGCCACAAGTTTACCATTATCTTTCCTCTAAAATTAATTTTCTCAATACACTTTTATATATATATATATATATATATATATATATGTGTGTGTGTGTGTGTGTGTGTGTGTGTGTGTGTTTGTGTGTGTGTGTGTGTGTGTGTGTGTTTTATGAGGTATTCTACTGCTCTTTAAGTAAAGTGGTAAGACACACTTTAATGATCCTAGCCAAATAGCCTGGAAATTATGGAGCCATTAGATCCAAGGACTTAATTATTATTTTGCAGTGGGGCTCAGCAAACTGCAGCTTTCTTCAATCTCGGGCCTTGAGTAAAATAAGAGCAACTGAGGATACTTAATGTTGGTTGATGATAATTTCTCCCCCAAATTTTGAGGGGTTTGTGTTTCCCTTATTTGGAGATATATATGGCTGTTGTTTGGAGGAAATAAAATGGGACAGTAAAATAATTGATTCATTCAGATTTCAGACTATTACTGAGGTTTGGGTTTTAACTAGCCAAATGAAGAAATAGTGCTAAATAAATTGTAAATGGCAGTAGGTTTTCTGCAAATCTAACATAATTTTAGAATTTGTTTTTCAGAAGGCAATCTACCATCATCTGTGACCCACAATGGGTAAGGTGCTCATATTGCTTAAATCCTTAGTGGATTAGCCATGCATCATTGTCACATATCCGGCTTACAATTAAAAAAAAGGTTGCAGTGTTGGGGAAGAAACTCGGGGTTTTGTGCGCGTTTGGCGAGTGCTCTACTGCAGTCCAGGATTTTAGTTTTTATTTTTATTACCTACGAAATAGATATGATCTTAGCAGGTAGCCTTGCAATCATAAAAATTATTATTTCTATCAGCAGAGTGGCCAACCTGAAAGGCCCTCTGCACAGGAGCAGAGAAGATAGATGCTCCTCAGGTCATGAAAAGAAAGAGAAAAAAGAAAAAGACCGAGGAAAAGATGCAAGACATGTATGGCAGAGGCATGAACTGGGGTGGGGTGGGGGCTAGGGAAAGGGGAATATGTCTAAATTAGATTGAAAAATGTATGAAATACATAAAATATCAATAAAAGTATTTTATTCAAATATTATTTCTTCACTTGTCTTAAATTAATTTATGAGCATATCATTAGAAATGGGGAGGAAATTGAGTAGCACAAATTATAAGGGAGATAATACTTTCCTATTCATATCAATGCTATGAAGATTATATGAAATAATATATGTATGAAATGCTCTTGAATCTCTGTCTGGCATCCTAGAGGTTCTTAAATTGGCACTTCTTACTTGTTTCCTCTTCCTGTGAATTCGGACTGCACCAAAATCTGTCACAGTGTTACCTGAAAAAGTCATCAATGTCATCCATGACAAAGCTACATGGGAAAATAAATAAATTGATAAAAAAACCATAAGAAAGCAGAGAAAGAGTTAACAGCCATTGTGGAGATAGAAAATTCCTGCCAGTGTTGTAAATACCCCAAATCCTACCTTGACATTGCAATCGAAGCCTTTGCCACCTTCTTAATTTCAGGATTTGAATTGAGCTTGCTGCTGTGGATGGTAAGTACTATTAGGAAGAAAATATGTGCATGGAACATTGTTTTTTTCTCTCACCCTGCCCCCATGACTAGAGGAACAAATTTAGTGAATGAAAAACAGGATTAAATATCCCACAGCCTACCTCCTTAAAATATAGGCAAAATGAATAAAATCTATCTATGATTTTGAGGTCCGGAGTTGTAGATGATCCCCAAACATAAAGGTACCAAAAAAATTATATTCCTCTGAAAGAACAATTTTCATTTTTATTTAAATGCTGTAAAATGATCACAGGAGAAGTATGTCTCTGTAGGGCATGTTAATTGCCTTTTATCATTGTCTGTAAATGGATGGTGCAGGCAGAAGCTCATCTCTACTGCATCCGTGTTTTGATTGTCAGAATGGCTGGCATCTGAATGTGTGTATGTGTATGTGTGTATACATATGCAAACTTCTTAATGAAAAACTGAAAGTCTGTCTTGAACCCATATCTTTATTCATCACTGCTTATATGAGGTCATGATTTTCTGCAAACTGGTAGTTCAGTGATTACTCACTGCGCAACATCTTCTTCTCCACCCCCCCCCCCATTTTAGTTCAAACCTATTTTCCCCTAGTGAGAGCTTTCTTTGGTTAACCTGCCTAAAAGTTATTTGGTAAGGGCCGTACGTACTTAATATCTCAGATAAGGCTACACTGGTAATTATTAATAAAGAAGATAACCAGTCTTGACGGTGATTCCTAACCAAATTAAATATCCTCTGCTTGATGTCGATCACTGGGTTTGTTGGAGGAGCAGTGTCAGTTAAAATAAGGAGGTCTTGGAATACAATGCACAATGTTTGTAACCCCAGTTGCATACTACTACCTAACAGGAAACAAGGTAAAGGGCATGGCGCAGAAAAGAAATAGACACAGAGACAGGTTTTTCAATGACGAACTTTATGTGGCAGCAGGATCTGGCAACCTGTTCATCTTTAGCAATTCCGTGGTGTGCTGTAAAGATTGTCAGGTTAAACTGAGCAAAGGGACCGGAATTAGAGGCAGTGAAGGAGACTTTTCCGCAATCCTTTTCAAAATATAAAGCTGTGGCCAAATGGCTTAGGTAAGCTAATTAAAAGGCTCACTTATACTATCATCTTAAACTTACGTGATCATCAGCAGCGCTGTTCAAATTCAGCCAACAGCTGTTAGATCAAGTCACAATTCCGCAGTGTGTTATCTCCCAGATTTATGTGTTCAGAGACCCGCCGAAAATGAGGGTCGGTTTCAATAAGAATATAATAGAGGATCATTCACATCCCCCCCCCCTTCCCTGCTCCCATTACCTCATACCTTGAGCCCAGTCTCACTTGGTCCCATTATGATTTCTTAAGAAGGTAAACAGTTGCCCCTTTCTCAGCCCACCCCTCACCCAGAGATCCCCGCGTTGAGTTTTTCTCCTCCCTCCCCCTCCTTCTGCCCTCCTCCTCCTCCTCCCATCACTTCTAGAGACCCCACCCCTGTCTTTCTCTGAGCTCTGAGCGCGGGATTCTCTAGATCCTCTAGTCCCTCTAGTGCTTGCATCCTGAGTCTGATCCCCCAGTCTCCTTGAGAATCTGGTGTTTTCCTACTGAAACGTAGGCTCTCGGGCTCCTTACAGACACCCCAGTTTCTGCAGGATTTGAGCGCACAGAGTCACTCTCTATCCTCCACCCAGGGCTAGTGTAGTCCTACAGGCTACAACCATCCGGGACCTGTCCACGGTTCCTAACTCCAAGTATCCCTGCCTAAATCATTATGTTCTGGGCTAGCAAAGCCGCCCGGGGCTCCAACTTACCACTAGCGTCCGGGAGGAAGACAACGCAGCGGTCGCCGCGGCGGCAGCTAGGCGAGAAACGGACTCGGCTGCAATCGCCCAGCGGAGCCCGAGGCAGTCACTGCGCTGCGCTGAGCTGCGCGCCGCAACCTCGCATCTCAGCAGAGGGAGAGAAGGACGGAGGGAGCTCGGCGCGATGGAAAGCGCCGGCAAGTCGACCTCCTGTGGGCAACCGTGCGCCCCCCGGCTAGGTTTGGCTGGTGTGGTTTTACTATCTTACCCTAGTTTAGTAACTGACACCTCCAGCATCACTGCGCCAATCGCTTCTTCTTTCTTCTTCGTTGGCCCCTAACTAACTACACTATTCTAAACGGACGAAGGCCACCACCTGAGCACCACGACGATCTCCACGACGACTCCGACGACAAGGACGTGCAGAATGAAGGAAAGTTCATATGCAATAGGTAAGTAAGGGGAATACAGGCCAAAGGAGCAGCCAAGACTATCCAGTCTTGCTGCTCCAAAGGCTGAATCAGAGGGATTGGTGCCCGCTCGAGGAAGGTAGCATCCTCGGCGAGCACCAGAGCGCCTACCCAGCGCTGGTGAAGCTGCACTGAGCTCTTGGGCCAAAATCGGGATGAGGGGAGGAGCCAAGGGCAGCCAATCAGTGCTCAACATTACACTGCTCAGGGCCTGTTTGGTCAGTCTCTTAGTGCGTCTAGAACCTGCTGGAAAGGTGACGAGAGACCCTGTGGCGTGGGTGGGGTGGTGATTAGTTTGATTCATAAAGCCCAGAGACTGAGGGTAACTGAGGTCATCCATTACACCAGATTTGAGGTTAACTTTGTCAAGACTGAAACTTCAAAGGTTCAAACAACAGCCTTCCTTAACCACCTACTCCTCACCACCACACATTAAAATTCCAAGAAAGCACTTGCCAAGGCCTGTAAGTTTCATTGAACCATGAAACACCCTGTAGGGTCTCCATTCCATTTGGAGCAAGAACACATGGACAAAATCATTACACAAAGGTCACAACCCTATTTGAGGTCCTTCTTCCCCACTGCTGCCCTCATCCTCAAATTCAAAGGGAGAAATGAAAGCTTTTCGGCGTCAAGATGTAAGAAAGCAAGGTTATTTCCCTTCTTCTGGACACTCGCCCTCTGCTAAACACCTAGAAATGCACCTGGAGGGTTACTCATTCTATTTGCTTAGAGAGCTGAATCTAATTTCTGCAGAGTTAGGGGGTTACAGTTAGTTAGTTCCCAGCCAGCTGACAAGACAAGGTCAGCGATAATTTAAAAAAAAAAAAAATGCCTCTTTTGAAAACTGCTGGATACTCTGCATGCTCAGCTTCAACATTAACATGAAAGTGCCTCCCCGCAGGTGATTTTAGTGTTCCCCCGCTGCAGCAGGCAGTGCAGGTTGATTGTGTTCACCTTGGCCAAGACACTTCAGTGACATCAAGCCAAGCCTAGAAATGGGGATTCTAACACAGAGAAGGAAGTTAGAGCAGACTTCTCTATGACAGAATGAATAGTGGTGATGGTGGTGGTGGGTGATATAACCGGATCTTGGCAGGGGCTCTGCAGCACTAAGAGAATGGCTGCTCAGAGAGGTAGAGACTGGCTTCGCACCG
This sequence comes from Rhizomys pruinosus, assembly GCA_009823505.1. Taxonomy (NCBI): domain Eukaryota; kingdom Metazoa; phylum Chordata; class Mammalia; order Rodentia; family Spalacidae; genus Rhizomys; species Rhizomys pruinosus. Next base: position 73,938 of record VZQC01003719.1, on the reverse strand, counting down.
TTCAGATGTAGCTGTATCAAAGTAAGAAATGAGGAGATTGGTACACCTACTTGGGACCCTAAGATAGAACAGCGATTATACAGATGAGACTGCAAAATTTCTACGTGGTGGTTCAGAAGATCAAATCCAGAAGAACCGAGAAGGGAAGAGAGCAGCCGCTATTGGGTACTGTTAGCCTCAGGAGCTTTAGAAATTTGGAACAGAGGAAAAGTTGAAAGAAAAGAGTTGGGTCACGTCTTTATCCTCGGCGACTTGGGGCCAATAATTTCTCCATTTGCCTCTACATTTGTAAGAAGCTCTTTTCTGTATATTCCGAGGGACATTTGGGAATCCTGATTCTCTCCATCTTTAATAAATTCAAGCACTTTGTAGGGTTTTATAATTTAATTTGGAAGTTGAACATACTGTGCACATCCGAGTTCTGTTTCGCCAAAGAAAAACCCATCGCAGTTTTCTTGAAGCATCTGTTGCATGCTACTGTGATGCTGCAGGTGGCGGCGATAATGCTGCCAAGTCCAAGAATGGCAGAACGCTAGGATCTTTAGAAATGCTTTGTTAGTGAAAAGTATTTTATAAATATCAAAGAGAAAACGTATGTCTTCTCTTGAAAGAATTAAACACACACATCTTTGAAAACTTCGCAAGTGTCTCCTTCATGCCGGCGAACATGGAATGCATTCATCCTGTTTTTTTTTTTTTTTTCCCCTGGCTCGACTTCTATTTATTTTGTTGGAAGCTGAGGCATTTATTTTACTTCAAAAACTTAAACATAAATTCCTATGATATACTCGCTAAGGAAAATTAGCCCACCGATGTCTGTGCCGGATATAGCATGCACCGAAACCTGTTCTTTTACCGCTTCCCTGGGGAACCAGCTTGGAGAAACTGAACACTACAAATCCAATTATGAAGACGAAGGTAATGATGGTAATAATTACAATTATTATTTTACTACATTTCTAGAAATTTAGACTGTTCTCTCCTTTCTGAGAAAAGAAAAAGTGTGACTACAGTTAAGAAGGGAAGCCCACCCTGTGAGGGAAAGACTCTGTGTAGCTGAAAGTTAGCTAACAGAGCAGTCTGCAGATAGCGCACTCAGGCTTCCGAGCTCTAGAAGACTGAGGACTGTAGCTAAGTTTGCCTTTGAGCGGCGCTGTCGCCACAGCCCGGAGCTGGAGACGCATAGCCACGCAGAATGCAGCGGAGCTCCAGGCACAGGTTTCGGCTGTGAGCAGCGGTTCGATTTTCTTGGCATCTGCAGCTCAGCCAGCCAGACTGGGTTCTCTAGGCAGTGGTTTGGCGGAGAGCTGTGGGAACTGACTGGATTTGGAGGTTTGGGAAACATCAGCAGAAAGAGAATGTATTGTAAGAAAATCTTTAGGGCACACTTTAATTTTAGAGAAGCAAACTCTATTTCAAGTACTTTCTATACTGGTTTGTTAGAGCCAAAGAGATTTTCAGGAACCTAAGGAAGCTAGAGCAATCAGCCTGGGGTTTCACCAGTTTCCTTACCCTTCTATAGGTCTAGGGAAGGTAGATGTCTTTGGAACAAAAGGGAGTCCTTTAAAGTGAATTCCTGGTACAAGATCGCAAAAGCTGACCAAATACCCCCTGGGGATTTCTTCCCAATGGATATGCATACCTTTCCAAAATTGTTGGTTTAGGTAATCAAGAAGTAATGAGAGAAATTTCTAAGTAGAAGAAAGTCCCTTATATCACATGTTGACAACTTTCTTATAAATTACAGCAACTGATAGATTACTATTTACTGTTATTTCAACTTTTGACCAGAAAGCTCTGTATTATAAGCACACGCAAAAGGATGATAAGACACATTCAAAAGCACCCCAACTGTAGCAAAATACTCCCAGGAAAATCTTTGCACAAATCAAAAGAAAATCCCCCTACAGGGGGGATTTTTTTTTTTGTTATCAGAGGACAGGCATTTTGATAATCCTTCTACACAAACGTGTGTGTGTGTGTGTGTGTGTGTGTGTGTGTGTGTGTGTGTGTGTGTGTGTGTGTGTGTGCGTGTGCGTGTGTGTGTGTGTGTGTGTGTTTTAAAGAAAAGTTTAATAGGCAGACATTTACTCTTGTAATTATATAATTGTACTTAATGTTTTTTTTCAACATTTCCTATTTTTACTGAATTGAAAAAAAAATCCAGCATAAGATTCCTAGTGTCCATTATTGAGGCATGGAACACCTAGAGATAAAGTTTTATAACATTTAACACAATATAAATCTCTTAGGGGTACTGAATGACAAACATATCTCAGATATAGTTTATTATATATAAAGTCTTTTAAAATTTGTTGTTTCTTTAAAAAAACAAACAGTGGAACACTTGCTGTTTAGGAAGGCAGGGGGCAGTCTCTGATCACTTCAATCTTTCTCTATGTACAACTGCTTTTTGGATAGAACTTTGTTGTAGAGAAAAGCAATAATCAACTCTGGTTCTTTCACATCTGCATTTAATGTAGGAAAAAAAAGTTCTAAAAGCCTTTTGAGTGGAGTAGGAAGGTATCATTGTCATCCTTTTTTTCCATATCTCAGGCAAAACCAAAAAGATGTCACTATAAAAATCTGTGCTCCTCTGCAACAAATTTTGTTGAACTGATTTAATCTTATCTAATATCCTTCTAGTATTCAAATATTTTATGGGGCACCTGATAATACAATATTTAATTTATTTTATTGTATTTTGTATACTAGAGTCCATGTATCCCAGACTGGCCTCAAATTGTAGTGCAGCCATAGATAACTTTAACCTTCTGATCCTCCTGCTTCAGCATATATTTTAACAAACAACAACATAAGCCTGTGAGTTTGCCTAGAGTTTTAAGGTGGGAACTAGAAAGCTTTAAGGAAAAAAGCCTAGGAGTTAATTCGATGTCACTTCTCTGGAGAAATATGCATGTCTTTACACATATTAATGTTTTAGTGAATACATTGCATGTTATTGGCATGCATTTTTACCACCATTTAAGCTTATGATGACAAAGGTAGTAAATCAGACCATTTATTTAAATTAAGCTGAAATTTTAAAAAAGAATAATAATGATTTCTCTTTCAGGCATAGTTCATGAATACTAGGACTCTGTTGATTACCAGTCTTGCTAACTTCTGATTCTTCCAGACTATTTTCATCTCTCCTTTCTACATTAGATAGACCTTTTATCATGCAAAAAAAGTTTTCAGAGTTATCTCTAGAGTAATGAATTTTGGGTACCAAGATCTGGAAACATGTGTTTAAAAGCAATTATGGAATTTTAGCTAACATAAGGATAAAGTTGGAGTGTGATATATTTTCTGGGAAATATAATTTTATCTTGGGCATTAGAAATTTTCATAGGAGTCAGAATACAACTGAGCTACATTTGGTGTTTCTAGGCATATTTAATATACATTTGAAGCCAGGTGTGGTGGCACATGCCTTTAATCCTAGCACTTGGGAGGCAGAGGCAGGCGAATCTTTGTGAGTTCAAGGCCAGCCTGATTTACAGAGTGAGTTCTGGGACAGCTGGGGCTATAGGGAGACCCTGTCTCAAAAAGTCATATATATATATTTGAATATATATTCTTATGAGAAAGGGGCTATATGTCTCTGTGAGACAAGATTCTTGACTGATAGGTGACCAAATATTGAGCGTTTTCTTATCATGAAGGGACTTGATTCGTTTCTCAAGTTCAGTGTTCATATCATTAGTAGCTCTTTCCTTAGTGCCATCACAGTACTTAACACAAAGCCAGAATTCAAGAGAATAAAACTGGTGCTAGTGACAGAGTTCACTTTCTGGCTATATGAGAAGAGTATTTTTATTTTTATTTATTATTTTTATGTGTATGAATGTATTATGTATGTAAGTGCACCTGTGTCATTCATACAATGACTATGGGGGTAAGAAGTGGGTGCCAGATCCCCTGGAACTGGAGATATAGATGGACAGGTTTTAGCCAATATGTGGGTGGTGGGAATGCAACCTTTGCAAGAACAGCTAGTGCTCTTAACTGCTCTTAACCCATGAGTAATCTCTCCTGCCCTGCGAAGATTATTCTTCATTCGGAGTTAGCCAGAATTTAAATGAGCTCTTCCTTGACATAATGAGTTCTTTGATATCACCATGTCCAAACTTAACATGGTTAAGCACTTAAGCATGTTACAATGGAGAGTTATTTGTGAGGAAAAAAACACATAGCCCATGAATAAAATTTTGCTCCTTAAATCCAAACTCTTGCAGAATCCAAAAATGTTATCTCAGTCTTGTACTAAGTGTTAAAAAGAATGTATTTTCTGGGGAAAAAGGTAGTTATACAGTATAGACTTGCCACAGCTATGGCTTTGGTGCAAGAAACAAAAAGTGCATCCTATCCAGTCCACAAACACTGTTGTTGTGCCTGACATATTCACTAGTTACTGACTTCCATGGAAAATAAGCTTTTGCAAGCTTAATATCATGGGAACAACAATATTATTTTGAGATTATATTATTCATTGTAAGTCTATAATACTCTATAAAATCATCAAGTTAAAAATTCTGTTTTATATTAAAAGACAAACTATAGAGAATATGAAACACAAAGAATGTTATCTTTAATCAAAAGGAAAATTAATTTTTGGTTGAACTGTGTAATGTGTGTAAGTGAAGATCAATATTACTCAGTATCTTTGCCTAAAACTCTTTAAATTTGCACAATGAAGTATTTCAATGCTAAAATTAAAATAGAGAAAAACATAAAGAGAAAAATAGAAAAAATAACACAACTGCAGACGTGTTGGGCAGTTTATTTGGTTTCCAAGATAATCAGTTTATGTAACTTTACAAAATGGCAGTTTCAGGTTAACAGCCTTTGAATCCAGTTTTAATTACACTGTTTACTGTTATAAGTGCTACAATTCACCAAGATGTGATGAATTGGAATGAAGGGTTAGATAAGGAACATATTCAGATCAAGCTTAAAAATTAGATTTAGAGTTTTAAAATATGTACCTTAACATGCAGTGTTTGTAGAGCTGAGTAAACTGCTTTTGCTTACTTGACTTTATTCTTTATTTTTATTTCCAGTTCATAGAAAGTATTTTGTTGAGGGCTAGAGAGATAACTAAATGAGTAAGTCCACTTACTGCATAAGAACAAGGACTCTATCTCTGCATCGACATACTAATATGGATGCGGTGGCATGTGTGCCTGTTACCCAACTCTGTGAGGAGCAGAGACAGGAGGATCTCTTTGGCTTGCTGGCCATGAATTTAGCTTCAGATTCTGTGAAAGAATCTGTCTCAAGGTACATCTCCACACACAGATGCACCATACACACAGAAATAAGATAAAATAAAATAGTTATTCATTTTTCATTGTTACACAATCTTTTTAAAGATAGGTTTTAAATTAAGATGCAAAAATATATCTCCTACAACCTACCACTACAAAAAGATGAGTTACAAATAAAGCCACTTGTTCAGAATGCTGCAAAATTATGCTTAGTTCAGAGAGTTCTGGTTTCCTGATTTTCCTGAGGCTGCAATGAACACACTGCAAATTAAGTAGATATACATTCTGTAATGCCAATTCAGACAGGGGCCTAAAGCATACTTTAAATATGGGAAAGAGCTCTGTAAACTAGAATTTGTAATTCAAAGATGAAAAAGCTTGAGTGTTTAAATCCCCTTTGAATAGAGTTAACAGTTGCCTTACAGATGAGATAACAAAGAGAAAAGTGGATTTAGCTTATCAGGAATGCTTGCAAGGTGGAGTTTCTGATTTCTAGCATATTCTCCATTGAGAATTATCAGTACTTTTGTAGAGGTGTCTTCCTCCTTTGCATATTCATTAGATAATAGTAGAAATAATGATGCATAAATATCATTGCAAAATGCTACCTAACAAAAATATTGAACATAAAAATTTGAGCAATAGCCAGTTTTACTGCCAAACTCACACAGAATGTTATTTTTTTCGTTGCTGATATCTAAGCATTCCATGATACTTAACATAATCAACTGAGTTGAGCCAATCCATTTGAATATGTGGCTTACAAACTCCACATCTCAAGTTAGAACATTTGCACCAAAGTATCTAATTTGTCATGAGGATTTTGCAAATTCTTTAACATCTTCCATCACTTAAGAAAAAAATGTGTACCACAAAACGATAGAGCAAAACAGAACTAAACCAGCAATTGAAAACATACTATTACTACAACCTCTACCACCAGTGCAATCTCATTTGCCCATTACCCTCAGGAAGCTCATCAACAGAAATTATTTAGTTGATTAACAAGCAGCATTCATTTGCTTTATTGACAAAAACTTTGATCTTTTATCATACTTTGTTTCTGTCTCTTGTGATCATGACTTATTTTCATAAAATTAAGACCTGCATTATTCTTTAAACAAAAAATTAGTGGTCTTCTGCCTTCTGCTAGATTAATGGAAATGAAGCCATAGATTTTAACATTACAACAAAATTACTTTTTTGACAATAAATGAAATATGTTACATTTTATGATTTAATGCAAAAACAAATTCCGTCATTATGATGCTTTGAAAGTAAGGTATAGAAAATGTACCTTTTTACAATACTCTTACTACCAAAAAATTATGGGGGTTTGATATAGAGATAAGTATATAAAGCCCTCAGTCTTTAGAAGTAGTGTAATTCAAGGGGCTGGAGAGATGGCCTAGTGGTGAAGAGCTCCGACTGCGCAGAGGACCCGGTTTTGATTCCCAGCACCCACATGGCGGCTGTGAACCATCTTTAACTCCAGTTCCGGGGGAATCTGATAACATCTTCTGACCTCTGCAGCATTGCACAACATGGGTGCACAAACCTACATGCAGACAGTACATTCATACGCATAAAAAAATAAATAAAAATTTAAAAAGTAGTATAATTCAAAGCAAAAACCAACATAGCAAGGAATTTTTGTCAATTACCCTCTAATGACAGTTCGGTTTTGAGCTATAATGTCCTGACTCAAACTTCATTTTCGCTTCCCTTTGCTAATTAAATTTAAACCTTCTAATGTTTTATTATTCTTCTTGCTGTTCATATTTTATTTAAAATTGCTCAGGATTTTTTTACTTCCTCTTATTATTCTTCCTTCTTTACCTTTTGCTGGTATCATTCTTTTTTATTACTTCTTTATTTTTTAACAATAAGTATTAATTTATGAGTACAAGCATCCTTCATGTAAAACCAACTTGCAACCAGTTGTGCCCAAACCCACACAGCCCAAGGGTACCACCATCCAGCTGGGGGGGGGGGGAGGGGGGCTTGTATGTTCAATCAAGTTGAACAAATAAGTGTCCAGACTATATTGCTGTAGTTTCACCATTCACCCTAATCACAGCCCTTACACACTACCATGCCCCCTCTTCTGCAGATTGTTCCCTAGGCTTAGAAAAGGGGCACAGGTGGACGAGAAGCAAAACAGTCTACTTTCTCTGGAGCTGTTGTTTTGAACTCTGGTCAATTCTGGCTGTTTCCTTTCATGGGCTGACAGTTTGTCCAGGAATAACCTTTCAATCCTACTCTATAACAGTTGTCTCCAATTTACAGTTAGAGAATGACCTCATCATCATCATCATATTCCTCCTTGTTCTATGAAGGGGAGGTAAGAAAGTCTCTCGTGTTAAAACTTTGCATCACCTAGACGGTTAAGCTTTTGTAGACTCCATCCTTATAACTAGTTGTTACACGTAGGATCCACAGAGGGGTTGATGTCTGTAGCAGTCTGAGGTTTTTTATCCTTTCAGTGTTCATACTGGGGCCAGCCTTTCTGCTTGCACTTCCTGGTATATCCTACTCAATGCAAAAGCTGTATCTTTTCTTTCTCAGCGGTTTTACGTTGGTGACATTTTTTTTTTTTTTTGTGGTTCTGCTTTTTTTCTTTCTTCTTTTATTGCTGCTTTGTGTACTTTATACATCATTTTCCAATCAGTTCCGGCATATATCCCTTCCCTCCCTCCACTCCCACTGCAGCAGATCATGCATTCTGCCATAACTTTTCTGCTCTTTCTGTTTTGTTTTTTGTTGTTTTGTTTTCATTTTTTTTACAATAAGTAATAATTTGTGATTACACGCCTCCTTCCATGTAAAACCAATTTGCGAGCAGTTGTGCCCCAACCCACACACAGCATGGGTCCCACCATCCCAGCAGGGGGGGCTTTGTATGTTCAACCAAGTTGATCAAATGAGTTCCAGTCTTATATTATTGTGTTTCACCATTCACCCCCGTCACAGCCCTTACATTCTATGCGCCCCTTCTTCTGCAGGTTGTTCCCTCGGCTTAGCAAATGGGCACAGGTGGCTGAGAAGCAACACCGGTCTACTTTCTCTGGAGCTTGTTGTCTTGGTCTCTAGTCAATTCTGGTGTTTTCTTTCATGGGCTGCCAGCTTGTCCAGGTTTAACCTTTCAATCCTACTAATGAACAGTGGTGCCTTTTGACCTGTGGGAACATACATCTTTTCCTGTAGTTAGTTTTTAAGATTTGAATTGCAAAGTTTTTGACAACAAGGTATATCCCCTTTTTATATATGTTATCCCCCTTTTTTTTAGGGTTTCTGTTTTTTTACCCATGGCGCCTCAAAAAGGCAGTTGTAATACCACATTAACACAACCCACACAGCCCCCATACAGGCTGGAATCAAGGTGCAGAGTTCATCAAATTCACCCAAGCTTTCTTTGGGTTGACTGTATGTTGTTAATTTCGGAAGCAAACTTAATTCCTTACGTTAAATCATCCTACATGTTTAACCGAGAAGATGCTACAAGGTGATACTGTCCAACAGAAAAATTATAGAGAACATTTGTATGTGCATCCAAAGTTATCGTTGTACAGATTTTAAGTCAAACAACTGTGTGACAACAACAAGGATAATGGCGACTGAACGCAGATGCATGAGGTGGTGATCAACACCTTGAAACCAAGGTGAGAATATTACCACCATATTACTAAGTTCCTAAAACACCATGTAACTGTAGACAGAGTCTGGGCAAGATTGGATACTTGTTTAACTCACATCAATTATATATCGTCAATTATATATGCATTATTCGAATATACACCTGTGTCCTCTCCCGCCCTCCAACCCCTCCCGATTCACGATTTCAGTTTTCTGATGCAGGCTTAATGTTGGTTCTTTTAATATGCAATCCTCTCCACAAGAAACTATTTTTTATAAAACACTGGGTTATTGGCGCGATAGCATCCACATAGGTGGATACCATTTCTCATTTGTTTTCTGGACTGTGTTACTTCACTTATAATATCTTCTAAGCTCCATCCATTTACCTGCAACGCTCATGATGCATAGAATTCCATTGAATAAATGTACCACATCCTCACTATCCACTTGTCAATTGAGAGACACTTGGGCTGTTTCCAGCTTTTTGCTATTGTTCTCCGAGCTGCAATAAATATAGCAGTGCATGTATTTCCGCAGTAAGATGAGTCTCGTGGGTATCTAACCAGGAGTAGTAACTGGGTCAAATAGCAAGCTCATTTGGTCTTCCAAGGGTTCTCCATACTGGCTTTCCATAGTGGCTGTAAAAAGTTTATATTCCCACCACCAATGGATGAATGTTCCCCTATCCCCACAACATCTCCAGCACTAGATATCATTGTTTTCTTGATCCTTGTTAGTCTTATCAGGGTGAGATGAGATCTTAGAGTTGTTTTTATTTGCATTTGCCTAATTATTAGTGACGTTGAACATTTTTAAGATGTTTCTCAGCACATCTCTCATCTCCTCTGTGAAGTCTCTATTCAGTTATATGCTCCATCTTTTGAGTGATTCATTTGTTTCTTTCTTCTTTGTTTTTGAGTGGCTTGTATAATCTGGAAATTAATGCTTTGTCTGACTGTTTCTGCAGTGAAGGTTTTCCTCCCACTCTGGTGGGTTTTTTCTCTTCACTTCCTGAATTGTTTCTTTCACTGTACCGGAATCTTTTGCGTTTAATGCGGGTCCCATTTGTCAATTGTTGATTCTTAATTTCTTGTGCAGTTGCTGTCTGTTTTAGGAAGTCTTTCCCTACAACTATGTATTGTAGTCTGTTCCAAGTTTGTCTTCATCACCTCCAGAGTTTTGGGTTTCACAACTGAGGTCTTTGATCCATCTGGAATTGACTTTTGTATAGGGGAGAGGTAGGTGTTTAATTTCATTCTTCAAAAGTGGTGATCAGTTTTGCCAACACACTACTGAAGATGTCTTTCCTCCATTGGTGTCTTATTGGCCCCCTTGTCAAAATATGAGATGGCTGAAATGCATGATGTGCTAAGGTTTTGGATCTTCAGTTTTATTCCATTGGTCTCAACTGCTCTTTTTTGTGCTAGACCCAACGCTGTTTTTTTTTTTTTTGGACTATAGCCCTTTAGTATAGTTTGATATCTGTGAGTGATCCCCCCTGTATTGCTCTTTTAGGTCAGGTTTGCTTAGCTCTTGGAGTCTTTTGGTTTCCAATGAAATTGAGGATTTTTTTCCAAGCCTGTGAAGAAGCTCTTGGGGATTTTGATTGGGATTGCATTAAATCTGTCCACAAGTTTGGGTAAGAATGGACATTTTTATGATATTTGTTTTCCCATCCATGAGCATGGGAGGTTTGTCCATCTTCTGATGTCTTCCTCAATTCTCTTCTTCGGGGGTTTAAAATTTTTGTTGTAGAGATCCTGGTGTCTTTGGTTAGGTTTGTTCCTATGTATTTTATTGTTTTTCAGTCTATTGTGAGTGGGAAGGTCTCTTGTAGTCCTTCAGTTGCTGTTTTTTTTGTAAAGAAAGGCTACTGATTTTTCTAGATTTATTTTGTATCCTGCCAGACTTTACCAAAGCTCTTAATCATTCTAGGAGTTTTTGGTGGAGTTCTTAGCATCCCTTAGATAGACAATCATAACATCAGCAAAATGGTTAGATTGACTTTCTCTTTTTAATTAGAACTCCTTTAATTCACTTTTCTTGCCTGCTGCCCTAGCAAGCGATCAAGCACTATATTGAAAAGGGTAGTGTTGGACAGGGGCATCATTGCCGAGTTCCTAACTTTAATTGGAATGTTTCTGTCATTTCCCCATTTAGGATGATATTGGCTGTGGGTTTCCTGTTATATGGCTTTGATTACATTGAGGAATGATTCCCTCAAGTCAACTTCCCTCTCGGCCTTTAAAATGAAAGTATGATTGGCTTTGTCAAAGGCTTTCTCACGTCCAGCGATGATGGTGTGCGTTTTGTATTAGCCCATTTTATGTTGTGAATTTATTGATTTTCATATGGGACACCATCCCTGTGTCTCTGGTATGAACCCAGCTTGGTCATGATGGATGATCTTCTTATGTGGGTCTGTATGCGATTTGCCAGTATCCTGTTTAGGATTTTGGCATCTGTGTTCCATTAGGGAGATGAGTTTCATTAGTTCTCCTTTTTGGTTTGTATCTTTACCTGGTTTTGGTAATCGCGTGATGCTGGCTTCATAAAGGAATCTGGGAGAATGCCCTCCACTTGTGGTCCTTCTAAACAACTTGTAGTAATGGTTTGGCTTTTTTTTTGAAATATTTTTATAGAATTCTGCCATGGAAAACCATCTGGACCTGGGCCATTTTTTGGTTGGGAGGTTACTTATTAACTTCAATTTCTTATGTATTATTGGTCTATTTGGCTGTTGATCTCTCTTGGTTGAGCTTTGGTTATTCCAAGGATTTCAGATATTATCCATTTCTTCTAGGTTTTCAAAATTATTAGAGTATAGGTTTTAAGTATTCCTGTATGCTTGTCTGGCTCTTTTCCTTGTCTACTGTGATATTTCCCCTTTCATCACAGATTCTATGACTTCGGAGTTGTTTCCTTCTTTTCTTTTGGTTAACTAGGATAAAGGTCTGTCTATCTTGTTTATTTCTCAAAGAACCCCAACTTTTGGAGTCATGGATTTTTTTTGTCTGGTTTTTCGTTGTTTTTATTTCATTATTCTCTGCTCTGATTTTGGTTATTTCTTCGTGTGTGCTGGCATTTGGGTTTCCTTTGTTGTTGTCTTCAAGTATTTTTAGTTTCCGTGTTAGATCCTTCACTTGGCTCTTTCTGTTTTTTGATGTAGGCACTTAGAGCTATAAACTTCCCTCTTCGGACTGCTTTTAAAGTGTCCATATGTTTTGCTGTCTTGTATTTTCATTGTCATTTCAGTTCCAGTGAATGTTTTTTATTTTTTTCTTTATTTCTTCCCTTGGAACACACTTCATTATCAAAAAGAGTATTGTTTCGTCTCCATGTGTTCTTGTAGGTTGTTGGTTTATCCTGGTTTTTATATTGAGATTTTTTTGCACTGTGGTCTGATATAACGCATGAGATTATTTCAACCTTTTGTATTTGTTGGTTTTTTCTATGCCCCAGTATATGAATCTATTTTGGAGAATGTTCCATGAGGGCTGAGTAGACAGTATATTCTCGATGTTTGGGTGATAAACTATTCAATAGGATGCTATGTGAGGTCCATTTGGTATGCTCTCGTCTTCATTTCTTTCAGATGTCTTTGTTTATCCTTTGTCATGTTAATCTGTCTAAAGATGGACTTTAATTCGGTATTGATGTCCCCTACTCTTAGAGTGCTGGTGTTACTCTTTGCTTTGAGTATCCTCAGAATTGTCTTTATAAAGTTTGTGCATCGGCGTTTGTTGCGTATATATTCATTGATTGTGAGATCTCCATTGTTCAATTGTTCCTTTAATAAAGATGTATGGCCCTCTTTGTCTCTTTTGCTTTCTTTTGCTTTGAAATCTTTTTTGTCTGATATTAGCATGAACTAGCAACACCTGCTTTCTTTAGGTACATTTGCTTGGAATACTTTCTTCCATCCCTTCACCTTGAGTTGATGCCTATCCTTGAAATTGAGATGAGTTTCTTGTAGACAGCATATAGATGGGTTTTGTATCCTAATCCATTCTCCCAGTCTATGCCTTTTGATTGGGGAGTTTAGCCCATTAATATTTAAGGTTATAATTGAAAGATGGATGTTGCTTCCTTTCACTTTATTATCCATTTGGACTTCTAGCCTCTGATTTTCCTCCTACAGTTATGTTTTTATTAGTTTCTTTTCCTAGGTGTTTGAGGGTTGTTGCTCCTCTCTTCTGCCCTTTGAATTGCTTCAAGTATTTTATGAAGAGTTTGTTTATGTCGTGGAAGATTTTTCTCTCACCTTCAACCATAATCGACAATTTTGATGGGTAAAGTATTCTGGGTTGGCATCCATAGTCCTGGGATTGCTTTGCTCCATGCCCTTCTTGCTTTCATGGTTTGAGCCGAGAAGTCAGTTTTAATTCTGATGGGTTTCCCTTTGTATGTGACTTGTTTTTTCTTTTGTAGCCTTCAGAATTTTGTCTTTGTTTTGGGCATCTAGCATTTTAATTATGATTTGGCATGGAGAGTTTCTTTTCTGATCTTGTCTATTTGGGGTCCTATGTGCTTCTTGTATTTGTATGGGTTTGTCTATTTTTGGTTTGGGGAAATTTTCATCTATTATTCTATTGAAGATCTGATCAATACTATTCTCTTGAGATTCTTCTCCTTCCTCTATTCCTATGATGCAGAGGTTTATCTTTTCATAGTGTCCCATATTCCCTGGTTGTTCCAATTTGTGTATTTTAAAATTTTTCATATTCTTTATTTGAGCTTTTTAGTTGCTATGTGTTATCTTCCAGATCTGATATTCTTTGTTCTGCTTCCTCCATTCTACTTCTGAGGCTTTTTCCTTTCCTTTCGTCTTGATTGGATGAGTGTTATAATTCCCATTTTGTTTCATCCTGTGTTTTGTTTAGTATTTCCATTTCCTTTTTGAGCTTCTCAATCTTTTCTTGGTGCTCCTTACTTTGTTGGTTGGCTTCCTTTTTCAGTGTTTCTACTTCCTTTCAGGTTTTTTTTTTTCTCCCTCTAGTTCTTTCTGGAGTTGTCAATCTGTTCCTCTAGTTTTTCCAATGTTTGTCATTGTATCCCTCTAGGTCCTTTTTGAGTTTTTCATTCTCTCTCTTTAGTTATCTGAATTCTTTATTTTCTTTGATTTCTCTGCATAGGTCTGCAATTATTCCTCTAAGATCTGTTCCTTGGGTTACCTCCAGGGAGATCCCATTGTAGCTATCTCCTACAGGTTTGGTAGAGCCTGGTGCGGGATTATCTTGTGCCTTTCCCATGCTGTCCCTTCGTCATGTTCCTGGAATGTGGGTTTCCCTTTTGTGAATCAAATCACAAATGTCTTTTCACTATGTTAACGGATGGTTTTGCTTGCCTCCTTCCGATGCTTTATTATTTTTTTTTCCTTTCCTCCTTATTTATGGAGTATTGACTTGTCTAGGTTTTAGGCTTTCAATTTTGTTTATATTTTGAATATTGGAAGCCTAAGTCACTCTTCTCTTCCTGTTCTGAAGGTTCTCCAAAAAAAGTCCACTTGGATACTCTCTCACCAATTCCAGTTTGAGGGGTGTTGGGGGAGATATATGCCTGACTTAGCCCGTGCCCTGGTACCTGCCTGGAGCAACTTCTAGGTTCCTGTGCCTTAGGAGCCTGCCTGCACAAAACCACAGAGGCGCCGAACCAGACCCACAGGTTACCGGCTACAAAGGTTAATGGCCTTGCTGGTATCATTCTTTCTCCCCAATAGTCCCTTTTATTTTCATGAAATATGTACTCCATTGTCCTCTGTAGCTTCCCCTCCCTTTCGTTAAACTTCCTCTTCCTTTTCATAGTTAAAGATAACTTTATTGCTTTTCATAGACATGTAGCTACATCTTTTGTCTTTATGAGGCTAGCTTGACATAATACTAAACATAATAATCTCCAGTTCCATCCATTTTCCTTTATGTCATAATTTCATTTTTCCTGGCTAAATGGAATTCTGTTATGCAAATATACCACATTTTCTTTATCCATTCATCTGTTGATGGACTTCTTGGCTGTTTCAATATTTTTGCTACTGCAAAGAGTATAGCTATACCTATGGACATATTAGACTTTCTGTGAAATATTGACTTAGAATCTTTCAAGTACAGCAGAGTTCTTTTCTTTTATTTATTTATTATTATTAATTATTGGTCTTTTTAAGAGAGGGTCTCCCTGTAGCCCCAGCTGTCCTGGAACTCATTCTGTAGACCAGGCTGGCCTTGAACTCACAAAGATCTGCCTGCTTCTGCCTCCCAAGTGCTAGGATTAAAGTTGTGCACCACCATGCCCAGCTTATTATTTTTTTTATGTGTATGAATGTACTGTCTGCATGTAGGTTGATGCACCAATGTCGTGCAATGCTGTGGAGGTCAGAAGAGGGTGTTAGATTCCCCTGGATCTGGAGTTCTTAGCCGCCATGTGGGTGCTGGGAATTTAACCCGGGTCCTCTGCAAGAGCAGTCAGTGCTCTTAACCACTGAGCCATCTCTCCAGCCCCCTTTTCTTTTCTTTTTCTTTCTTTTTTATTTATTTGTCTCTATGTGTATGAATGTACTGTCTGCATGCAGGTCTGTGCATCCGTGTTGTGCAATGCTGCGGAGGTCAGAAGACGGTGTCGGATTCCCCTGGAACTGGAGTTCTCCTGGAATTGGAGTTACAGATGGTTCTCAGCCACCATGTGAGTGCTGGGGATCGAACCCACGTCCTCTGCAAGAGCAGTCAGCGCTCTTAACTGCTAGGCCATCTCTCCAGCCCCCCCCCATTTCTTTTCTTTAGGAACCTCTGTATAGGTTTCTATAGTGGCTACACCAAATTACATTGCCATCAGCAGCATTTAAGGGTTTCTCTTTCCCCAAATCCCTGTCAGCATTTGTTTGCTTTACAAGAATTTATGGTGTGTGTGTGTGTGTGTGTGTGTGTGTGTGTGTGTGTGTGTGTTTGTATATATGTCAGTATATGTCTGTGTGACTGCCATGGGTGTCCAGGTACCCAGTGGCACCAAAAGTGGCCAACAGACTCCTAGAGCTGAGTTACAGGAAGTTCTGATCTAGCCTATATTGGTACTGGGATCCCAATTTAAATGGTCTAGAAGATTAGCATGTGTACTTAAACAATGAGCCATCTCTCCAGCCCTTGTTGCTGTTTTCTTCATGATAGTCATTCTCAGTAGAGTGAAATATAGTCTCAAATCAGTTTTAATTAGCATTTCTCTGATAGCTAAAGAAGTTGAACAATTTTTAAATATTCATTGTCCATTTGTTTTTCCTTTGGGAACTGTCTATTCAATTCATTAGCACTTTTACATTTATTACTTGGGTGATTTGATCTTCTGGTATTAATAATTAGATTTCTCAGGCAGAAAAGATGGCTCAGTGTTTAAGAGCATTGGCTACCCTTGTAAAAACAAACAAACAAACAAACAAACAAACAAACAAACAGTCAGATTTGTCTCCTAGAATCCACATGGCTGCTAACAACATTCAGTAACTCCAGTTCCAAGGGCTCCATTGCCCACTTCTGTCCTCTGTAGGCACTGCATGACCTGGGTAAATTTACATAAATGTAAGCAAAATAATCATGCACATTAAATAAAAATAAATAAAAAACAATTGGATTTAATTTTTAAGTTAATTTTTATTGATCACACTTCATACATTTCTTAATGAAATTTAGATTCATTCCTCCATCCATGAACCCCCCACACCAGAGCCCATGGATTCTGCCATGCATCTTAAGTTCTGTCTTGCATCTTTTTCTCAGTCTTTTTTAACCCCTTGGATGCAGAAGTTTACTGTTTTAGTCAGTTCTTTGAACAGGTTTTTCTCTATTTTTTGTTCCCTTTAATTTTATATTACTCCAAAATATGCATATATACACTCCACACATAAATTGGAATTACAAAGTCTGAAAATAAACTATAGGTTAATTCCAAAACACATTTAGGGATTCACATTTTAACAGTAAAGTTGCATGCAGGTAAAAAGAAATATAACTTTACATTCTAAATTACATGTATGTTTTAATGTAAACTTATTGTAAAACTTATAATAATTTAATATAAGTTTTGCAATCCATTTACAATGTAAACTTACATTATTTTAATATTTCAATAACTCAGGGATTATACTGAAATTATTCTATAAGGCTATCAATACTATTTTTATTTTATATTATTCCAAAATATGCATATATACACTCCACACATAAGTCAAAATTAAAAATTCTGAAAATAAACTGTAGGTTGATTTCTAAACACATTTATAGATTCACATTTTAACAGTAAATTTGCATGCAGGTATAAAGTCCTGTAACTTTACATTCTATTTTTAGAATATGACTACATATCTTCCATCTATATATGGTAATTATAATGTGTGAGTATAAGTGGTAAGACAATTCTAGAGCCCATTTATAGATTCACATTGTAATAGCACAGTTGCTTTCAGATACAATGAAGTATAATAATAAAGTTGCTCAGTTTGCCTACCAACTGGGGATTTGGTGTTAGCATCCACAAATGAGGGAAACCATTCGCCTTTTTTGGGGGACTGTGTTACTTCACTTAGTATAATTGCTTCAAGTTCCATCCATTTACCAGAAAATCTCATGGTGTCATCTTTCTTTACTGCTGCATAGAACTCCATTGTGTAGATGTTCCACATTTTTGTTATCCAGTCATCAGTTGAGCGGCATTTGGGCTGGTTCCCGGTCTTTGCGATTGTGAAGAGAGTCAGTGATTGGAGGGTGCATAGCCAAAACTGAGGAAGAAACCAACAGGAAGCAAACTGAGTGACCAACCAGTCCTCCATATAAAAAATTGAGATTAGCAACAAAAGGCAAACAAATAAACAAAGGGGGAAAACAACAACAACAAATACACATGCCAAAAACACAAAGGAAAAACAACAATATGGGAAAAGTTCAAAATAAATCCCCACCGAACTCAACCAATCCTGTAGAAGATCCCAACAATGAGATCTCCCTGGAAGGGAACCAAGATACCGACCTTAGAAGCACAATTGTAGACATATTCAAAGACTATAAAGAACAAATCAGAGAACTAACGGGATTTTCTTATAGCTTCTACATAGTAATTTCTTGTAGGTTTTATCTACACACCTACCGTTTATATCTCACAAAGATTTTCTCATATTTTATAATATATCTTTTTTTTTTTTGAGACATGGTATCCCTGTCACCCCAAATGTCCTGGAACTCATTCTGTAGACCAAACTGGCATTGATTTCACAGAGACCCTCCTGCCATTGCCTCTGGAGAACTGGGCTTAAAGGTGTTCGGCACACCTGCCTGTAATCTGTCTATTTAATTTTCTGATAATTGATCAGATTTAATTGGTATTTTTTATAATGCTTTTATTGATGTTTTGTGTATTTCAGACATCATTTCTCAGTTCAGAAAGTTTTGTCCTGTGAATATATCTTAAAATAATTTGCTTTTTTAAAATTTTAGCAGTTTTAGTTGTCACATTATGGTGTTTTTTAAAAATTGAATTTGGTCCACAGTGAAAAATATCCATATCCATAATCCCTACCTCAAATAGTTTCATTTTTTATACTTGTGGACATCCAGTTTATCCAGCACCATTTATTGCAGATGCTGTCATTTTTCCAATGCATATTATTGATACCTTTTCCAAAGATTAGATGACTACAGCTACATGGGTTGATTTCTTCATTTTCCATTCTGTTTCATTGGTATAGATGTATTTGTACTAAGAGCATGCTGTTTTGTTATATAACCTTAGTAGCTTAGTTTTAGATCAAGTATAGTGATTTTTTTCAGCATTGTTTCTGCTTAGAATTACTTTGACTATTTGAAGTGTTTCATATTTTCATATGAACTATAGGATTGATTTTCCTAGTTCTGTGATGAATGTCAGTGAGTCTGTACATTACTTTTAATAATATAGCCACAGTGTCAGGTCGTTTATTTGTCCCCCCTTTTTTTTTATTTGGGCACTCAGGGCTATAAATTTGCCTCTCAAGACTGCCTTTAAAGTATCCCACAGGTTTTGTTGTGTTGCATTGTCTTTTTCGTTCAGTTCCATGAATAATTTTATTTCACTCTTTATTTCTTCCCTGACCCATTCATTGTTTAGGATTGTGTTGTTTAGTCTCCATGTGTTCTTGTAGCTAGTTGGACTTATTCTGAGGTTCATATTGAGCTTTATTGCACTGTGGTCTGATAGAATGCATGGAATAATTTCTATCCTTTTGTATTTGTTGAGGTTCCTTTTAAAAGTGCCCCAGTATGTGGTCGATTTTGGAGAATGTTCCGTGAGGTGCTGAGTAGAAAGTATGTTCTCTGGTATTTGGGTGGAATACTCTGTAGATGTCTGTGAGGTCCATTTGGTGTATTGTATTGTTAAATTCTGATGTCTCTCTGTTTACTTTTTGTCCTGTTGATCTATCCAAGGGGCTTGGTGGGGTGTTGAAGTCTTTCACTATTAGTATGTTAGGATTATTCTGTGTCTTGAGGTCCTGCAGAGTTGTGTTTATAAAGTTAAGTACACTAGAAGTAAATCAATAAATGTCATAAAACACATAAATAGACCAAAAGACAAAAACCACACAAGCATCTCAATTGAAACAGAAAAAGCCTTTGACAAGATCCAGCATTCCTTCATGTTTAAAGTCCTAGAGAGAATAGGATTGAAAGGAACATTCCTCAACATGATCAACTCCATATATAGCAAACCCACTGCCAACATCATCCTAAATGGAAAAAAATTGGTACCATTTCCCTTAAAGGCTGGAACCTGGCAAGGCT
Source organism: Rhizomys pruinosus (assembly GCA_009823505.1). Classification (NCBI taxonomy): domain Eukaryota; kingdom Metazoa; phylum Chordata; class Mammalia; order Rodentia; family Spalacidae; genus Rhizomys; species Rhizomys pruinosus. Next base: position 54,239 of record VZQC01003719.1, on the reverse strand, counting down.
GCCCCCTATTGCCACTCCTCTTCAACATAGATCCCAAAACACTTGCCAGGGCAATAAGACAAGAGAAGGAAATTAAAGGATTATTAATGGGAAAAGAAGAAGTTAAGCTATCCCTTTTTGCAGGTGATATGATAGTTTACCTAAGGGATGCTAAAAACTCCACCAGAAAACTTCTAGCAACAATTAAGAGTTTTAGTAAAGTGTCAGGCTACAAAATCAACCTAGAAAAATTAGTAGCCTTTCTTTACACCAATAATAAACTCGTGGAGAAGGAATACAAGGAGACCTTCCCACTAACAATAGCCTCAAAAATAATAAGATACCTGGGAACAAACCTAACCAAAGATACCAAAGATCTCTACAACAAAAATTTTAGACCCCGAAGAAGGAAATTGAAAATGACATCAAAAGATGGAATGACCTTCCTTGCTCATGGATTGGGAAAATTAATATAGTAAAAATGTCCATTTTATCCAAACCGATATACAGATTCAATGCAATCCCAATCAAAATACCTAGGAGCTTCTTCAGAGACTTGGGAAAAAATCATTAAGTTCATATGGAGAAACAAAAGACCCCAAATAGCTAAAGCAACCCTGAGTGAAAAATGCAATAAGGGGGTATTGCCCTACCAGACTTCAAACTATATTACAGGGCCATAGTCATAAAGACAGCCTGGTACTGGCACAAAAACAGACCAGCTGACCAATGGAACAAAATCGAAGATCCAAACATAAGCTCATACAATTTCAGCCACCTCATATTTGACAAAGGGGTAAAAAACCCTCAATGGAGGAAGGACAGCATCTTCAGCAAATGGTGCTGGCATAATTGGATCACCATATGTAGAAGAACAAAATTAAACCCCTACCTCTCACCCTATACAAAAATCAACTCCAAGTGGATCAAAGATCTCAACGTGAAGCCTGAAACCGTGAAGGTGATAAAAGAAAAAGTTGGCAACAACCTACAAGACATAGGTGTAGGAGGAGACCTTCCAAACCAGACAGCAGCTGCATAGGAAATAAGGTCAACAGTTGACAAATGGGATCTCATAAAACTCAAAAACTTCTGTACAGCAAAGAAACAATCAAGGAGGTGAAGAGAAAACCCACAGAGTGGGAAGAAATCTTTACCAGCTACACATCTGACAGAGCATTAATGTCAAGAATATATAAACTACTCAAAAAACAAAGAAGTAAGAAGACAAATGACCTACTCAAAAGATGGAGTAAAGAGCTGAAGAGTCTTCACCAGTGAGGAATTAAAGATGGCTGAGAAACACCTTAAAAAGTCTTCATCATCATTACTAATTAAGGAAATGCATATTAAATACACTCTCAGATATCATCTCACTCCAGTATGTCTAGCTATGATCAAGAAAACAAAAGACAACAGATATTGGAGGGGTTGTGGGGAAAGGGGAACACTCATTCACTGCTGATGGGAATATAAACTTGTACAACCACTGTGGAAAGCAGTGTGGAGAACCCTTAAAAGACTCAGAATGAGCTTATCACCTGACCCAATCACACCACTCCTGGGTATATACCCCAAAGTCTCATCCTACCACAAAGATATATGCACATCCATGTTTATTGCAGCTCTCTTCACAATAGCAAAGAGCTGGAACCAACCCATATGCCTCTCAACAGAGGAATGGATGACAAAAATGTGGTACATTTATACAATGGAGTACTATTCAGCGGTAAAGGAGGATGGCATTATGAACTTTGCAGGTAAATGAATGGAGCTCGAAGCCATTATGCTGAGTGAGGTGACACAGTCCCAGAAAGACAGAGAATGGTTTCCCTCATTTGTGGATGCTAACACCAAATCCCCCGACGAAAGGCAAACTGAAGGACAGCATGGTTATATTTTTGTTTATCTGAAAGCAACTATGTTGTTATAATGTGAATCTCTCAATGGGCTCTTGAATTCACCCACCAATTATTTTCAGACTCTGCAATTACTGTATATGGGTGGAGAGTATGTATCCATAATTTAGAATAATAATTAACGGAGGAAAATGTGAATTCCTAAGCATAAAGAAAGACTGAGAGAAAGATGCAGACAGTTATGGAAGAATGCATGATCTGGGATGGGATGGGGTGGGGTGGGGGGAAGGTATAGGGGAATATGCCTGAATAGAAATGAAAAATGATGTATAAAGTACATAAAATATCAATAAAAATAAAATAAAATAAAATAATAAAAAATTTAAAAAAATAATATAGCCATCTTCACAATGTTATTTCTTTTGATCCATGACCTCTGGAAGTCTTTCTGTCTTGTACATTGTTTTTCAATTTCTTTTTAAGTGTTTTAACATTTTTGTATTGTTATCTTACATGTGTTTGATTAGGTTTATTCCCATGTATGTTATTTTATGAAGTTATTCTAAATGGAATTTTTCTGATTTCCTTCTTGGTAAGGTTATCATTGTTATATAGATAAGCCACTGAGTTTTGTGTGTTGATTTTTAGATCCTATTTTGCTGGAAGCCTTTATCAGATCCGTGAGTTCTCTTTTTGAGTCTTAGTGGTTTTTTCAGGATAGGCTCATGTCTTTTGTAAATAAGGAGAGTCGGATTTCTTTTCATCCTGTTTGTATGCCTTTTGTTAATTTTTTGTTTTGTTTTATTTGCTAAGATTTTGAAAATTCCATTGAACAAAAACATAGAGTGCACATACCCTTTCCTATTTCCAATTTTATAGGAAATGTTGTGAGTTTACCCCTATTGGTTATAGGCTTGTCATTTGGCTTTATTATACCAACATATTATTTGTCTCCTAATTTCTTCAACATTTTCTTTTTTACTAAGAAAGAATATTGACCTATGTGAAAGACATTTTCTGCAGTACATTGATTTTTGAATTTGATATTTTAAAAGTTATGCCAATAAATATGGCTTGGAAATGTGTAAAAAATCCTATACAGGCACATGCATATGCACAATTGAATTAAGGTAGCTTTAATTAATGAAATGTATGCTAAGTAATTTAGTGAACAAGTCCTGAATTAATAGGCAAACTGACCAAAAGTTTTGATTGACACTGTTGTTCTTTAGAGTAAAAAAGAGTCTTAGTGTTAAAGTATAATACTATATTTGTTGAAAATTTATTTTACCTGGAAAATTTTCACTGTGATATTGAACACAGTAGATTATAATTCAATGATCACTACACAAGAAACTTTTTCATACTTTATGCTTAGTTCTTTGTTGCAAAGCCCGCAGAAATCTGACTGCTTCTATAATGATGATTAGCAATAAACAATTTGATCAAATGCCAGATTGAATTGCAACTCAAACACAATTTAGCATTATTATAGATGAAATATAATTGATTACTTTTTGAAAGTCATAATATTTTAGTTATTAAAATGACTTTAATCTTTCTTAGTTTTAGTTACTGCTAATCATAGTAGTAATTGCAGTAGTGGACTAGTGGAGCTTTAGTATGGAACACCACATTGTAGGGTATGTTGTAATAAAAGACATCCTGACTCTTACATCCATTTGTTAGCCAAGAGTTGACCAGTACTGCAAAAAGCCTGCTCCTTCAGCTATCTCTTGGGAACTCTGCTCTAGAACAAAGGCTTGGTCTTTTTTTTTTTTTTTTTTTTTGTCTGTCCTGGAACTCTGTAGACCAGGCTGGCTTTGAGCTCACAAAGATCCACCTGCCTCTCCCTCCCAAGTGCTAGTATTAAAGGCGTGCGCCACCATGCCCGGCCTTGGTCTTTGTTTTATAGAATCAGTATATTCAGCATGAAATAGGGAAGTAAAATTTGGGCCCTTATAAGAGAATTTTGCTTTTTCTGATCCTTAAACACAGAACAGCACACACAAACAGACACACACACACAGACACACACACACACACAGACACACACACACACACACACACACGCACACACACATTCATAAGCAAATGGTATCAATTTCTCTCATTGTTTGCAATAAGACGTATTGTTTGTAGAGTTTGACATATAAACAAAGACAAAGAACTTCATACATTATTTTTTGTTCATTTGTTTTTTTGAGACAGGGTCTCCCCTGTAGCCCCAGCTGGTATGGAATTCACTATGCAGAATAGAATTGCCTTGAACTTCCTCTACCTCATGAGTGCTGGGATTACAAAGGTGGGTACCACCCAGCCTGACTTCATATATGATTTCAAGTGAAGGGCACTGAAAACTCATGACAGATTAAGACCATATAATCCTGTCATAAGAGCATGGTTCAGTGAGTCTATGTTATAAACAAGCTAAAAATTAACATTTTAGCTGCAATGGTCATCTTTGTTTTGTACCCATCTTAGAGGAAAAGAGTGCAGATTTTTACCACTGAGCACGATGATAGGTGTATATATTTTTTCATATGTTACATTTGTTAGGTTTCTCTTCTACCTATTTGATTGAGTTTTTGTTATGAGAACCTTTTTAATTGTGTGAAAAGCTTTTTCTGAGTGATCATGTGACTTTTATTCCTCATTCTTTCAGTGTAGTTTAGCATTGATTGTTTTGTGTAAGGTGCACCCCAAGGCATGTACATCTATGAATTTCCCTTAGTATTGCTTCTTCTATGTAGTTTTGGTATGTTTTATATTTCTTTGTTCTTATTTGTATGGAGGAGAAACTTTTGAAAAAACTTGCTGTTCAAGAGTGGTTTGTTGTTCTGAGATTATAATTACCTGGTAGAGTGCATGCTTAAAATGACGTAGGCATGCTGTGTGTTTGTTCATCAGACCAAATAGAAAGATGAAAGAGCAGTTAATGGTTACTGAGGGATAGAATGTCTCCCCCCCCCCTTTTTTTTTAGTTTTGTAGTTAGTGCTTCATTAAAAATGTCCGTACTCATGTTTGTGCAAGCAATCCTAATTAAACTTATTATGTTATTAAAATAGACACGAATCTGGACATAGTTGCATATACTTTTAATTCCAGCCAGGTGTAAATAGAGAGTTCCGGGCCAGCTAGTGCTAACACCAAAATATAAAGGAACACAAATATAAAATATATGAAAGGCTGGGGAGATGGCCTAGTGGTTAAGAGCACCGAATGCTCTTGCAGAGGACCCGGGTTCAATCTCCAGCACCGCATGGTGGCTAAGAACCATCTGTAACTCCAATTCCAGGAGAACTCCAGTTCCAGGGGAATCTGAGACCCTCTTCTGACCTCCGCGGCATTGCACGACATGGGTGCACAAACCTGCATGACTGATTTTTCAGGTGTCATTCTTAAAACAATTGAAAAGTTTTAATTAGGATGTGAGAAATGATAATGGAGTGATACTGTATTTTATTTCTAGCTCTTAAGCAAGTGTGCAGAGGGAAAACCAACCCCAGATGATCAATTAGTTTGTGAGTATTATAAGTAATTTTGCTTTTGAAAGGTCTTTTGAGTGTTGTGGGATCCTGTAAGATACTCATGTGATTCACTAAGATTCTTTAGTACAACGGTGGAATTATAGAGCTGGAGTTTAATGCTCCTCACATAAAGTAGCTTCTTAATTACCCAATGCTGACGGATTCAAATGTCTGTGTAAGTCAATGTGCTTGCTGTCCTGATACATTTCCCATTTCTTATGATGGCATACTGCAGTTAAGCAAGGTATTTATTATAAAGTCTGTATGTAGAATTATAGGGCTCAAAGAAACTTCAGGTATTATTATATTCTTCTTTTGGTTTTGAATTAAAAAGTGTACCTAATGCATCCCCAGAACTAACATTATCACTGGCATAACTGGATACTTGTTGAACTCACGTCAATTAAATATGCACCAATCGAATGTACACCCGTGTCCCTCTCCCACCCCTCCCACCCTTCCCGAGTCACCATTTCAGTCAGTTTTCCGATGCAATCTTTCTGTTGTTCTTTTAATATGCATCCCTCTCCACAAGAAATATTTATAACTGGGTTATTGGTACTAGCATCCACATATGAGAGATACCATTTGTTTGTTTTTCTGGGACTGTGTTACTTCACTTAACATGATGTCTTCTAGCTCCATCCATTTACCTGCAAAGTTCATGATGTTGTCTTTCTTTACCGCTGTATAGAATTCCATTGTGTACATGTACCACATTTTGTCTATCCATTCGTCAGTTGAGGGGTATTTGGGTTGATTCCAGTTTTTTGCTATTGTAAACAGAGCGGCAATAAATATAGCTGTGCATGTATCTCTGCAGTAAGATGAGTCTTGTGGGTATATACCCAGGAGTGGTATGACTGGGTCAAATGGCAGGATCATTTTGAGTCTTCTAAGGGTTCTCCACACTGTTTTCCATAGTGGCTGCACAAGTTTACATTCCCACCAGCAATGAATGAGTGTTCCCCTTTCCCCACACCCTCTCCAGCACTTGGCATCATTTGTTTTCTTGATCCTAGCCAGTCTTACTGGAGTAAGATGGTATCTTAAGGTGGTTTTAATTTGCATTTCCTTAATTATTAGCGATGTTGAACACTTCTTAAGGTGTTTCTCAGCCATCTCTAATTCCTCCTCTGTGAAGTCTCTGTTCAGATCTTTGCTCCATCTTCTGAGTGATTCATTTGTTTTCTTTCTTACAAAAGGAACAATTTACCAACAAGTCATTATAATCATGAAATATATCCATCAAACTCTGGTGCATCCAATTTCATAAAAAGAGTACTACAAGACTTCAAGGCACAAAATAACCCTAATTCAATAATAGTAGGTGATTTCACTACCCCCACTTTCTTCAATATATAGGTCAAATAGACAAAGAATAAACAGAAACATTGGAATTAAACGCTAACCTACATCAAATGGACTAAACAGATATCTACAAACTATTCAAAATATGCACTAAAGAATACATACATTTTACTCAGCAACCTATGGAATGTTCTCTAAAATAGACCATATACTGGGGCACAAAACAAGCCTCAATAAATACAAAAATCAATTAATTTCATGCATTCTATCAAACCACAACATAATAAATCTTAAAGTCAATAACAAAAGAAGCCCCGGTAAATATACAGACCCATAGAGATTAAACAAAACACTCTTGAATGATGAATGGTTCAGAGAAGTAATCAAGAAAGAAATAAAAGTATTCCTGAAGCTGAATGAAAATGATAATACAACACATCAAAATATCTGTGACACATTAAAACCAGTCCTAAAAGGGAAGTTAATAACTCTTAGTACTCACAATAAAAAATTTGAATGAGCACAAATAAATGACTTAATGGTAAAACTCAAGGATCTGGAAAGGAAAGAACAAACCAAACTCAAACCCAACAGATGAGAAGGAATAAGAAATTCAAAGTAGAAACCAAAGAAATAGAAACAATGTAAACAATACAAAGACTCAATGATTCTAAGAGCTGGTTCCTTGAAAAGATACATAACATAGATCAGTTCCCCAAAGATAGACAGTCCAGGTAACCAAAAGAAAAGTGTAAATCTTGATCAACAAATTCAGAGATGAAAAAGAAAACATCAAAACAGAAAACCAAGAACTCCAAAACACTAAGAGAGATTACTTTAAGAAGCTGTATCCTATTAAATTAAATTAAAATTTTGAAAGAATTGGACAAATTTGTGAATTCACTGAAACCACCAAAATTAAACCATGAAGAGATAAACAGATTAAACAGACCTATAATGAATAAGGCAATCAAAAGAATGTTATAAATGATCCTGAGAAAAAACAAAAGTCCAGGCCCATGCGGATTCACAGCAGAATTTTACCAAATCTTCAAAAAAAATGTACATCTAGTACTACTTAATTTTTCTTTTCTTTTTTTTTCTTGGTCCTTTTGAGACAGGGTCTCCCTGTAGCTTCAGCTGTCTTGGAACTTACTATGTAGACCAGGCTGGTCTTGAACTCACAGAAATCTGCCTGCCTCTGCCTCCAGAGTGCTGGGATTAAAGGTGTGAGCTACCATGCCCGGCTTAATTTTGCAAAAAGATAGAAACAGAGGGAAAACTCCCTAAATCATTCTATGATGCCAGTATTAATCTAGTACCCAAACCAAATCTAATAACAGTTAAAGAAGCGAATACAAAAGGAGAAAGATTTAAATTCATATCCCTAATGAACATAGATGTAAAAAATTTCAACAAAATACTTGGAAATTGCATATAGACGCACATCAAATAGATAATCCACCATGGTCAAGTAGTTTCTGGACAAAAATCACATAGTCATCTCAATCAATACAGACAAGACTTTTGACACAATTACACATGCATTCATGATAAAAGTCCTAGAGGGAATTGTACTGGATGACACATAATGGAATTAAAGCCCCATACAACAATCTCACAGTCAACATCATTCTAAATGGAGAAAAACTAGTAACATTCCTATTAAAATCAGGACTCAGACAAGTCTATGCACTATGCTCACTCCATTTAAATATAGTGCTTACATCTCTTACTAGAGCAATTAAGACAAGATAAGAAAAAATGTTTGAGGCTATACTTATTTTCAGGTGAAATGACATTATACATAAGAGATCCCCAAAGTTCCACCAAAATCTTCTAGAAATTATCACCAGTTTAAGCAATGTGGCAGGTTACAAAATCTATTTACAAAAATCAGGAGCTTTATATACCCAAATAAACAATCAGAGAAAAAAAATTAAGGAAACAGTTTCATTCATAATAGACTCTAAAATTAAATATATAGAAATAAATGTAAATCTTTAAATAAAGAGATTGTGGAAGATACAAGGAGATGGAAAGGATCCTTTGCCCATGGTAGAATTAATATAGTGCAAATCACCAAGTTACCAAAAAACAATTTACAGGTTCAATGCAATATATATATGAAAACTCTTCATGATATTCTTCACAGAAATGGAAAAATCCATCCCAAAATTCAGATAGCCAAAGCAATTCTGAGCACAAAGAACTATACTAGTGGGATTAACATATGAATCCTCAATCTAAATTACAGAGCTATAGTCACAAAAACAATATGGTATTGGCACAAAATCAGACATGTAGATCAATGGACCAGAACAGAAGGCCCAAATATGTGCCTATGAAATTTAGCTTCCTGATATTTGACAATGGTGCCAAGAACATATACTAGAGGAAAGACAGCATCTTCAACAAATGGTGCTAGAAAAAAAAAGAGGAAAGAACACAAATATCCTAAAAAAATGCATTATGACTATGAACAGAGAGCTCTCAAATGAAGAAATAAATGTGGTTAAGAAACACCTTAAAAAAAGTATTCAACATTCTTATACATTAATGAAATGAAACCACAAACAAGTTTAGGGTTTCATCTTACCCTAGGCAAAATGGATAAGATGAAAGGAACAAATCACAATAAATGCTGGTGAGGATGTGGGGAAAGCAGAACACTCATTCACTGCTGGTGGGATTGCAAACTGGTGCAACCACTGTGGGCATCAGTATAGATAACTCTTTAAAAACTAAAAATAAGCTGGGCATGGTGGTGCACGCCTTTAATCCTAGCCCTCAGGAGGCAGAGACAGGCGGATCTTTGTGAGTTCAGTGAGTTCAAGGCCAGTCTGGTCTAAAGAATGAGTTCCAGGACAGCTGGGGCTACAGGGAGTCCTTGTCTTGAAAAGACCAAAAAAAAAAAAAAAAAAAAAAAAAGGAGAAAACACAACACTAAAGATAGGAATCACAAATTGTGAAGTCTGGGTATACCACCTCCTTGGCGTATACACAAGAGAGCTCCTACTCAGCAGATTCTTGCACAGTCATGTTGTTAAGGATCTTTTTAAATAGGCTAAAAAATGAGTGAACAACTGAGAATTCACATCAAAACTGATGAATGGATAATTAAATAGTGCAATAATTTAACACAATCGAAGTTCTCATCATCAGATAGAAAGGAAGAAAATATTTGATCTGGCAGTAAAGGGTTGGAGAATATACAGATATATGTATATTTTGCATATAGCTTTCACCTATATCATTCATATATTAGTAACATTAGATTCCGAAATAATATATATGGATAATATATATACGAAATAATAGGTGACAGCTTATAACCAAACACAAGTGGAAGCTACTATATAGTATAGGGTTATACTAATGATATGAAGTAGTGGTATATCTATATATATATATATATGAATTAATAGTGACAGCTATATAACAAAAAACACAGTGCCAGACAGCAGTAACCTCCCTTGTAGTTATTGATCAGGGTGGTGCAAGACACTCCTAAAATAACAAAGGGTATTGCCACAGTCCTTGATTGCCTCCCATAATTCTGAAAATAAGACGCTATTGCTGAAAACAGGACATTCTTTGGACACAGGATTTAGAAGAATTGAGCTGAAAGTGATCTGGAAGCCTCCTCTCTGAAGAATAACTCATGGTATCAGAGGATACTGTAGAAGCTGCCAAAGGGAAAAAAATCGATTTTTACCAGTTGTAAAGCCTAATATAAAAACAAAGACTGGTCTTAAATACCCATGGCTGGAGTGGTCATAGATCCTAAAAGATACCTACTTTTAGACCAATGCAATTCCTTACTGTATTCTGAATATGCATCCTCATTTTACAGATAAAAGCACCTTTCACCACTTATCAAAGAAGCTTTTTCTTTGCAACAACAGATTGAGACAATTACAGAGCTACACAACTCTTCAAATACAGAAAATAAGTTTCTGTGAGACTTATCCTTAAATAACACATCTTCAGAGTAACCTCTACTCATAAAATGAATGCATCTCTCAACTCTCACCAGAAATGTTTCCTTTGCAGTAGATGTTGATTAATACATAAACCCACAAGAATCCAACATGTAGAGAACAAGACTCTGCAGACTGCTTATCCATGAATGGGATACGTGCCAAACTTCTTCCTCCCAAGATCAGGGATGATTGCAAAAGAGGGTGTGGAAAGATTTTCAGAGCTACAGGTGATGGATGACTAGAAAAAAACAGTTTTCCAGACAGCTGGCAATTTACTTATATGAATTTACAGCAATGGTGATAGCATACACAAGTCTCATGCAAGCTTAAATCAACTGTCTTCTAACTGGATTTAAGCCTACTTCAAAACAGAGAGTCCATACCTGGCACTGCTACCAAGGCCAAGGACATGTGGGTAGACAGGTCGCAGGCAATAAGGAAGAACCTATTACTATCTTTCGGCTAAATAGACAAATATTAAATGGACTAACAATGGATTATTATTATAACCGTAGTTTAGCATATTTCTTAACTCTTACCAGACAATGTTGTTCTTGTAACATATGACAGTTTACACAGAATTCCACAAGTGGTTAAGATACAGAGAATAAGAGACTGTGGTGTGCTCAGCTCTAAATGGGACACCTTATTGCACTCTTTCCCCACAAGTTTCAGGGATCATTGTGGAATAGAGTTTGAAAGGTTGTTAAAGCCAGAGCTGGTAGAGGAATACAAGGAAAATGTTTTCTGTACACTACATAGTACTTACACGTATGAGCCCATGCTCAGGGTCTGCACAAACCCAAGAGAGATGGATGGGGTATGAAAGAAGCCCTAGCTCTAGCCAAGGATCTCTTATTGAGAATAAGACATTGAAATATATGACTATTATTGTATAGTCATCTTTCTCTCTTCAAGTCTATTTGTGTTACATATTTTTGCTATAGCTTATTAAGATGACTGTTTACCACCTTCTTAAGTCAGTCTTTGAATCCTGCTAGTGTATTTCACATATTGGATTTTGCATCTTTGAGATCTAGAATTGATTTAAAGGTATTTTACTTAACTGACATTTACAGTTTACCCATAGATTTTTTAGCATGTTTAAGTTAGTTATTCTAAAAATTTGGGCTAATAAATCTGCTATCTGCTTCACAGTTATCTTCTCTGTAAATTTTCTTTCTGTTGCACAGGTCATGCTTATGTGTTTCTTTGGATGCCTTGTGAACTTTTTCTCATAACTGCATGTTTGAATGTAATAATGTAGTAACTCTGACAATCAAATTGTTCCCCTTTTGTAACTCTTCATTATTAAGCTGTTATAGGCTATCATTGTGCCAAGAAAAAGCATGAGATATATGGACAAATCATTCTTATGTCCATTCTGAGCCCTGCTCCTTTCTTTCAAGACTTTCTCATTTTTCCCTCTATATGAAGTTTTGTTATTGTCTGGTATCCAAAAGTAGAAAGAGAAAAATGAGGTGAATTAAAAAGGATGTTAGTCTTTTAGGTCGTTTGGAAGTCATTTCAATCAAAATGTGAAGGGCTTGCAACAATGGGGAGTGGGAAGCAACAGATATGCCCATCTTCCCTTTTCTGCACCTATGTATTCAGAAGGAGCAAACAGCTGATCCCTGACTTCCGGAGTACAGAGTAATTTTGCCCAGCCTGGCTTTTACAGGTTATGTACAGCTGCTCTGTGAACACATGCGCAGCATGAAATTGGCAGCCACTACTGTGCTAAAATATGAAATGGATAAAACGTACTCATAATATGCCATCCCATTCTTCCCTTGGAAGCTGCAAACTTTCAACAGACCATAAAAATTTGAAAGAATTATCTGCTAGTTTGCCTATATTGATGGATTATGGCTGTTGCTTTCTCTGTTATTTTCCTAGAATCCTTCTCCAAAAGTACATTTTTCCTTGGACCACGAAAAGAGATTTCAAAATTTGTATGAAAAAATCATATGAGATTATCTGTAAATTTGTGTAGCAATGCTGTAGATAGATCTATGAATTTTTCCTTTTTCTTCTATTACTTTTTTATTTTTTTCATTTTTTAACAATAAGTAATAATTTATGAGTACAAGCATCCTTCATGTAAAACCAATTTGCAAGCATTTGTGCACAAACCCACATAGCCCAAGTGTCCCACCATCCAGCTGGGGGGCTTGTATGTTCAATCAAATTGATCAAATAAGTGTCCAATCTATATTGCTGTAGTTTCACCATTCACCCCAATCGCAGCCCTTACATTCTACCATGCCCCCTCTTCCGCAGATTGTTCCCTAGGCTTAGAAAATGGGCACAGGTGGATGAGAAGCAAAAGTCTACTTTCTCTGGAGCTGTCGTTTTGGACTCTGGTCAATTCCTAGCAAGATGAAAGTTTCCTTTCATGAGCTGACAGTTTGTCCAGGAATATAAAGCAGTGATCCCCTTTCATTTTTATTGGAAAGCATCTCTGTGGGATGATCTTATAGTTCCTGCTAAATCATGGTGGCTAGTCTTATACTAGCTACCTCAGACATTAGCCACTTACTTGACTTGTACATGATTTTTGTATTTGTCACATTGAAATGATAATCCTTTCAGATTCATCCTCTGTGGCCCTATGAAGTTCACTCCTTTTTGTACATGGTAGTCAAGTTATTAGATAAAGGACATGAAATATCTTTTAAGTTTATTTCCTTTAGCCTAAACATTCTGTGGCTTCTGCTTGCCTTATACTGGCTGCCAAACTTTGGAAATACTTGCCTTAAAATGCAGTGTTGAGATTCATGCTATTCTGCAAATTCAGTTTACTTTAGGGTAAGACTGTTGAAAATAACAATAATATATATATATATATGTATATATATACACATATATATGTATATATGTATATATATACATGAGTGAGGCCAAATTATAAATTAAAAGTTGTAATTATGTGATGTTTTCAGAAAGAATATCTGAATCCAACTTGCTATGTATATAGAATGTAGGTCAGTTTCACTGTTTCTATTTGAATTTCTTTCACATTTTCTTTCCAAAATTTCCCTTAAATCTGAAATTAATTAATTTCCACTGCTGCATGTTCTGGCTCTTTTAATCTGCTTCCTAAGCTTACTTTAAATCTCCACATATTTTTTGATGAATTTCCCCTCCCACTTCACCAGTGTTTGACAATATTTTAAAGCAGTTTTTGTAGTTTTCCTGCTGAATTAGCATCTTGTCAAAACTTTCCCATTATAGTACCAATAACCTGTGAAGGAATAAAAAAGTAAAGAAGCTTAAGATAAGCAAAGAAGAATTTAAATGTCCATTAATAGTAAGCAAACAGCAACCACATAAAGAAGCATTATCTGAGAATTTTGCTTTCTTAATTAATAATGGAGTGAAAAGCAGTAGCGTCTTAGGTGGGAGAAAATGCCACTAGGCAGTTTAATTCTTCAGTAGAAACATGTTTCTAATTGAATATGTAGCTTTAGATAACAAAATGAGTATGTCTTCAACCAGCACAGAAAACACACTTTGAATATCTGTACTTTCTATATTACTACAAGTTTTCCAATGATGTTTCTAGCAAAAATCTAGCCATGAAACTTTTCATGCTTTTAAGAACAATGCTGCCTTGTATGCAAATATTAGCTGATTAGAAATTCTAGTAACAACATATGTAATTTTCTTTGCTTTGCTTAACCAGCTTATCACAAACCTTTTCTTGCCTTTTAAAAATTTTTATTTATTTATTTATTTATTTATTTATTTATTTATTTATTATTTGATTGTGTGTGTGAGTGTGTGTGTGTGTGTGTGTGTGTGTGTGTGTGTGTGTGTGTGTGTACAACCTGCAGAAGTCAGTTCTTTCCATCCAAAATGTGGATCCTGGATCTGGAACACATGCCATCTGATGTGGTGGAAAGTGCCTTTGTTTGCTGAGCCATCTTGTCCTCTTTTTTTAGGGGACTAAGAAAGAAAAATTTTCTACACTTTTAGGTTAATATTTAACAGCTACTACAAGAAATATTTCACTATTTCTATTCAGTTAATAAAAGGCAGTTTATATTGATTATTTTTACCTCTATTTAGGGTTTGAATATAGTTTTAGATTCTTACACTATAGCAGAGAAGGCTGGTTTGCTGCTAATTGAAAATATCTTGATAAACTTTCAGTAATGCAAATATTAGAAGAGTAATGTTTACATTTTATTGGAGTATGTTAAAAAAAATTGCATGCCCTTTTTGTAAGTTGCCTTGTGCCTTTTATATTTTGCTTTGAATTTTTAGACTTCATTAACACATCAGTAGGAAATTGAAGTTAAAGATTGCATTTTTCACATAGCACTTTTCATTATTTTTCTGGCAGTTCTAAACTGAAATGTGAACTTTGGTAATACTAAAATATAAAAACATGATAATCTCTTTCGGCACATCATTGGAAGACTTTTTCTTTTTCTTTAATTGGCATATGACAAATCTGTTTATCACAGGCATTTTTCTGCCACTCCAGGGTAATTGTTAACCTGTGGGAGTGACAGATGATTTTTGAACATTTGTAACTTTAATTGTTACTTCTTTTGTTGCTAGATTTGAAGACCTCATTAGATAATGGTTGTGCTTTTTGTGACACTTCAGTTTTCTGTCAGCGTTCCTATAATAATCTTTTGTATCAAATAAGTCAGCGCTATTAACTGAATATGTTTAATATAAATTACAGCTTCCTATAAAAGAAAGCTTTTATAATTACATTTCAACTTTTCACTGAGATTGGATTTTCAGTATAGTGCTCTTTCCTCATCTGTTTGCAATGCGGCCAAAACATTATCTAGTAAATTTCTTTGAGATAGTTAACAATCTTGATTTTCATATAGTCCTGTAGGTTGTGGATAATTCCATGATAATTAGAAGGAGGCTGGTATATCATGATCATATACAAAAGCCAAGAAGACTCAAGTTTCCAGATAAAGAGATTAAGAACGAATGCTGTGTATTTTGGTGGTTCCTTCAGTCCATTTTTCAACTCCTCATTTAAGTCTCTATATTTCCACAAAACACATATTAAAAATCTATGATCATGGTCATTCTGAAATGTGAAATTGTTCATATATACAGACTATACTCTCTTTAGGCAATGGATATTATTCATAGGAAATAATGAACCTATTTGTAATAATTTAAAGTGATTAACTGCTCCAGGCAATATTTTAAGGGAGAGGGTGATAATGTACAAATATTTATTAGTAGTAAATAATTTTTATTAAAAATAATAATTTTAGGCAAGTGGGCCTTGCTTAGCTAAGATAGTAATTCTTTTTCTAACATTTTTATTGAAGTTTTGAGCATCCCATACATCCTTTCTTATTCCAATCTAGACTCATCTCCTCTTCCATGCCCCCCCAACCTCAGTTCATGCACCCTGCCATTCCTTCCCTGTATCATTTTCTGATTCTTTTAAAAGATTTTTCAAAGCAGAGGATTATTGATTTGGGGGGAACTTTACTGTTTCAGTCTGTTCCCTGCCCCAGTTCCTCCGCCATTGTAGTTCCCTCCAGTCTGTATTGCTTCAACATATGCATACCCACACACATATGTGTCACAAGTATATTAAATTTGTCTCATCTGCACACAAACTGTCATTTCCATATCATATTTCAGGATTCACATTTTTCTTTTTAAATTTATAATATTCTAAAATATGACTACATATCCTCGATCCATATACCAAGATTTCAAAGTCTAAAAATAAGTGGTGGGTTAATTCTAGAGCCTGTTAAGGGATTTACATTATAAGAGCACAGTTGCTTTCAGGGAAAGGGGTATATAAATTGATGCTGCTCAGTTTGCCTTACAACTGGGTGCTGGGTGTTAGCATCCACAAATGAGGGATACCATTTCTCATTTGATTTTCGGGGACTGTGTAACTTCACTTAGCATAATATCTTCTAGTAATTCTTATTTTAACAAAATTCAAAGCAACATTTTTGCAAATTAGCTGAGTCTCATTCTTTTTCAAAAGAAGAAATTTATGCAATAGGAAATTTTTTCTTGAATATTTTGAGGTCAGTTAATATTAAGTTGAAGATTGACCAAGCATAAAACCATGGAACTCACTATAAATTTACAATTCAGAGTCCATATCTAAAGTCAAAGCACAGAGTGAAGCTGTACCCTGAAAAGTTGCCAGATGTCTGGTTTAGTTAAGGTGAAAGAATATATAGACATGCTGTCATTGTAGAGTAAACTTAAATATGTATTCTAAAATATTAGTCTTGAATTCTTATGTATATAAAAAGATGTAGAGTGTATTCCATTTGAATATAATGGTATAAACAGAGACTAAATGAACAGAACTCAAGTATATAACTAAGATACAGATTTGGCTGAGGTCAGACAATTGGAATATTAGATAAGGGGAACACAAATCACATTTGTGCCCTAGAAAAATTTATTCTCTAGCGTTGTATATAATGGAGTGAATGTAATAAGTTTAACAAATGATTGGCCAATTTCTAATACTTTGTGTTTGTTCTGACAATATGTGATCATGGCCTGCCAGACTAGCTTCAAGGGTGAGACTCAGATTTAGTGAGAGACCCTGTCTCAACAAATAAAATGCAGAACAGTAGAGGAAGGCATGTGGTTTCTACATACACATACACACCTGCACACGTAAAAACATATGCACATACACCACATATTATACGGACACAGAGCAATCCCAGAGTTCAATTTCTTTCTGATTTATGATTTTAATAGTAAATTGAAGTTTATCTCATTTACTAACTTATGAAGTCCTTATATAGGTTCATTTAATATTAATTCAATATATTGGTTAATTCGGTATATTATGCTCCAAGGAAGGGAATCTTAGTATAAAAGTGATGGCTGACAAAACTATTGAGTCACTGACAGAAATCACTGACTGCTACAAAATCCTCAAACTTATACCTGCTAAGTCAGACGATAAGCCAGCAGATTTCAGAAAGTTTTACAGATATAAGGTCCACTCAAAGTGTATTTTAATTAGTCGTCTAATTAAAGAGAAATTATTCACATTACCCAACTTCTTTTTTTTATTGATGCTTTGTGTATTTCATACATCATTTTCCAATTCAGTTCAGGCATATATCCCCTTCCCTCCCCCCACCCCACTCCTACCCATCCCAGATCATGCATTCTGTCGTAACTTTTCTGCATCTTTCTCTGTTTTTTTGTTTTGTTTTGTTTTCATTTTTTTTAACAATAAGTGATAATTTGTGAGTACAAGCATCCTTCATGTAAAACCAATTTGCAAGCAGTTGTGCCCAAACCCACACTGTTTTGTTTTGTTTTGTTTTGTTTTCATTTTTTTTAACAATAAGTGATAATTTGTGAGTACAAGATCCTTCATGTAAAACCAATTTGTGAGCAATTGTGCCCAAACCCACACAGCTCATGGGTCCCACCATCCAGCAGGGGGGGCTTGTATGTTCAATCAAGTTGATCAAACGAGTGTCCAGTCTATATTGTGGTTTCACCATTCACCTCAATCGCAGCCCTTACATTCTACCGCGCCTGCTCTTCCGCAGATTGTTCCCTAGGCTTAGAAAAGAGGCACAGGCAGATGAGAAGCAAAACAGTCTACTTTCTCTGGAGCTGTAAAGCAAATATAGGTCTCCCTGAATCAAGCAAGACTCCTCCGTCAGCACCAGCTACACCTCATCTGCCTGGAAATACTGTGCAGCAGTGGCAGCCATATGTCTGTATATCCCAAATTTAATTGGCTATTAGCTCTCTCCTTTGAAGAATAACCCTCGGCTCATGCCACAAGCTTACATCCTCTAATGGTTAGGAGATGTTATAAACCACACGAAGACCCTGTCATACTTAACAGAAGAAAATGTAATTCATGGATTAACATACCATCCAAACATCTGTGTCTATACCAAAGTAACCTACCATAACAATTAGTATTGTTTAAATACCTATATATCTAATTGCATGTGCTTCATTAGTAGGATCGAAAGGCTATATATTATACTGTTTAAATACCTATATATCTAATTGCGTGTGCTTCATTAGTAGGATCGAAAGGCTATATATTATATTGTTTAAATACCTATATATCTAATTGCATGTGCTTCATTAGTAGGATCGAAAGGTTATGCCTGGACAAGCTGGCAGCCCATGAAAGAAAACAGCCAGAATTGACTAGAGACCATCACATTACCCTACTTCTTAGCAAAATAATAAAGTTATTTGACTCAGTTGATAAATTATACTTCCTTTTACACCATTAAGTGTTCATGCACTTCATTGAGGAGTAGCTTCAAGTACATGCAGCTAACCTTCACAAGAGAAAGAAACATGGAGTTAAACAATTGGAAGGCCATGTACTTTATTCTGAATCAGGCTTAGCATATATGATGACACTAGCAAGGCAATTTTCTTCAGTTTATGTGAGGCCTATTGTTATTATTACAGTTTATTTGCTCATAGAGTAAATTTACATTGCCAAAAGATAAGTTTGACACTTTCATTTGTACCCACACAGCCAATGAATATACAATTTTTTTGTTCTGCATCACCTAATCTCCTTGATGCAAAGTCATTCAGTGAAGGAGATTTTGTTTCTCAATCAATTTTCTATGTCCAAATAAATATCTACTGAGCCAGTGGGTATTTTTCTACTTTCAAAACAGATTCATGCCCACTGAGTTTTCATAATATGACATGTTTTGCAGGAAAGTTAGTATAAATAAATACAAGTCTACCCAAATAGCCCTGTTGTCTACTCTGGTGGCCAGAAGGCCTGCTCCTGATATTTTTATCAATATGTATATCAGTAATTCATTTCATATATAAAAGCAAAGAAGTGCAGAGAATAACTTTTTAAAATTTTGAGATCGGTTTTTCATAATGTTGTTACAACTCAAAAATTTTGTTTTCTCCTTTCCTACTTCTATATATTAAAACTAAATTACAGGAATACTGCTAAGATTGATTTTGATATCTAGACTCTTTCATTTAAAACATGATTAAGTTATATATTAACACAAAATACTGAAGACTATAAGAAATGCCAGGAATATTTCCTGAATTATAGAATATTCATATCACCAGCTATTTTCATTTAACAATTTGTGCAATATATGTCTTACTTTCTCATCATATCAGGAAATCTATTACATCCTTTCATTATTGAAGAATACTCATTGAAAATGTCATAGAAAATTGAAACATCCACCTAGATACATAAATTATTTGAAATTATTTGCTAATATCTAGTGATAGCCATTGTGGTTGATTAAACTTTTTCTTAGTGGCTGCTACTCAAGATAGGATCTTCCCTCTTAGGCAGAGGCAACTAACATTTCCATTTCAGACTATATCCTTCTTCTATAATCCATGCTTAATCTATGTAAACAATCATACAGGCTAGTTTATTAAACAAAATCCAACATATTCCTCTGGATCTACAGATTTTTCAATAGTATTGATCATTAACATTCAAAACAAATTGTCTATTTAAACACTTAAACTATAACCTTTTTAAAATAAAAGCTTGTGCAAACAATAAAAATATATTAGATTATTATTTGATAAAATTAATTAAAAGAAATCTTTAAGACTCTCTAAACACTTCTATCATGATATCCACACCTTTTTAGAAATGTAACTAGGAAGGTAAAGGGAAAGAGGGAACCTGAGATGGAAGGCTAGTAGATGACAGGTGTTACTAAGCATGACATGGATAAAATCAGGGTATCTAAATGGGAGGGGAGAGGAAGTGTTATAGAAGGAAAGAGGGGGATAAAGGGGGGAAAGGTACCCAAGAGAAGTGGGATCCCATAGGACACTGGCAGTATTAAGGGAGAAATGGGGATACTTTAAATGGAGAAGACATGGAGAAGATGAGGAGGGAGGCTACACAAGTAAAGGGAGAGAAGAAGATAAATGAGGCCTTGCTGGGTTAAAAAAATATCGTGAGAGAATCATATGAGTCTAACAATATACTTACAAGTTATACATGCAACACCTCTATGTGAGTCCATATGCAAAGATGAAATTTGCATAACAAGAAACAGTACCAGACAGGTGAAACCTTCCTGTGAATCGTTGGCCAGGACAGTCCAAGAGACTTCCAAAATTACCCAGGCTATTGCCACAGCTCATTATTGCCTCCCAGAGCCTGAAGATAAGATCTTATTGCTGAATATGACAAGGCATACTTTGGAGACCAGATCTTGAGCAATGGAGCTGTAACTGACCTGGAAGCCACCTCCCATAAAGACTAGCTCTTAAATCTTTGGAGAGTACTGTGCTAGCAACTATAAGCCAACCTCAGCCTCAAGACCAGATATGGACATCAATGACCAGCACAGCATATGACATGGGTGCAACAATGACAATTTTATCTTGGAGGAAATCAATGACTAACTAATCAGACCTAAAGCTCACTCAGTGGGAGGAAACTCATGTGTAGAATTATAAACATAGCCAGATGGACACAACCAGAGAGGATACAGATCTTAGAGAAATCCCCAACTTTGACACACCCCTAGACTAAGGTAATATCTTACTAACGACAAAAGAAGTATCTTTACACTTACAGACAAATATCCCAGACACCACTCAGAAAAGAAGCTTATTCTGTACTAGAGGATGACAGTACAGAATAGTACAGAGTCCCACAACTGGACACATTGTCTGGGAAAATGCAACCTCTACACATAAGCCCCAGGTGTCATAGAACAAAGTCCCAAGAAAGCATTAACTAACTCTTACCTCTCATTAAGGAAGCTTCTCCATGCAACAGGAGACCAGGATCCCAAAAGGTCCTGAATGGCTAAACTGTGAATATTAGGAGTCTACAGAATGTGGTTTTTATGGACAGCTTGTCTATATTTGGTTTCATCCACCCAGAGTCAGGGAACATTTGAGAAGAAGGGGCAGAAATATTGTAAGGGCCAGGGAGGTGATGCAGGACCAAAGGAAATGAACCATATAAGCCACTGGCACCATGCACATATGAACCTACAGCATTGGTATCAGCATGCACAAGACCCGAGAAAGCTCAGCTGGACAAAACCCCAGCATAGAACTTCTGAAATATGTAACAGAGCCCAACCTTGGCTGAGGAAATATTGTCAGCTGATGGTGATCAGGGGAGGAAGCCCTTGCCTTCTTCAGGAAAAGGACACTGGATAGACGCAATAGTGCTCAAGGGACGAACTGTCTCTCAGTAGTGGGAAGGCAGAGTAGTTTGGCCTAGCACAAAAGACAGAAGGTGTGAACTCCAGGGAGGCAGAGGGGGAGGCCTGCAGCAGGGTGCCAAGGGAGAAGCAAGTATAAAGGCAATTAAGACTGGTTAAAAACTATGTATGAAGCCGGACGTGGTGGCGCACGCCTTTAATCCTAGCACTCGGGAGGCAGAGGCAGGTGGATCTTTGTGAGTTCAAGGCCAGCCTGGTCTACAGAGTGAGTTCCAGGACAGCTGGGACTACAGGGATACCCTGTCTCGAAAAGACCAAAAAAAAATTATGTATGAAACAAAAATTCAATAAAAAATCTGAAAAAAGAATTGCAATGATTGAGTACAGGAATATCACAGTGTAGACATAAACTACGCACATGGAACCACTTACCATTAAAAGAAAACGGTACTCTACTAATCCATAAAGTGAAGAATGTTCTTTTTTATATAATAATTTTATCGATGTTTTGTGTATTTCAGACATCATTTTTCAGTTCAATTTAGACATATTCCCCCTTCCCTTCCCCCATCTCACCCCTGTTCATGCATTCTGCCATACATGACCAGTATATTTTTCTCAGTCTTTTTAAAGCTTTTCTCTGCCACGGTTTATTGTCTTGGGAAGAATTTAACTATATCAGTCCTTTATTTGGCACGGTCCTTATGTTGTCGTGGTTCTCTCCCAACTGTATTGCTTAAAAAAATACCTATATAAACATCATATATGTACCAGAATTATGTCCCCCAGGAATAAACTATATGTTAACTCTGATATATGTTTATGAGTTCACACTTTTCCCTTTAGTTTTATATAATATGGATATATACATTCTGCCCATATACAATAATTACCATGTCTGAAAGTAAGTGGTAAGTTAATTCTAGGGCTCATTATGAGACTCACATTATAACATCACAGTTGCTTTCAGATAGAAATATAACAACAACAGTGCTCAGCTTATCTTTCAATCGGAAGATTTGGTGGTAGCATAAACAAATAAGGGAAACCATTCCCTGTTTGTTTGTTTGTTTGTTTGATTGCTTGTTTTTTTTGGTACTGTGTTACTTAGCATAATGGCTTCGAGTTCCATCCATTTACCTGCAAAGTTCATGATGTCATCTTTCTTTACCACTGCATAGCACTCCATTGTGTAGATGTACCACATTTTTGTTATCCACTCATCAGTTGCATTTGGGTTGGTTCCAACTCTTTGCTATTGTGAAAAGAGCTGCAGTAAACATAGATGTGCATGTATCTTTGCAGTAGGATGAGTCTTGTGGGTATATATACAGGAATGGTATGGCTGGGTCAGGTGGTAGGCTCATTTTGAGTTTTTTAAGGTTTCTCCACACTGCTTTCCTATAGGAAGCCTTCTTTTCTGCCAAACAGGGACCACTCGGCCCTGCTAAGGGGATGGGGACACAACACCTGCCAGCAGCTGCTGTAGGGAGCTGGCCTCTTGGCCCAGAGATCATCTGGCTACTTCTCATAGGCCAGCCTGGGTGGTACTTCCAACTCAGGCCCTTAGCCTGGGACAATGAGACACGTTTCCCACCCTTGGCTGTGACTTCCCAACTTCCAAGAGACTGCTGAACACTGGACAGGAATTTCAGGCTGATGGCTGTTGGCCTATCTTCAGCCTATGTCCAGTCACAACACCAACTACCCAGATTGGTGGTCTGCACTGGAACCTTTTTCCAACCCACTGGCCACCCGAACGAAATGCATGTCTGCTTCGGCCTATGTGCACGCAAAAGATTAAAAAAAATGATGGCTGGGATTTCCATAATGATGTTAATGGGAAATTCAATTTATTCCTTGCTACAGCCTGCTTTTATAAATGAAATAACGTCAGTTTCCAGAGCCAATCATAGGCCCCCCAACTCCGTGCCACTGCACACTGTTGTCCCACCCAGCATCACCTAGCTAGGCCATGTTGTTTGCTCCTTGGGGTGGGCTCAAAGAAATCAAACTGGATCTTCCCACACTTTCCACAGTTACTGTACGAGTTTACATTCCCAACAGCAGTGGATGAGTGTTCCCCTTTCCCCACAACCTCTCTATCATTTGGTGTCTTGTTTTGTTGATCTTAGCCAGTCTTACTGGAGTGAGATGATATCTTAGAGTGGTTTTAATTTGCATTTCCTTAAATATTAACAATGTTTAACAGTGTTTAAGATGTTTCTCAGCCATCTTTACTTCCTCACTTGTGAAATCTCTGTTCAGCTCGTTTGAGTGAGTCATTTGTTTTCTTTCTTTTTTGAGTAGTTTATATAGTCTGGATGTTAATGCTCAGATACATCACTGGTGAAGGTTTCCTCCAACTCTGTGGGTTTTCTCTTCACTTCCTTGATTGTTTCTTTCACTGTACAGAAGGTTTTGAGTTTAATGAGGCTCCACTTGTCAGCTGTTGACCTTAATTCCTTCATGGCTGTTGTTTGATTTAGAAATTCTTTTCCTACTCTTATTTCTTGTAGAATGCTTTTTCTTCTATCACCTTCAGAGTTTCAGGTTTCACGTTGAGGTCTGTGATCCACTTGGAGCTGATTTTTGTATAGGCTGAGAGGTAGGGTTTTAATTTTGTTCTTCTACATACGTTGATCCAGTTTTGCCAGTACTATTTGCTAAAGATGCTGTCTTTCCTCCAATGAGTTTTTTTGGCCCCTTTATCGAACAAGAGGTGGCTGAAATTGTATGAGCTCAAGTTTTGATCTTCAATTTTGTTCTATTGGTCAACGGGTGTGTTTTTGTGCCAGTACCAGACTGTCTTTATGACTATAGCCCTCTAATAAGTCTGGTAAGCTGATACCCCTTGTATTGCATTTTTCACTCAGGGTTGCTTTAGCTGTTTGGGGTCTTTTGTTTTTTCATATGAATTTAAGGACTTTTTCCCCCCAAGTCTGTGAAGAAACTCATGGAGATTTTAATTGGGATTGCATTGAATCTGTATATTAATTTTGGTAGAATGAACATATTTTTTTATTATTATTTTTAAGGGATTCACAATATAAGAGCACAGTTGTTTTCAGATCACATTGACGTTGCTCAGTTTGCCATACAATTAGGTAATTGCTGCTAGCATCCACAGATGAGGGATACCAATCATCATTTGTTTTTCTGGGACTGTGTTACTTCACTCAGCATGATTTCTTATAGCTCCAGCCATTTACCTGCAAAGCTCATGATGTCATCTTTCTTTACCAGTGCATAGAACTCCATTGTGTAGATGTACCACATTTTCTCTATCCATTCGTCAGTTGAAGGGCACTTGGGTTGGTTCCAGCTCCTTGCTATTGTGAAGAGAGCTGCAATAAACATGGCTGTGCATCTTGTGCAAAAACAAATATGTAAAAATTAAAAATAATAATAACAAAAATAAAAAATTAAAAAACTGTTTAATAACCCTAAGACAAGAGATGAAAAATAAAATTTGAAAATATTTTAACATCAGGTTTAAATTTATATTAATAGAATTAAATGAAGTAAATGCACTAATTAAAAAATTAAAAAAAAAAAAACCCAAGGGGCTGGAGAGATGGCTCAGCGGTTAAGAGCACTGATTGCTCTTGCAGAGGACCCAGGTTCGATTCCCAGCACCCACATGGCAACTAAAAACTGCCTTTAACTCCAGTTCCAGAGTAATCCGATATACCCTCTTCTCACCTCCACAGCTTTGCACGACAGGGGTGTACCTACCTACATGCAGACAGTTCACTCATACACATTTAAAAAAAGAATATTCTGCCATGCTCATTTGCTTCCTCAAAAAAGTAAGCATTCAAACTTCAAGTCCTTTTGAGAATGGGGTTAAGATGGATTTTACAGCCGGGCGTGGTGGCGCACGCCTTTAATCCTAGCACTTGGGAGGCAGAGGCAGGCGAATCTTTGTGAGTTCAAGACCAGCCTGGTCTACAGAGTGAGTTCCAGGACAGCTGGGGCTACAAGGAGACCCTGTCTCAAAAAGACCAAAAAAA